>WOVY01010817.1:505000-968661 GCA_013436015.1 Rhipicephalus annulatus | reverse complement strand
AACTGTTAGTTGTAGTGCTTCGGGTTACTGTAAATGTTGAGGACAAACAAGTTGTTGCATCTTTGATTTTTGTATGAGAATGGCACTAATACCTTCACCATGAGATCCTCCAACTTGTTGACCCGAATGCCCAGATCGTGGAAGATGTGTGTCAGCTGCTTATTTACAAACACATATGAGCCTCTGCCATAGGTTTTGCACTCTATAGCTCTATACCCAGTGAGCGTGACGTATCCGTACCCAGCTTCGTGGGGTGCTATTATATCCGGCTTAGATTGTAGTGATCGGAGAGATTGCTGGAGTGTGGCACGTTTGTTGTTGTACCCCCGCAATTCCATTGCCACACTCGAAATTCTCTTTTAGTGTGAGCCATATTGTATATTCGTATCCCTGCCTGAAGAATCATGGGGGGCTGTGCGGAACAATGGACCACACTGCGCTCTGTCGCTGCCGGACATACTCATTTCACGAGTTTTCACTCTTTCGCTAAATGCCTTAAGCCCTTCTTTAAGATCATTTAATGTATTCTGCATTTATCCCACACTCATCGTTAACTTTGAGACGCTGTCCATGATCGTTTTCATTTTATCTCCAAATGAGGCTAGTGTTTGTTTCATTTCGTCAATGTGCGTTTCAGTATTCTTGAACTTGCTTTCGATGGCTCTGCACTTGGTCGACATGGCTCCATCATCCACAGGCGCGGGAACTGGCATTTCCTTGTGCGTGTTTTGTTCTCGGCCTGCTTAGTTTCACTTAAAAGTTTTTTGATTGCTGTTAATTCCATAAGCATATTTTTGTTCATTTCTCTTAGTTCTTAATTTTCTTCCTTGAGCCTCTATTTCCCTACTTTGCTCTGGGGGTGGGTCGCAAAGCATGACACTTGCCCGTTCGGTTCGTGCACCATCGGCTCAGGCAAGTCGTCTGTTGTTGGAAGATTGTCCTCTGGTAGTTGGCGTCTTGTCCGTCATAGCCAATCCCTTGACTTTGTCGCCCACGTGGAACCAATGCTTCCTTCGGATTCTGGGTTGATCAATGGACTCCGATTCCCAGACATCACCCCAGATTTGGACCTGGATGCACTCCTTCCTCTGGATCGGGAGCGATTTTGAGACGTGGACCTGCCGCGAGATGCTGCTGTTGGCTTTGAGTCGTCCATTGGAGCTGATGTCGTTGAGTGCAGCTCAGATGAGTGCAAGTTCAGCTGATTGTCGACTTGTTCCTTTTCAGCGTTGTCTGCCATTGCTCTTTCACTTCTTCTGACAACGCATGGAATTGTCCACCGTGGGGTGTAGACCACCGCAAAGTTCACATCTGGGTTGACACCCGTGTTCCTTAACCACGTTTATTGCGCCACATCCTCTACACATGGTCTCTTCCGGGGTGGGACACACGTCAGCTCTGTGACCAAGCCAGCCACAAGCGTAATATATATCGATATTTTTCTTGTAGAGTGAACACTTCACCAGGATCAGACCACACCTGACGAAATTTGGAACCTTGTAACCGTCGAAGGCGATGATCACCGTGCCGGTATTCTTGATTCTTTTAGCCGCGAGCGCCAAGGGGCTTCTCGGATTGACAATATTTCTCTCAAGCTCCGCCGGCCCCTCGGCGACGTCGATGTTTTTAGCACTCCTTTGCACGTATCGTCTGGTGTATCCTCATAGATTTTGATCTCATAATTGCAACCGCCCAGGTCTACGAATCTTATTTCACGTACCTCCCAGCATTTTCCCGCTCGGTGTACTCGCCACCGTTATGTTCTGGCTGACGTTCGGGCAGATGATGTCTGACGCCGTCTGGTCCAAGCCCAGCCCTGCAATCTGTATTATGGCTTTGCCTACCTTGGTGGAACTCATCTTGCTAATATGATGCCGCCACGTGGTCGTAGGATGATCACGAAGTGATTCTTAGGCGTATAGGGCATGCGGGAGGCCCTGGTGACTCTGTTCTTGATCTGATTGCCGTTCTCAAATGTTCTAGACGCCGCGTCCGTATTAGGCCCAGCTCCAGCTGAGTCTCCGCTAGCGGCAGATTTGGTCGACATTCGCTTGGAAACTGCTGCTTGCCAACCCGTACTCTTCGGTACACTCATCGGGAGATATGCCCTCTCCATCATTACTTGGCATGTCGAACGCTCGGCCACTCGCCCCCGACAAACGCCCACTTGGCGCGCGTCCGTGTGGCGTTGACCCGGTTCGGCCGTAGGCCTACCTCAAGCACGGCATCGTCGGCACAAAAAAGTCTTGTAAAATGACAAAAGTTCACCCACCATAAAAAATCGATGTAGCCTTGTTCTCCTCGATGTATGCGTCGATCGATATAAATCCATTCAATGACACACATTGATTAACTGGCGGAACAGATGTTGAGAGTGGGAGCCGATGTTTTCCTTCCTCACTGTTCGGAGCCTGTGGCGTCTCCTCCAGGCGAGAGCTCTTGTCGGCGTCAGATGGCGTAGGGCAAGTCAGTAGGCCAGCGCTGCGCTGTCGTCGGAGGTCACGGGAGCACGGTCGGTCGGGACGAAAATCCAGCAAAAGGTCTTTTTTTTGGTGTAGGCCGTGTACGGGGCATCGGCTAGAGAGAACGCAGTTCAGATACATGACTGCGCTCTTCAATTTATTTGTCCTGGCACCGCTAGCCAAGCAGTACACCTCCTTAACATTCAAGACTGTGCAAACACTTACCTCGTCCGGGACGACAATGGAGAGGTTATCTGCATAGGCGAGCATTGCCTCCTGTGGAGAATCTAACGGAAAGGAAAATCTATCAATGCTGGTGTCTTTAGAAAGCCTCTGCAATAGCGGTTCAAATGTGGGCACGTAAAGAGTAGGCGAAAGTGGATCGCCCTGCCTGACTCCACGGCGCACACCAAAAGGCTCCGAGACGCGATCGTGTATGATAAGAGCAGAACTAGGGCGAAAATAGAGAGCCCTAACCATGCTAATAAACTTGGCACTGAAGCTCGCCTGCTTTAGATGCTTAAAGAGGTACTTATGGCTGATGATATCGAAGGCCTTCTATTGGTCAAAAGAGTGAAGAATTCTATGAAGGTTGCGCAAATTCGACCATTCTATAAGATCCCTTAAAGCAAAACCTTGAGGTTGACACGATCGACCTTGAACAGAACACACCTGGTACGGACCCAAAACAGCACCAAGTACTGCAGTGAGTCGAACGGACAGGCACTTAGCTATGAGCTTGTAGTCAAAGTTTAGAAGGCCGGGTGATGAGCCGCTAGGCTCTAAGGTCAGTGCGTCTCGTCTTATGCTTGCACAGGAGAGTGATCCCCTTCTGCTGACAGAGTCCCCTCGTTGAGAAGCCTGTTTGCCAAAGTGTAAAATCTCCCCCCCCCCCAAAAAAAAAAACCTTCCAACACTTGACGTAAAACTCGACTGTCAGACCATCGATTGACGGAAATAACAGAAAAACCTAGCTGAGTGACCGTACTGAGTGGCATCGACAAAACAAACTGAATGAGGATCGTTTCTAATGTTCTTCAGAAGTGTGAAGGCCCTAGCCCGGCGCTTTCCTGCGTTGTGCTGAGGATGGACGTTTCGTGGAAACGGAGAAACCTGGATGGCAGTACACTGTTCATCTGGTAGTTGAAGGCGGGTATCCTCTACGAGCGCCGGACTGAGGACTAGGACGGACAGAATCTTCCTACCAGCCGGCGTAGACGACAGGCGCATTAGCTGTGCAGTCTCTTGGGCTTCAATGATCTCATCTAGGGCGTTATGAACTCCTAGCTGTATAAGCCGTTCAGTGCTTGTTCGCACGGGGATGCCCAACATTCTCTTTGCGCTTTTTCTGATCAGAGTTTCCAGCTTCTTCTTTTCGAATCCATACCAAGAGTGCATGGCAGCAAAGTATGTTATGTGGCTCATGAGGAATGCATGAAAGAGCCTCAGTGGATTGTCTTCTCTGAGTCCCCCCTTCTGTTCGAAACCCTATTAATCAACCTGATCACGTTCTTGGTCTTGGTTGAAATCTTAGCGATGGTTTGTCCGTTGTACCTGTGCGACTTATAATCATGCCCAGCATTCTAATAGCGTTCACTCTCGGAATGGGGGCGCGACTTCCGGTGTGAAATACAATGTCTACCTCCGATAAAGGCTTCCAGTTTTTTGGCCTGGCTCCTTTTCTATTGGGCCTGTATAGAAGCAGCTCCGATTTACTCGAGGAGCACCTCAGCCCTGTGCCAGCAAGGGAGAGTTCTGTCTGATCGATGGCTTCCTGGTGTGCTGTCTCGACTTCCCCTTCGCTACCTCCGGGACACCAGATGGTAATATCATCAGCGTAAAGCGTATGATTGATGCCCTTCACGTTAGATAGCAGTGTAGACAACTTGCATATAGCGATGTTAAGAGAAGCGGAGATATCACAGTTCCTTGCGGCGTGCCTTTAGGGCCCAGTGCTATGGGAGAGGACTTGAGGTCTCCGATATTGAGCGTGGCCTTCCTGGATTCGAGAAATTAGCTTACGTATCTGTGGAAGGCTTCGCCTAGTCCAAGGTCTGAAATGGAGTTTAAGATGTGTGCGTGAGAGATGTTGTCAAACGCTTTTTCCAAGTCAAGACCCAGGATGCCTCTTACGTTCCTTGTGCTCATGTCTATGATTTGATGTTTGAGCAGTTCATTGTGTCCTGTGCGGACAAAGATGGACGAAACCCAACCACGTTGTAAGGAAAAAGACCTTTCTTCTCGATGTACTTAGAAACACGGTTGTAAATGACGTGTTCCGCCACCTTGCCGACACAGGACGTTAGTGATATCGGTCCTTAGATTGCTTAAACCTGGAGGTCGCCCCTGCTTGGGAATGAAGACAACCGATGCCATTTTCCAAGAGTCTGGGACAGAACCTTCTCTCCATATGGCGATTTATCTCATCGGTAAGGAAATTGATGGATTCGTCTTCCAGGTTCCTGAGGGCATTGTTCGAAATGCCATCCGGCCCCGGAGGGGATCGTCCATTAAGGTTTGGAAGAACTTCCCAAACGTCGCTGGTGGTAAAGGGCTCTCCGAGCTCATTGCAAGGGGGTCCAGTGTGAGGCGGATAGTCTGAACAGCTCGAGGAGCCAATGGGTGAATATCTGTGAGCCAAACCATCCAGTATAGCGTCTTCAGAATCAGACAGTCTTGCGGCATGTATCAGTTTAGCAATGGCTTGCCTTTGATTACTCTTGGAATTCGACTCGTGCAAAAGGTGCTTTAGCAAATTCCATTTCCCTCCTATTATGATTTGGCCATCAACAGAATTGCACAACTCATTCCACTGCTGCCTAGAGAGAGTCTGGCAGTGGTCCTCAATTGTTCGGTTAAGTTCTGAAATTTTCTTGCGAACTTCAGCGCCCGCTACGGGTGCTTTAGTTGACTTACGCTTAGAAAGCGCCGTTGTTCATCCAGAACACTGGAATTCTTCGAGAGAAATGTCCTCCCCTTGCACAGCGACTTGCGTAGCCATCTTGATAGCTCAAACGCGCTAAGCCTTGCGTTAGGCTTAGCTCAGCCTAACCTTAGGCCTAGCAACCCACGGCGTAGTCGAGCCAGAAAGTCTTTCAAAACTCGGTTAAACATCCACCCACCGTGACAAAATTGTTTCCACGTGGTGCTCGAGACTTCAGGCGTCGACTGGAGCCAAAGGCATCAAACACAGCTAACTTTCACAGAAAAAAAGGTGAACAAGCAGGAGCCGATGTTTAAACGGCCGCATGAATCGGCGCCCCCTAGCGTCCTTTTCAGGGAGGAAAGGGTTCTCGGACTTTAGGTGCCGGCCGAGAAGCCACCTTACGTAGGTCGAGCTCTTCGCGCACTACTTGATGAATCATAGACTCGCGATCCGAAGGGGTGGATGCACGTCGACACTGGCGACATTAGTGACGTTGGGCAGGTCGCCGAACTTTGGTGTGATTCGCCGCGCTTTCAGTGCTTCAAACGTACGGCAGTGCTTGATAACGTCCCTTACACGTTCCAACCTTTCTTCTGCGATGAGGAACTGGTAAACGTCCTCCGCAATCCCTTTTAGAAGATCACCAACCTTGTCCTCTTCTGTCATCCAGGAGTCCAGTGCCCTGCACAACTTGAACACCTCCTCTATATAAGTCGTGTAGGTTTCCCCGGGGACTTGCGCTCGTTGCATAAGAGTTTGCTCGGCACGCTTCTTCTTCGCTGCCCGATCCGCGAAGCACAACTTGATTTCATCGACGAACTTCCACCACGTCGTCAGGCTTTCTTCATAGTTTTCAAACCACACAAGTGCGGTTCCTCTGAGAAATCTCACAATATTGAGCTGGCGAGTGGCATCCCAGCCATTAAACGCACTCGCTCATTGGTAGGAGCTGAGCCATGAGTTGACATCTTCTCCAGCTTGTGCAGCGAAGGATGGAGGCATGATGTAGGGCTGCCATGGAATGTGGGAAGCAGGTGGCTCGTTGTCATTGTTGTCGTGAAACGCCATCACAGGTGGCAGACCAGCAAATCGTCAGCTTCGGCCAAGCTCCGTGTATTGCACCTCAGCGGTCGATGAGTCGTCGTTCGTCAGGGGCGCCGTTATCGCGGCCAGCACCTCTCACTAAAACTGTTATGATTAGGCGTGCTTATTGAAGAACGAATGGCGAAGGGTAGCCGCGTCGACACCGAGCTGCTTCCAAATGGACCACTTCGTTCTCCTCTTCCTTCCTTCACACGTTACCGCTTCAGCGTTACACTCGACGACGTCCCACTTCACCGTCGCCGGGAAACCAGGCGGCGCAACCGATGGAGGTGAGGTCGCCAGTCATCTTCAGCTACACGCCGCTACGCCTCCACGAGTGACAGAGCGTTATAACAAGATTTGTGTTTATGTGGACAATGTTATAACGACAGCTTTAGTGGACATGGAAGCAAGCGTCTCCGTTATCAGAATGGATTTCAAAACTTAATTAGGCCATAAGATGATGTTCAAGTGGGATAATGCGAGCGCATTTCGTGCTTTGAGTGGAGAATTGCTATGACCTCTGGGTGTGTGTACCGCGAACGTCCATTTTTCCAATAGCGTCTATCAAGCCGAATTCAAAGTGCTCGATAAATCAACGCATATTGCGATATTGGGTCTAGATTTCCTGCAACAGTGCGGTGCCACTCTTGACTGCGGTACCAGCGAGCTTTTTGTCTCGTCTTTTGTTGCCGACCAACCTGCTACTTGTTCGCACATCCTCGCTGTCTGTGAAGATTCCGTCGTACCACCCCATTTGTTATCCAGCGTTCAGGGTACTGTTGCTAGTGCCGACAACGATGTATTCGGCGCTGTTCTTGAGCCGAAGCCATCAATCGTCGCAAAGAAGGGTGTGCTCGTGCTGCGCTGTATTGTCTCTGTCGTCTGTGACACAAGTACATTGTGGGTGTCAAATATGTCAAACCAATCTGTTGTGCTTCTAAGCGGTATGCGACTTGCCTTGTTTGAAGCGGATACGAGAATTTATATCGACGCCTTAAGCAATCACGCCTCGAACGAATCCCGTGCGCATGAGACTAGCCTTAGTGTCCCCGAAGGCTCTTCGCCGTTTTTGAACACGATTAACAATGCACTGCCATTCGAAGGTCGCAGGTTCAGATCCTGCCCACGGCAAGTTATCTTTTCACCAACTTTTCTTCATATTTACATTACAATGTGGTCTAATATCTTCTCCTATAAATATCTTGGCATTATTGTCTGTTAGATTTCATTATAAATATATATATATATATATATATATATATATATATATATATATATATATATATATATATATATATATGTATAACTCATACCCTGATGAAGGGAGGACCCCTCCCAAAACTGTTGGGAAATAAATATATTTATCCTTGTTGACAACGCTCCCGTTGTGCCATATCGCATATATATATATGTAACGTAAGTAGGTATTGACTGAAGGTAGAGGCTAGAGAAGGAAGAAGTCAGAACGGAATAAACATGGGGTATGAGCCAGGCCACGTCACCCATTCATCATAGCGTCACACGAGTCGACAGGATGAAGACCTGCCAGCCCCTTCATCAGTCGCTCATCATCTACGCAGTCCTCCTCATGACACCCAGAGCATACATGGACTACCGTACATGCGCCTAGTATTACGCATCGACCAGCATCATGTCAGAAGCCTCTACTGACCTTCCCATCCCCAAGTACACCGGAGCAGCGGACGATGAACCCGTACAAGACTGGTTCGACCTGTTCGAGTTCCACGCCACCGCTGCATCTTGGTCGGAACGGGAGATGGTTACGAACTTCAGCGACTACGTCACCGGTGAGGCATTCAAATTTTACTTAATTCACATATTCGAGAACGACGAGTCATGGCGAAAAATCAAAGAGAAGATGATTACCCGTTTTACCGACTATGACCAAGACCTACTTTTTGCCAACCATCTCAAGAAAACCCGACACTATCGTCAATGCCCTAAGCAATCATCGAGCGTTCGAAAGCCCAGCGCGCATCGACAACTGCCTCAAAACGAAGTGGCACATGAGTTTACTTACAGAGGCCATGCGTATATTGGGAAAAACCCAACCACCAAGCGCGCCTCCCTTCTGTGCGAAAGACGGCATTTCCGACGCCATTGTTTCAGCATTTGACGCAAGACGTTGCTCAACCCCCTGATGCCCTTCACTCTTCGTCTCACATACGTGGTCCACCACCTGGGTTTTCGTCACGCGGTTCTTCAAGCGCTCCTAACGCTCACCACTTGCCTTATATGGACGCCTTGCTCATGGTAGACCAGCTGACGCATGGAGAAAATACCGAACAACGTCATGACTACTCAAAGAGTGAAAATCCTGGTTTTACATTACTTTGCCCTTTCGTCGCTCACAACGCCCACCTCGCGTCTCACACGCCCACTACGCTCGGGATAGAGCTGCGGAACTCCGAATATACCAGCCATGCCCAGGGCCATTTGTCCACATTCATGCGTCAGAACAGCTTACCTCCAAAGTTGCGGACACAGCGAAACAGCACCAAGTAAAATCTGACCAAACCAAGCCTCTCGCAGCGTCACCGTCGAGTGAGTTCACAGCCACCCGAGAGCCCAACTAACACAGGAGGCTCGGAAGGATCAACTCCGAAGCTTTGCCTTGTGCCAGGAATGCCCATCAAGAATGGCGTTGCAACAGCCTCAGCAGATTTTTCTGCCAATTATGGCGCACTATCTTCATTGCCTGACTCAAATCGCGACACCCTAACAAGTATCAACTATTTGCTGGTCACGTCAACCTACAAAGAAAGCGGGCTCATGGTTCCAAAGGAAGTCCACCTCGTTAGACAGTGCAACATCAGCAATGCCAACAAAAGCAACAAGAGAAACCCCAACAGCTAAAACGCCCACACCAACATCGGCAACGAACAATTAAAACTACATCGCGAGGATACTTGCGGCCTGAAGAGTGTCGTGATCAACATACACTAAAGAAAAGACTGATTCCGCATCTGAGCTATCTTCGCAGAAAGAAAAGCCAAGGAACTTTTCCGCAGCAGCTTTCAGAATTGCGCCTTCGGTCTGAACATCTGCGTTGTCATCATAGAAAACTCCCCAAAAGCCACAAAACAACCGTTTGTGCTCTGCAGAAACTCAAGCAGCGCCTAATCAGCCACGATCAACGGGTGCGCAAACTGCATGCACGGCGTTTGTATGACCCACGACAAAAAGTGCGACGCCTACGAAACATTCAATCCTGCAAAGCGTTCCAACCACGTTCTTTCTTTACGAGAATACCGGCTGTATCTCCATCTGTTTCCACGCTCAACGCATGTTTATGTTGTCCAGAGCATAACAGCCAGCCTCGCCCACCAGAGCTGTACTAACCCCGGATTGCTGCCCTCTCCTGTGAAATCTTTGTGCGACATTACGGAACTTCAATCTGACGTAAAACTACAGCCCATTTGAACAATTTTTTTGTTTGTGTTCTAAGACTGCTTGTTCATCAGGCATTGTAATATGCAACGCGCGCATTCTTTCGGGGGGAGGGGGAATCGTGTAACGTAAGTAGGTATTGACTGAAGGTAGAGGCTAGAGAAGGAAGAAGTCAGAACGGAATAAACATGGGGTATGAGCCAGGCCACGTCACCCATTCATCATAGCATCACACACACACACACACACACGCACACACATATATATATATATATATATATATATATATATATATATATATATATATATATATATATATATATATATATATATATATATATATATTATGAGACCACGTCCGGAACGCCAGTAACCAGCTAGGTTTATATTTTCAATCCAGATGCACGAGCCAAAGAGACCCAGCCCCGTGACATACGATGATGATCACTACAATGGTTTGGTCATACCGATGAAGATGAAGTACATAGTCAGCGCTCACACTATTTCTCCCCTTCGCGAAAGAGGGCAGCAAGTTAGAAAGAGTTGGGACGCCGAATATATGGTTTCAGTCGAGAGACGTGGGTGATCTCGGTGGGGCGGCGACGATATTCAGGAGCAGCGTTGACAGGAGCAACGCGATAGTTGACTTCGGATGTTCGTTCCAGGATGGTGAATGGACCGAGATATCGGCGAAGGAATTTTTCGCAGAGCCCAGGTGCACGAACAGGTGTCCGCAAAAGGACTTCGTCGCCTGGGAGGAACAGAGCAACTCGACGCTTTGCATGAATGTCTATTTTTCTCTTGTCCTGAATGGTAGCAGTGTTGGCGCGGGCGATTTCACGGCAGCGGGCGACGCGAGCGGCGAACTCTTCCGGGAGAGATGAAAGAACGGAAGATGTGGACAAAAAGGTGGTGTCCAGAACAAAAGTCGGTACACGGTCATACATGAGAAAAAAAGGCTCTAATTCGTCGTACGATGTATGGCAGTATTATATGCGAACGTGACGAAAGGAAGTATAGTGTCCCAGTTTTTGTTATCTGGTTGAACGTACATAGAGATCATGCCGGACAAAGTTCGGCGAAAACACTCAGTCAGACCATTACTTTCTGGGTGATATGCTGATGTGGTCTTGTGGATGTTGTTAGAGGCCTGGAGGACTTTAGCAAAGAAATGTGAAAGAAATGTCTTGCCATGGTCACTAAGAAGCACGCGTGGTGTGTCATGCCATAAAATAATGGCGCACCAGACGGAGGTAGCACCAGACGGAAGAGCTGCCGTCTCCGCGTAGCGAGTAAGGTGTTCTACGGCAGTAACAATCCAACGGTTACCGGCTGGCGTAAGCGGAAGAGGTCCGTATAAGTCTATGCTCACAAATTCAAAGGGAGTGGACGGGCACGGCAGTGGTTGCAATGGTCCCACGGGAAGAGACGTGGTACGTTTTCGGTGCTGGCATGACACGCAGGAAGCGACGTACTTGGTGACAGAAGTGGAGAGGCCAGGTCGAAAGCAGCGTGTCTTGAGGCGGTCATAAGTCTTGGGGAACCCTAAGTAGCCAGCTGTGGCGTCGTCATGAAACGCTTGTAAAACTTCCAGACGAAGTGAGCAAGGAACGACGGGAACCTATTGGTTACCGAGAGGAGGGCAAATTTGCCGACATAATGTGCCATCTTGAAGCTTGAAACGGGCAAGTTGTCGTCTTAGGCGGCTGTTTGGAGCACGCGATACGCCAGTGAGCCGATCGATGATTGTACGGCAGTAGGTATCGGCATGTTGGAGCGAGGCGAGATCTGTGGACGAAAGAAGGTCCGCCGAGGCAACGAACTCTGTCGAACCAGCAGCTGTCTGCATGGTCACTTTGGTGGGCGTGGTGACGGACAGATGGAAGGTGACACTTCGGCGCTTTGCGAGAGCGGGTAACGTGACAAAGCGTCGGAATCTTGGTGCTGTCGACCCGACCTATATGTGACGCTGTAATCATACTCTCGCAACCGTAGTACCCAACAGCCAAATCGTCTCGACAAATTTTAGAGAGACGATAACCAACACAGAGCATGATGGTTAGTCACTATTGTGAAATTCCGGCCGGATAAATAAAGGTGCAATTTTTGTATGGACCACACGATGGCCAGACATTATTGCTCAGTGATGCTGTAATTTCGCTCAGCAGGTGAAAGAGTATGGCTCGCGTAGGCCACGACTTGTTCTTCAAAAGCGTGGTTCCGCTGAAGAAGGACAGCACCGATGCCAAGTCCGCTTGCGTCAGTGTGTAGCGGAGTAGGTGCTGCAGGGTCGAAATGGCGAAGCACTGGCCGTGATGTGAGGCATCGCTTGAGGCTGTGAAAAGCGGCTTCGCAGTCATCCGACCAGACAAAGGGTGGGCTCGGTCAGAAGTTTGTGCAGAGGAGCCACAATAGTAGCGAAATCACGTACAAAGCGGCGGAAATACGACGCCAAGCCAAGGAAGCTGCGGAGGTCTTTGGGCGTGTTTGGTGTAGGACAGTGCAGTACCGCGGCAACCTTGTCGGGATCGGGCTCAACGCCATGTTTACTGACGACGTATCCTAATTACATTGATGCTGTGACTGGCAAACCGACAGTTCTTAGTGTTGAGTTGGAGACCGGCCTTAGCTAAACACACGAGGACTTCGTCTAGCCGTTCTAGATGCTGTAAGAAGCTGGACGAAAAGAGGACAAAGTGGTCCAGGTAGCAAAGGCAGTTCTTTCATTTTAATCCCCGCAGTATCGTGTCTATCATTCGTTCAAATGTGGCTGGGGTGTTGCATTGGCCAAAAGGTATCACATTGATTTCAAAGAGCCCATCTGGCGTAGCTAACGCAGTCTTCTCTTTATCAGACTCGTGCATAGGAATCCGCCAATAACCAGAGCGCAAGTCGAGACCTGAGACGTACTCGGCACCTTGTAAAGTATCAAGAGCGTCGTCAATGCGAGACATTGGGTAGACGTTCTTACGAGTAATTTTGTTGAGTGATCTGTAATCAATGCAAAACCGTACCGAGAAATTCTTTTTTTCACTAGTACGACAGGAGAAGACCATGCGCTTGTCGAAGGCCTGATGACGTTGCGCGCGAGCATGTCGTTGACTTCTTCTTCTATAAGCTTGCGTTGAGAAGCTGACACATGGTAAGGACAGCGGCGAATGACATGGGATTCGTCGGTGTCAATACGATGAGCGGTCACTATTGTTTGACCCAGACCTTCGGAACAAACATCAAAGCAAGTTTTCTGCTTCATTAAAACGCTAGCAAGGCTTCAGTTTGCGTTGGGTTGAGATGTTTGCACAAAGTGTCCTTGAGAGCAGGAGATGAATCTTCCCCTGGCATACGCTTTGAGAATGACGAAGCAGATGAACCAGCGACGACACAAACCGGTGCTTCTTCGGTAATGCTGGCAACAGTGGTCCCCTCTGGCAGAAGTAGTGGTTCTGGCGTCATGTAGCAGGTGGTGATGCTTGCATAACCACGTGCGAACCGCAATAAACAAGATTCGATGGGGATCCCTTGAAAATGCAGCGCTGGCAAGGAACAACGACAGCGTCAATATCTAGAATGTCTCGTGACTTTATCGTAAGGGCACGTTCTTGTCCGGGAGCCTGGAGGAAATCCGCAGCTGTGACAAGGTTCGGTGACGACAGGTCCGCAGCAGAAAAAAAGTTCAGTGTCCGTAATACGAATGAGAGGCCGACCACACGAAATTACAGCAGACGCAGCTGACAAGAAGTCGCAGCCTAAGATTATCTGATGAGCACACGAAGACAGCACAGCCAAATATGGGATGACGGATTCCATCGATGAGAACACCAGCAGTACACAATCCAGTCGGGCAAATCGGACTGTCATTAGCGCCGCATAACATAGAACCGGCATAAAAAGTTTGCACTTTACGCAGGTGAAAACACAATTGACGATGAATTACCGAAATGGCGGCTCCCGTGTCTATAAGGGCGTCAACAAAAAACACCTTCCACACAAACAGGCAGTAAAATAGCTGGACGAGACGGAGGAGTAGTAACGTTTCGACAACAAGCAGTTTCCCCTCCAAAAACTGCACCTTCTAGTTTTCCGAGTCCAGAGAGATCGGCGCGTGGGACGCAGGGGTGATGACGTACGGCAAAACGGTGACGGAGAACGGCGGCGAGATGAACGAGAAAGATGAGGCCCAGCTTGAGACCATGGAGGGGAGGGCAGCCGACGGGATGTGGACGGAGACGGTGCGGGATCGTATTCATCTGGTCTCGGGGCAAAGTCTCTTTCGTAAGATAACCACGTCGTTCATCCCGCAGATGGCGGCGGCAGAAACGGGATATATAACCCCTTATGCCACAGTAGAAGCAGACGGGGCGTGGAGGACGCCATGTAGAATAGTGGAGTGGCCTTGGCACTTGCGTTGCCATCGCAGCCAAATGGTCATATCCGACGTCCGTAGGCACGGTTGGAACTGCAGTTCAGGGGACCATGATGCAACTTCTGCGTACGGAGGTGCCCGAAAGCGCACAGGAGACGGGGCATGTGCAGCGCTTGTCATTGATGCCAGTTCGTCCTTGGTTATCTCACGCAGGTTGGGAGGAGGTGTGCGGACAGACGCAATGGTTGGGTTGCCCTGAAATAAGGCCGTGGAGTTTCTCTCGGACAATTGTGCGGATAAGGGCTCGCAATTCATGCTCTCCGGTAAAGCAAGCGTCGCAGGAGGCGTGTGGAAAGCACATGGAATGAAGCGCGTCCAGGCGTTGGCATGTAGCGATGACGTCCCGGACGGTAGTCGGATTATGGATCACGAGAGCATTGAAAGCCACAGAGTTGATTCCTTTCAGCAGATGTCGGATGCGATCGGCCTCCGTCATGTCATTTTGTGCTCGGCGACAGAGAGCCAGAATATCTTCAATGTAGGACGTATATGATTCGTCGTCCTCCTGGATGCGGGTTGCGAGCTTCTGTTTCGCTACCTGCAGAGCATCCTACAGACGTGCCAAATATCTGACGGAGACGCCCCATGAAGGCCAACCAATTGGAGAAGTCGCTCTCGTGGTTGTAATAAGGTTTTAGCGACGTCATTGGGGTAAAAAGGAACGTAGCGCAGTTTGTGCGCCTCGTCCCAATAATTACAAACGCTGGTTCGATTATCACTGTCCAGCCATTCTTCGTCATCTTCACCGCTAAGGCTGGAAAATACCGGAGGCTCTCGGTGAAAGGTACTCACGGTGTAATGAAGCCTAAGTGGCTGAGAAGGAGCGGTTGCAGCAGCGAACGCGTTGGGTTCTGCCATCGCTGTTGCTTGAGGGCACAACCGTCGACCAGACCGGAGCTCCAGGGGTGATGGGTAGAGCAGGAGGATGTGGGAACCAAAGCACGCAGCACGCTCTACCACTTAGGAGACCACGTCCGGTACGGCAGTAACCAGGTTATATTTTCAATTCAGATCCACGAGCCAAAGAGACCCAGCCCCCGCGACAGGACGATGATCCCTACAATGGTTTGGTCATAGAGATGAAGATGAAGTACATAGTCAGCGCTCACCATATATATATATATATATATATATATATATAATATATATATATATATATATATATATATATATATATATATATATATACATATATATATATATAAGGAGTATGATCTTGACAGCGCTTGTCATTGATGCACACAGCCTTGCCCTCTTCCGGTTTTATTGTGATAGCGATTATATGAAAAATCTCGGCTGGTTTTTGCTGTCGTCGTTGCCGCCGCCGTCACACACACACACACACACACACTTATATATATATATATATATATATATATATATATATATATAATATGATGAAGTAATGGCGATGACGAACAAGTGGGTAGGTCACTGTGAGCAACAAACACATGCCGTCCACGCCACGACATTGAGAATTCATTTTGTCCTCGAAGAAGAGTGCCGGTTTTTGCGTTCCTAGGTGTAACGAGTCAAACTATTTGCGCGGTTTTTCGAGTGCCAAAGATATACTCTCGCTACCTTTTATTACCATCATCATCATCAGCCTGATTACGCCAACGTACTGCAGGACAAAGGCCTCTGCCATGTTCCTCCAGTCAACTCGAACCTGTGCTTGCTGCTGCTACTTAACTACCCGCAAACTTCTTAATCTCATCTGCTCACCTTACTTTCTGTCTCCCCCTAACCCGTTTGCCTTATTGGTGTCCTTAGCCTCGGAGTACGAACTCTGCGTTTGTAATGATGGAAGCCCTACATAATTACGCGGATCAGCGTGTAGCAGCTGCCTGGACCTTACATTGGTTTCTCGCTCACTTACCAGGAAAGTGCACTGGTTTTCCGATCTGGAAACGCGGGGCAGCGACCATATACCAACTTACCAGCGAATAGAAGGTTTCACCAGCTTTAAGTCCTCAAGAGGCCTCAAATACACTGATTGGCCGAAATTCAAAATGTTAATGGAAGAGTGCTGTACCGACGGCTCATCATATAACATAGAGGACTCGATAAAGGATGTCCTACAGAATGCCACGCATTCACTTCTGACTAGTCAGAAGCGTACCATTTTCGACATCGAGCTTGAGAAACTTCGCGCAATACGCCGTCCTGCAGAACGAAGGTACCGACGGACAAAGTGCATGGATGATTTGAGGGTGGCTAGACGCATTCAAAAGAAAATGCAGCGGCACATGGATCAACAGGCTTGGCGACGTTGGACATCTATCTGCGAGTCGTTGTATCCGCGAAAGCCCCTATCACTGATATGGCGAACTGTCCGGGGTCTTAGCACAACTTTGGGTCAGCGACACCCATTTACATCTCTGGCACTTCACCTACAATGCAGAGATATTGACGTCGCAGAATTCTTCTGTAGAAGAATTGCCGGTGATTCCAATTTCACGGTATCAAGACTGGAAACACTTGACAACCCACCGCCCTCACGTGATCCTCGTATGGAATGCCAGTTTTCTATGGATGAGCTAGAGGCGGCACTGGCACTGTGCAGACGTTCTTCAGCACCCGGACCTGACGGCATTACATATCGTGCCCTTTGTAATCTTGGAGACGAAGCTCGGAAGGCACTCTTACGCCTATACAACGACTCCTGGCAGACTGGTACGGTTCCCAGGCAAAGAAGTCAAATTGCCTCATTCCACTTCTAAAGGCTGGTAAATCTCATTTGGATATTGCCTCATACAGTTCTATCGCACTAGCCAGTTGTGTGAGAAAAACAATGGAACGAACGATTCTAACACAAAGGGAGTGCAATTTAGAGCACTACGAAATCTATCCAGTATCCATGACCGGATTCAGGCTCGGCCATTCGTCAATCGACAATGTTGTTGATCTGATGACATATGTTCAACAACAGAAAGCCCATAGGAGACTGTGCGCCACCCTGTTTCTAGACGTTAAGGGGGCTTACGACAATGTCACCCATGAAGCCACCCTTAGTGCTTTGGAAACAGTAGGTCTTGGTGGCAAGATATATATGCGGGTGTACAGCTACTTACAGGCTGAGATCATTTTACGTGATGACAGTGAATGGCCCAACACCTGATTATTACAGCAGCCAAGGAGTTCCTCAGGGAGGAGTGCTAAGCCCTATCCTTTTCAATCTAACTCTCATTGGACTAGTCGAGCAGCTACCTAGCACTGTAGAACTCTCTGTCTACGCTGATGACATCTGCATTAGGAAATCACATCTTGTCACATCTGATTAGGAAATCAGATGTGACAAGGCCTCAGCTTCGCGCCTACCTTCAGAAGGCTGCTACAACGACATATCATGCTACCTTCGTAAAAAAGGCCTCGAGGTGTCCTGCGGAAAATGTGCAGTGGTAGCGTTCACGCGGAAACCAATGTATGCTTACAGCATATCGATTAATGAAGAATACATATCGCTCAGCAGAAGCCACAGGTTCTTGGGAGTCACAATACAAAGAAACCTGTCGTGGACTCCACACGTGAACTACTTGAAGAAGCGGCTGATCGCAACATGCCACATGTTCAAATTCCTTGCAGAAAAGAATTGGGGAGTGCCCATACCATCCATGCTACAACTGTACATAGTGCTGTTTATCGGATTCTTACGGTGCAGCTTACCTGTAATATTTAACATCGGCAAGACCAACCTGCGCAACTCAGAGCGTTCAAGCCCAAACACTTAAGATATGCCTTGGATTACCCCGCAGTGCTTCAACGGCTGAAACTATTGTCATCGCTCAAGATCACTCAATAAAGACGCATATTATTACCGAGGCAATGCGCAAGCACCTCAAGCATTATGCCAGGACCCCTTCTCACTACCTGGCAAGCCTAGCTGCTGAAAGGCCCCGCACGACATACTGTGCTACTGTCTACAAGCATCGTTCATCGTTTACTGAGACGTACGCACCTGCATCAAAGCCACTGCTTCCTCCTTGGAGCTTGAGCTGGCCGCGAGTTCACTTAATGATTCCAGGAATGAGGAGAAAATTGGACTTACCGACACATGCCCTCAAACAACTGAGTCTATTCCTACTGGAACAAAACTACAGTAACCACGTTCACATTTACACGGACGGCTCGACTACGCCGTCTAGTTCAGGTGGAGCAGTGGTTATGCCGTCACAATGGGTAACTCGGTGATTTAAGACTTCACATGTGAGAACGTCAACGATGGCAGAACTCGAGACTCTACGCAGTGCACTGGAACTCATCAATTCCGAAGAAAGACCAGGTTAATGGGCCATGTTTTTTACTCAAAACCAGCGTTACAGTGCCTGATATCAGTTCTCCAACGCGGATGCCAGTTGACCTACCAAACCGTGAAACTTCACCACCTTTTAATACAAAAAGGCCACGACATCGTCTTTGAGTGGTTACCTGGGCATTGTGGTATAGGCGGAAATGATTCTGCAGATCATGCTGCTCGCACGTCACATAAAGAAGCAAACAGCGTTCCGATTCCGCTTTCAAGAGCGGACGCGGCGAGGCAGATTCGTCAACTGGCCCGCAGTCTCACACTGACTGAGCGGAACACACCAAGCACACGACGTACAAGTCTGCACGAGCTTGACCCTTCACTACAACTCCGGCCTCCACCCGGCCTACATCGACGTGAAGCTTCGCTTCTCTATCGCATTTGGCTGGGAGTGGCTTTCACAAAAGCTTATACCACGTTAATCAGAATTACTGACAGTGCGGCGTGCGATGTTTGCGGCACCGAAGAAAATATTAAACACCTGCTGTGCCACTGTCCTCGATTTGCCTCAGATAGACAAGTACTTGCCAACGCAATGCGGCGACTGGATGATCGGCCTCTTTCTGTGCAGGTGCTATTACAGCAACGTCCACATGCCTTGACAGCCCGCAAGGCAGTGAAAGCCCTGCTGTGTTTCCTGATAAAGACAGGCTTATGTGAACGCTTCTGACATGCGGTAGTGTTCTACAAGCTGCAGTGATATTACTGTCAGTCTCTCATCCTTTTCCCTTTTTCCTCTTTTCCCGCTTTCTCACCTTTCTTGTCCCCTTCCCTAATCCCTTAGTGTAGGGTAGTCAACCGGATGTCTTCCTGGTTAACCTTTCTGCCTTCTCCATTTTGTTGTTTCCTCATCCTCCTGGAAATCCAGTCAGTTACCCTTAATGACCAGCGGTTATCATGCCTACGAGCTACGTGCCTGGCCCATGTCCATTTCTTCTTCTTGATTTCAACTATTAAATCTTTGACCCCGCTTTGTTCGCTGACTCACTCTACTCTCTTCTAGTCTCCTAAGGTTACCCCTATCATTTTTCTCGCCGTCGCTCACTGCGGGGGGGCGCCACTCATTCCGAACAAGAGGACGCGTTTGCATCAACTGCTGCTTTCTTCAATGCCTTCACAGCGTTTTAGGACAAATTCGTGTCTAATTTTGCGCTCACTAGCTCTGTGAATAGACAGGGACTCTGTGGATACCTGATTTCAAGGTGCGTGAAACTTTCTTCACTTTTTACGTGTGCCCGGCGGACGCCCGCCTGGACGTGCTCCGGCGTCCCCGCCCCTGCGTCCTCGCGGACACGCTTGGGGGCTTAAACGCCTTTCTTCGCTTACACCTGAAGATGTAATATCAAATGATTGGAGAAGATTTATCCCTCAGTGAGTTTTCAGAAGACTTCGGATGACAAAATGCCACCTCTAGACTGGCAACAGAACATCGAGCTGCAACTATAGCTCTAATAAACCAGGTACTACGACGAGAAGAAACGATGTGGCGTAGTGGCGGCGTGGAAACGTTAAAGCAAGAAATATTCGCGCCAGAACGATGCCACAACTACCGAAAGAAGACTTCAATGATTATAATCAAACCCAAAGGAGGCCTCGACATTGCCAAAACCAGGTCCCACCGTCGTGTCCGATGCCATCTTCCTGGCCGCTGGTCTCAGAGCAGAAGACGAAGACAGTGACCTAATCTGTCCCAATCTGCAGCAAAACATCGTCAGTGGCTAGTACGCCGAAGACAGAACACGCCGACAGATACGTACGCAATTCCTTGATTCTGGCAACCAAACGCATCGGCAACACCACTGCCGTCATCCTTTTATTCGATGGATTCAAAGTCCCTAACTTCGTGAGATATTGCCTAATTCTAATGCAATTATTGCTGGCTGTACAGTAGGCAAGTCGACATATGCTACGAATGTCATCGTTTAGGACATCGCGCAGATGTTTGCCCAACCCCCGTGGATGTGGGATACTCAAACCAGACAACTTACCAATGCACCCGAAAGTGCACGCTCTCTGGCAGCGAGCACCCGACAGCACACAAGGACTATAAACAGCGATTTCAGATACCCTACATTGTAAGGTGACGACGTGGGGAAAGAGCACGTGCTGCTGAAGAAATGGACCAGTATGAAAACTGAAGCACTGAACAAATCATCCAGCCACCCCCTACCGGGGCGCATAACCCAAGCCAACGACGTCCTTGCTCAAGCTGCCGACGTTGCCCAGGGTTTAGAGGGAAATCCAGGTCTCAGTGACACCCCAGATCCAGTTCCCGAGAAGGGAGCCAACCGGAAAACGTCGACATGTCCGGAAAGAAGGCTGGATCTCTCAGCTGGGCTGACCGAGTCAAGACTACTCAAAAGGCAGTATCGGGGTCACTCCCAGAGCATGCTAACGGGGTAGAGCGTCACCAATCTGCAACACAATCCACTAGCGTTCGTTGGGACAGTATCAGTAAAATCACTCTCCTAAAAAAACGCACTCATGAAGGGAACCACCCAGAAATTAATGTTGGAAATAGCTGAGATTTAGAATAACAGCAGTGGTAGTCAGTTACCTCATGCAGAAGTCTACCCTGTCAGGGAACACGACTGCGGTATGGCTCCGGCTTCTAAGAAAAGGGCCGCCACCGAAACAGAAAACGTAGCCAGCAAAGTCCAATCAGAAGTAAAGGACAAGCTGATCGCCATCAACGAAAGTATGAAACAAATGCAAAACGCGCTAGGTGCGGTGCAGTGCACACTTTACTCACATAACGAAAGGATGACTACGATTGGGTCTCACTTAGAGTTCCACCAGCGTTCACATGTGGTGTTTTCGCACCACTTAATTAAAGTTCTCGAAAAAAAAACTAATGTAGCACCAACCGCACCCCTTCGCCTCTACATCCTCTCCCAGCAACCACAGCAGCGCCTCTAGAGTGTGCTTCAGGAAACTACGAATGCGAAAGTACGCGGGCGCACTGAATGTGCCAAACGCTTGGGCAGCTTTGCTGCGCCGTGTGTACATCGAGCGGCCTTGCCTCGGGTATGCTGAATGGGTAAGCTGGTGGCGTCTGTTCGTAGAGCGCGCGCTATGTTGCCAGCTTGCGGAGCCATTTTTTCTCTCTCTAGAGTGCGGAAATTATCTAGGTTTTAATGGATAGCGGTTTTTAAAAGACTAATGTGTTTGTGCTAGGGAAAACGATTTCCAAGTTCGCTTTTGTAATATAATAGTGCATTAGTTTCAAAATATTCACTGAAATCACCATGCCGAAGGTGAAATAATGTCGCAGTACAAATTGAAAAGCTTTAAACAACATTTTATTCCATGAAATCACAAAGGTAAGCGGTCATCACATGGGGGAGGGACAGTAGTACTGCAGTATTTTATACAAATTACCAAAAAACAAACAATGCATATAGGGCGAAGAAGGAATAAATTATCAAAATAATATTTAGGAACACCAGCTATTCAATGCAAAACACGGGAATCTTACACTACGATACAGTGCACTTGTAATAGCATGCAAGTTTCAAAATACTACTACTACTACTACTACTACTACTACTACTACTAATAATAATAATAATATACTAATAACCAGAACCAGCATATAAAGCGCAGTACGTGAAATGTTCCGGTGAGCAAACTTAAAAATTCATCAATTTTGTTATTTTGCAACTCTCTTGCAGAAAATGCTTGGTGCTGGTATTCATATAAAACATGAAGTGATGCACACTTGCATGAAACAGTAATTTACGTTGCCAGTATCAGAAGAAATATTCCAGCTTTTTTTTTCTTCTTTTCTTAAAGTGGAGTGGCTATGGAATCGCACACATGTACTTGTCCACGGAACACGTTGTTGGGTCGGTCCGGTGCTGAGTTACGGAGAAAGCGGTGACCCCTTTCCTGTTCTTCCTTCTCTTCCTCCTAATACAGAAAACAGGGCGCCGGAGGCACGCACTGGAGGGCTGTGGGCCTGCTGATGGCCGTCCAAATGTGTGCTCCCGACACGGGAAGTGGGGCGCTGGCACTCACTCGCTGGATTCCGTGGCGACTGGTTGTGCCCTCGCGATCTCCGACGACAGCGTAGCTCTAGTCGACTGGATTAGCCCTACGCCATCTCCTGTTACCGACAAGAGCTCTAGCGTCCTCGGACTCCTAAGACCGTGTTTCATCTTGCCTATCTTCTCTGTACTTCCGTCGTCGCTCGCTGTCCTTGCGCATCTCTCTCTCTCTCTCTCTCTCTCTGTATATATATATATATATATATATATATATATATATTCTGACGAAGGCCGGTCCCACGGCCGAAACGTAAAGAAACCTTTTCGTTTTTCGACGTGTGTCTTCTTTTTATTCACACATATATATATATATATATATATATATATATATATATATATATTGAAATAACTTGAAGATAGCACATAAGAAAAGGATCGTATTTACTAACGTTTCGGCCGTGGCACGGCCTTCGCCGTGCCACGGCCGAAACGTTAGTAAATACGATCCTTTTCTTATGTGCTATCTTCAAGTTATTTCAATATAGAAAATACCCGGACCTGTCGTGCCTTCCCTTCAAGTTCTATATATATATATATATATATATATATATATATATCTTTAATTCTATCCTTTTATCCCTTCTTACCCGCATCTCCGGTCCCCACTGTACATAGCCTTCATAGATTACGAGAAGGCGTTTAATTCAGTAGAAATATCAGCCATCATGCAGACACTGTGGAATCAGGGCGTCGATGAAGTATATATAAACATCCTGGAAGAAATCTACAGGGGATCAACTGCTACCATAGTGCTTCATAAAGAAAGCAACAGAGTACCAATCAGGCAGGGGGACACAATCTCCCCAATGCTATTTACCGCGTGCTTACAGGAGGTTTTCATAAACCTAGAATGGGAACAGTTAGGGATAAGAGTTAATGGAGAATACCTTAGTAACCTGCGCTTCACCGATGACATTGCAATGCTGAGTAACTCAGGGTACGAATTGCAACTTATGAATATGGAGTTAGACAAGGAGAGCAGAAAGGCAAGTCTTAATATGAATCTGCAGAAAACGAAAGTAATGTACAACAACCGAAAGTAATGTACAACAACTTGAAGTGCACTATTACCTACCAAGAAGCAGCGCTTCAAGATAGGTAATAGTGCACTTCAAGTTCTAAAAGACTATGTCTACTTAGGGCAGGTAATAACCGCGGAGCCGAACCACGAGATTGAAGTAACTAGAAGAATAAGAATGGGGTGGAGCACATTTGGCGGCACTCTCAAATTATGACAGGTAGATTGCCACTATCCCTCAAGAGGAAGGTATATAACAGCTGTGTCTTGCCGGTAGTTAGATACGGAGCAGAAACCTGGAGACTTACAAAGAGGGTTCAGCTTAAATTGAGGACGACGTAGCGAGCAAAGGAAAGAAAAAAGGTAGGTCTAACCTTAAGAGACAAGAAGAGAGCAGAGTGGATTAGGGAACAAACGGGGGTTAAGGATATCATAGCTGAAATCAAGAAGAAGAAATGGACATGGGCCGGCCATGTAGCGCGTAGACAGGATAACCACTGGTCGTTAAGGGTAACTAACTGGATTCCCAGAGAAGGCAAGCGGGTTAGGGGGAGACAGAAGGTAAGGTGGGCAGATGAGATTAAGAAGTTTGCGGGTATAAATTGGCAGCAGCAAGCGCAGGACCGGGTTAACTGGCGGAACATGGGAGAGGCCCTTGTCCTGCAGTGGACGTAGTAAGGCTAATGATGATGATGATGATGATGATGATGATGATGATGACCCGCATCCTTTGGAGCTACTGTTGAGGTGTCACGCCAGATGCAGTTACGGGGCTCACTTTTCCCTTCTTTTCCCTTTTATAACCACATAAAAAGTGGGTTGCAATGCAGCCCGACGAGGCAAGGAGTTCGACGAAAACTATTGGAATGGTTCCCGGCCACACCGCCCTGCTTGAGGAGAGCGGTGTCACGGCGTATGACAACCAGCCTTAATTAGGAAGGGACCGATAGTTTACTGGTGATAGAATAAACTGCGAAAGAAAGCCAGCTTTACTATAAAGAAATGAATCGACGCACCCAAAAAAGCACATTAGCGGCGGAGCGCCGATCAGCTGGCGTCAGCGGCGACGGCGTAGCGAAAACTGTCGGCGGCGGCCCGCCGATGTCTCGGCGCACACCTCTAGTCCTCTACTAACTTTGGCCAGGTGTTGGCTCAGCTACTAACGACTACGTTACCGTTCAAGTGATGCTACTTTATTTTAATGAAAAATGGTGCGTTTGTAAAAGCCTCGAATCTAAGTCGAAGCTGTAGTTTGATACAAAGAAATTCGAAAAAAAATGCTATCGACCTTGATTCGAATAAATACGGTAAGTTTTTTTAGGGGGGGGGGGAAGGATTTTTGTTGTCTAAACTCTTACTATGGTGGCTAGAAGGAGGCAGTGTGACGGTCACGAAGACTCACCATATGCACGCCGTGGTAGAGAGGCGCACATAACGCGATGATATTTTTTGCACCACTAGGGGCGAAGCGGTCGTCAGGAGCGCGCGAGATCTTCGCCGCTACAGCTATTGCTACAGCTGCAACAGCCACGTGTGTTTGGCACTGTGAGCAAACTTCCGCACGAGCAACCGTTTTTGTGCGACTCCTGGACACGCACCATGTGAATGATTACGGATAGCGACACACTATTACCATGCCAGCGAAAGCAGGTAAGTGTTTTGTACCCGGTTGTAAAAGTGGGCACAAGTTGTGTCCGGCAAGGGTGTCGTGGTTTCGAGCTCTCAAGGACGCATAGAAACGGGAGAAGTGGGCCCGTAATATAAAACGGGGTGATAAGGAACTAACCAACGACTGCGTCGTTTGTGAACGTCACTTCGAGGCAACGTTTATACAGAGGACTTATCGTCATGTTATCAATGGTGAGGTGGTAGAAATTTCACGCGATCAGCCGCTGCTAACAGAGGACGCCGTTCCTACAATCTTCCCGGATGCGCCAAAATACCTCACAAAGAAAACGCCCACTAGAAAGATGGAGAGAAACCTGTGCGAACAAGGTGAGCCCCCGACTAAAAAAAGGACTACTGTAAAGCAGCAGGTGCCGGAAGAAAATGAACAAGTAATAGAAGCACAACATGCTGCGGAATCGGAGTTTACTGAAGCTGTACAACACGCCAACACTCGCCGCCGTCTGGTAGCTGCTCAACGAAAGCTGCTGAATGTGCAGAGGGAACTCGACATGATGAAGTCTACCAATGAGCTAATTGGAGACGAGGCACTGAATGAACGCATTAAAAAGTTGCCTCAGAAACAACAGATGGCAATTATAGCATGCTTCAGTGCAGCTAAAAGAAAATCGACATGTGGCATGCTGTATGAGAAGAATTGGATCCCAGAGTGTGTGCTGCTTCGCATGAGGAGTTCGAAGCTCCATCACCTTCGGAAGCAGAAAATTCTTGTCCTGCCAAGCCGAACTTGTCTACAGCGTTATGTGAGATGTGAGACGCCTCAGTCGGCTAATATCGATCATGACGTCAAGGTGTCCAAAGTGAGGACTTAGACCGTCATCACAAGATGTTGCTGAGCTGGAGGCTTTTTCGTCCTCTTAGACGTATGGGAAGAAGCTTCTAAAAAATGTTGAGGTGGCTTCATGAGCAAAGGTACTGCTTAGGGTATGAGAGTTACAATACGCAGTGCACTCTCACTTCTGCAGTATTTAACGTCGTCAGTGGCGTTTAAATTCTTGCCGACATCAAGATTAAGTCAAGACAAGTGGGAAAACTTGTTCGGTATAAAAAGACAGTATTCAGGTACAAATGGCCACCAAAGCCCGGGGTAGTTTCTTATAAGTGTAAATTGTCTCAGTTTCTACAATCTTGTGTGACCACCAAAGTCTGGAAACTCCCCGGCACAGGTTTTGAGCGCTCTGCTGGACACGACGTCTTCAGCCGGTGCAAGTAACAGTGCCGTTTTCGGACTAAGAGAGATTATTGAGGACATGCTCGAGGCTGGAAATATATATGGCGCTGGCGATTCCATTCAGTCTGCTTTTAGAAGCGACCACAGCAGCTATGTGGTAGAGAAAAGTGATAGCCGTTTGGTTTACTACCCGTTTGGTTATGTAGCTAGAAAGTCCAGGACCAAAAATTCTTGTGGCACATGTGCATCAAAGCTAGCCATGAAAAAAACAGGATGTAGCAGAAAGTGCGGACAATGAATTCACCAAACATTTTGATCGAGGGGGTTTGTTATATCCTGGGGATAACTTGGCCATCCTTGTGGCAACATTAGAAGAAGCATTTAGTTTTTTTTCTCTACCGAGAAGCTGCGGGCATTCAGTATTCATGATTTCATGTCATTTCTGAGTACCATTAAGCTTCATCAAGTTGACTCTGCCAATCACGGCAAAGAACTAACTTCAAAAATTGTGCAGTTTTTTTGTGCTCACGCGCCTGCACTTATATACTAAGTCGCTGAATGAAGACCGGTCTGTCCAGCAGCAAAAACAGAAACACCTCAAGTTGCGAAGGTGCCAGTAAATTTTGTGGGTACTTTCACTTGAAATTCTCTGCTGTGCTGATTGATTTGCTTTTGTGCATTTTTTCGCACTGTGTTGGAACCGATGCATGAGCATGTCAAAAATAATATGTTTCTGAAGAACCAGCTGGATGCACCGTACAAACTTTTCACATTTTCAGAAACACTTGCTCAATATACTTAGTGGTAGTAGAATGACCGGAGTGTTGTAGCCTTGTGGCACGCACAAGTTGTAAATGTTAAGGGAATGTAACGCCCCTCTTCAAAACATTCAAGTTGCAGCTGCGCAGTTAGTATAGCTTCCGCGCGAACCGGAGGTTGTTTTTTTTATTGAGTGCGGGGCGTAACTAGGGAGCAACAAGAATAAAATAATTTGAGGAGCACGTCGTATCCGGGACGAACGTGTAACACAAATTTACATAACACGGGCGACTGCCAACTACCCATTCGCCGTATGTATCGCATATCTCGCGCAGACTGGCAACTCAATAAAATTGCTCATTCGCAGCATACATGGGAAGTTTAGCGTGCAACAAATGCATGCCCCATAACGAACAAATATGAAAAGAAACATGTATATACATACCTGGCCCTCAGCCTCGCTCTACCAACACCACTGCACGCGCTCCCGACGTGCGCAGTGCCACCTAGACGTGCCGCTATGTTTCATTGAACGTATGTGCACCATCTGGCCCCTGCCCATTACACTGCCCCTTCTAGCCGGCATACTCTTGCTTTGAAAGCCTTCAGTTGCAAGGTGGTGTGAGAACAGCAGTGATAATTCCTATGCATTTAGTAGCCGCTTCTGCTCCCACTTTAATGGAAAATTGATGACGCAGCATATATATTCTGTGTAATCAATTTTCCATCAAAGTTGTTAGTGGCGTCTATGGTGTGTCTTTCCATGTGTCCGCTTTGTGCTTTCTCGCTACTCCATGATTATTAGCAAGCACCAACTAGTCCAACAACAAGTCCTTCTGCAAGACATCCTACAGTTATGCCTTGTTAGGTGCATGAAAAAAGCACAGAACACTGCATATCCACAAAGTGGATCATTATGAGTGGGCGAAGCAGTGGGATCATTATGCGTTACCATAAAGACATTGGCCACTTTTGCATGTAAATGAGTTACAAAGTGATGTACAGAAATATACAAGCTTTATTGGTAATAAATGGTATGTTGTGTTGAGTTGTGAATTTTGTTTTGCCTGCATTATTGCTGCTTTTTGGTATCGGGTCTCGCTTGAAGTTGGCAGTAACAGGTCTGTGCACGTTCCCCTGGTGGTTGTTGGTTGTTTCCAGTCATTCGAAATGCGTCGGAGAGCATATCGAGACGTCATGTACTGCACAAGCCAGTCGTTGTTCGTGATGGTGGTCATCATCATCATCTTTGTCAACGTCATCATGATGGCTACCATGTACGCCAGTGCTGCCAACGGACAAGCTTCAACATTAAGAATCGTTGTCCCTAAAACCCATATGATGTTTCGAACGTTTCTCTTTGAAACTATCGCAAGCGTAAAGGCTAAATAAATAGGTACTGGCTGTGTAACCTTTCAACAACCACAGCAGCTAGTGTCACGTAGCACATCCTCTCAGCCAGGTCTTGCCAATACTCTCACTTCGAAGTTGGAGCGTATGGGAGCATCCTGAGTGGAAGGCTGATGCTCTGAATGAAACATCTGAGCAAAGTCTGAGTGTTCGACTTGTACCAACCAAACACACGACCACTTTTAAGAGCCCTCTAGCGCACTCGTAAATGACCCTCTGAATTCGACATAACTATTATTTGTGATTAGCAGTAAATACAATTATCAACAGGTTGGAAACTGTAGAATTTATGCTTTGCTTTGAGGTGTGTTTTTATTTTGTTTCGATAGTAATGAAGAACTTTTAAATTCATGCAGGTTAAAAGAAGACTATTTGGCTGCTGTGAAAGGCATTCAGAAGTATTTGGTTAGACGCTCAGAGCCTAACAAGTTGCTTTTTATTAGAGAGCTTGTGCGTGGCCGCACCTTCTACCCAAAAATGGTATGGTTGATTAAAATTAGCTTTCAGAAAATTTCAATAACACAGTAAAATTTGAACATCAGCATGAAACACATATAAGTATATGTAGCCATTTTATTAAGTTTAGGTTGTGGTAAATCAGTTCAATTTCAGATGAATGCGGCATCATAGTCAGTTTGAGGTGCAATTACCTGGGAAGGAAAAAAATTTCGTGACTCAATTCAGCGTGCTATTATTATGAAAATTAATGCAGTATCAACAATGGTACAGAAGCTATGATCACCCCATATAAACAGTGTAGCAAATTTTTAAGGGGCCTCTGTGAGCTCATAACTTATGGTCATGTGTAGCAGACATAAAACCTTTGGTGTTCTCATGATTCAGCTTATAATACTCAAAATCCCTTTCTGCCTTTCGTTTTTTTTAGCATGAAACCTCTGAATAATTTTGCCAAACTAGATTAAATCTTGCCTTTGTGACAGATGTTGTGGTTTTCAATATTTGCGTCCAGTAAATTGTTCATCTTGTTAATCTGCCTTTTTGTTTTTAACGATGATCCACTTACAGTTTTGCGTCCAGAGATTTTTGATCGCCTTAAGATTTTTGTGACTGTGATAGTTTTAGTCCTAAATGTGAACCTTGGATTTTAGGGGTGCTGCAACACTTTTGAAACATCATCAACAAAAACATTGCTTATCTGTAGTCGAGGCTCTTGTGAACATGTCATCCAAAAAATTATTGCACTGATTTATACAGGGACATTGAAAATTTGTGTCAAAAACAGCCAAAAATTACATACTCCCTTTTTTGAAATGTGCTAACTACACTGCAAGTGGGCCTAACAATGCAGCAAGTAGGTGAGACAAGTATTAGCTGCTTTCATGAATGGCATACGAGTGGATAGTCTCAGAAGCTACCGGTTGTGCCCTTGTAAGTGCTGCAGCCATCACATGTACACACTGTGCTTGTATGAATCAGCAGTAGCAACCAATGCATTGAAAGAAGTGCACTGTCATTCTTATAAAAGCGAACACGTGATTGCGTGACCTGCTCTCTACAACAGCTGCCTGTAGTATCTTGCAGCGCTTGTCCAGCGGCCATAATTCGTTTTATTTTGTTTTATTTGCCAATAGATGGCACTAAAAGCCACCCTCTTTTCTTTTGCTGTCATTTGATGATGGTCCTATAGGCAGCTGCCGCAGAGCGCAGGAGGCCACGCGCTCATGTGTTTCGTTTTATATTAGAAGACAGCGTACAGTAGACTCCCTTTAAAACGAACTCGAAAGAACCACGATCAGTTGTTCGTCTTATTAGGAGTTCGTCTCATCAGAAGTGCCCCAAAAACCAAATGCTAATATGCCAAGTACTCACAATTATGTTGCTTGAAAACTCTGAATAAAGTATACTTATGATTGGGAGGAAAGGAACAAGAAAAAAAATTGATTTGACTCGACTTGATCAAAAATATGCTTTTAAGTAGAGTATTCAGACTAATCTAACAGGTACTCGACTTTGGTAGTTCATTAAAGATATGCTCATGAATAAACTGCTATCACATTTTAACCCGAAAACTTTAGCACAACCCTGTTTTGACTACTAGACAAGGTTAAAAAGGGAAATACGGGCACAATTTTTCTTCAAAGAATGGAAAATTTATTCTTCTGGCTGTTCACATTCTGAGAAACTGTTTTACTGGCTTTGCTATCACTTTTGCATAACGCTACCTTGACAAAGCCAATACATATACGCAATATATATACCACAATACATATACCAAGTTGCTTATGAATCTACAAGTTTTTCTGTGAGGCTCGGACATTTTCTTGTTTTCAGCTCGCAGTAACATTCCTTGAATGACATGCAACTGAAGATCTCCCTTTACACTACTCATGATCACAAGCCTTGGGCACACAAACACACACAAAAAACATGACGCAGCTATATTTAGTGTGAAAAATGACCTTCATTTGTGATGCACTTTCCTAATGAAAGTGGCGCATCGCAATTTGCTGCATTTCACTGAGAACAGAAAGACGTGCACAGGCCGTATGCAAAACAATGCAAACTAACCACTACTTGTGCACAAGCGCCATTGTGTGACGGCGATGAGAATGCATCGGACTCCTCTGATGAGAGCGCTAGCGTCACATGTTATGTGGTTTCGGTTTCATGTGATTATAATGCACAGACAATCTTTGTTCCCATTTTCACTTTCCTTTGGTGTTTTTATTGCTCCCTTCTCTTGCATTTTTTTCTTTAGCAGTGGTGGGAAACCTGCGTCAGTTTCACCAACCTGCGACAGTTAGAAATTACTGTGCCATACTGCTTTAAAAGGTTTTTTTTTGTCTAATTTGCACCATTGCTGCGCTACAAGGGGTTTTGGAATCGAAAGTAAAGTAAAATTGACAGCATGCATCGTGAGCTGTTATTACGTGATGGTCGCCGTCTTGTGGACGTGCGCTGTAGCATTTGCGTACTAGTTGTGCTGCTGCAAAAGCATGAAATCGGCCGATCACTTATTGTGACTTTCGAACGATTGCGGCGGTGCCTTTCCTGATAACCATTGGTAAAGAACAAAGGTAATCAGGTGACTACCAAAAGGCATGCCAGCATGACTTATCGCAAACAAAAAGCCTATGTGTGTGGCGTGTGCCATCTTAAGCCTACTGCATGTTTTTAATAGTCTGCGATTACCTGAGAGCGCTGATCGCTGCCGCCTCAATCATTGTGCGGAACAGTGTTCAGCGTGCACTGCTTTACCGAAACGAAAGGAGGTCGTTGTTGCGGAGATGAACGTTGTGAATCGCGGGCACCGAGTCAGCAAGCGTAGCACACGCTTTCATGAGGCGGCAGCCCAAACACGCCTCCATTCACTGCCAGGACTGATAAAGCATCGCTTGCAGAAAGCTCGCATCGTCGCATTAACGCAACAGGCTTCATGCCGCATCTGTGCACGTCTGAAGCGGAATGGGTGCAAGCGGCTCTGCACGGTGTGAATGCCAAATAGGTGATGCGCTGCACGCAACTAGCCAGTTGACGATCAGCTCCCTGTGGCCTTACCACTTCTTGAAAAAAGAACTGTGTGGGTTTTAGCTAAGTAGCAGATCGCGCTACACATTTATTGCGGAACGCCAAATATGTGCATTTCGTTGCTATGCCAGGCGCTGCGATGGCTGCGTATTCCGGACCCACCATAGTTTCTAAATGCTCTTTGTGTCGTCACCACGTGCCATCGAACGGTCGTGCGAGAATTCCAACAATTTCTTAACATTGGCAAAAGGAAAGCAACAACTTCGCAGTGGTGGGCACTTTTGGCACTACTATAGTGCCAAAAGCGGCAATGGAGCATCTCTAATTGGTTCTTTGCCATAGGCGTATGCTAGGAGAGGGGGGGGGTGCGAAGCCAGCCCCATACATTGGCATATAATAGAGAGGGGGCGAGAGGGTGCACAAAGTCAGACACATACATTGACGTGATAGGGAGAGGGGCGCTGCAACGAACCTTGCCCTCCCTCTCTCAAAGGGAACCCGGCTTCGTGGTTAATGCATGCAACGTTTAGTGCGCAGTTAGCCGCGTTCCCGGCATGTTCTCAGCATGTATGTACATATTAACGAGGTTTTACTGAATTTGTGTTCTTGAGTGTGCGAGTGTGCGCACGGCTATGAACTTCATAACTTGTTCGTGCAGTATCCTTCACTATCTTAAGTCACCGCTTCTGTGCATAACCTTACGTGAGTTCATTTCCTGTGCTTTGCTTATTTTGCGGGCTTGCTGCTTCTGTATCAGCAATTATGTAAGCTGAGTGAAGGAAAGTGTAAATTTAAGGGCTCAATTTTTGTTAGATACAATTAATGAGAACTAACAGTAGAGCTCGCAATTAATAAGAGCTAACAGTAGAATTTGTTTTAGGGCGAGTTGGTGCCTTTGCTGAACATCTCGTAACTGGCACAAAACTAAAAAAAAACATAAAAATGATGGGAGGAGGGAGGCAGATGGGCGCCAAAAACAACTATTTGTTGCCGGTTCAGGCTGAAGAAGAGGTAAACTTCCACACATGCGCAGCGGCGAGAAATAGTTGCCACAGATCTGTCATAATGTTGGGTACCTATCTGTCTCTTTCCTGCCCTCATTTTCATGTTCCTAGTTTTGCACCAGTTACGAAATGAACGAACAGATAATAATGACAGGGAAAGCAAAGGGGTTGTTATTAGAATTATTTGTGATGCAAATGTAGAGAATGAAAATTGGATGAAAAGATAACTTGCCACTGGCAGGATCTGAACCTTCGACCACCAATTAACGTGTCCAATGCTCTATGACTCAGCTATATTAAACTAAATAAAAGCTAAAGTTGATTTCTCTGTGTACCATGAAAAGCCTGTGCGTGCTCCAATCACAGAGGTAGCTGCTCCAAGAGCAGATTTTGTCTGCTCCAGTGGCTGCTCCAAAATGCTGGAAGTCATTTAAACCACTATTCTAGCCAAGCTTTTGTGTTCTTCTGTTCCCTACGGGACACCAGTTGAGAAACTGAAGGACACGAGGAGAGTATGAAAGATTAAACGCTTTTTGTTGCTTTCTTTGCTGCTAAAGCCGGTCCTTTCTCCACCTACAGGCTAGGGGTAAGAGAGATGGCAGCTTTATGCGCTGACCTTTCTTTTTTACTTATTCAGCTTTTTTCCTCTACGTCACAATTTGCTTTCGATCTGTTTTGAATTTTTGCGTGAGGAAGTTTTTTTAAACTAATTTTGCTTTCTCTTGTTCACCTGATGCCCCTCCACAAGACTATAATGTTCGTTGCACAGAATCCTCATAGTCGTTGGTCCCCCGCAGGGGCGCCTGCGCAAGTAGGCGTTTGGTGTGTAGCGACACCACGGACCCGAGCTAACGGGGGAGTTTTGGCTCCCTCCCACGCCTAGCCGTGCGTGGCTTTGCCGTGTCCGGGTAAAAGGGGATCCTTGGGGTTTAGCCGACGCTGGGTGATTGGACCTTTAAGGCCCCCCGGCAGAGGCAACACACCCCTTTGGCCCCGGCTTCACGTAGACGGCACCCCTGGGCTGACCCACCCAGGGGAAATCGGCAGTCGCCTTTTCCTGTCTCCCCCTCACATCTTCGTCTTTTCTCTTACTTTAAATCTTTCCTGTCCTCTACTCTCTTCCGTTGACTTCCGTGTTTCCTGGCGGCAAGGGTTAACCCTGTGTGGCTATCCTACCTTGGATACACCATATTCGGTTATAGTGGTGGTGTACAGCTGGCGTCTGTAGGGCCTGTGCTTCCAGACTCTGCAGCGTCCCCTTGTAGGACTCCATGGTGGGTGGCTGGCACCGCTGCCGAAAAGAAATCTTTTCTTATGGCTAGTTCCTTCCCCCCACTCCCTGATCGCCCTCAGAAAAGAGGGCGCACCGATGAAGTCTTCCAGTTTTATGGTCACCAGAGAGTATCTTTTCCTCGATTTCATGTTGTCCACGCTGACACACCCGGCAAATCAGTGCGAACACTTTCACCTTTTCTAGTATCAAAGTCTTTGATGGAAATCTTCGGCCCAGGGTATAAAGCAACGAGAATGGCAAGTGGTGACCTCCTGTTGGAGCTCCGCGACCAGAAACAATATGAGAAACTGCCTAATCTAGTAAAATTTGGAGATACCAAAATAATAGTAACCCCACACCGAACCATGAACACCACCCGTGGTGTTGTTTCAGATGATGACCTATTAGGGCTGACTGAGGCTGAACTCCTAGAGGGTTTCAGCGAACAGAATGTCATCAACGTGAAACGAATTAGGATGAGGCGTGATGGCAAAGAAATTCAGACTAAGCACCTGATACTTACTTTTAATTCAAGTGTACTGCCCGACTCCGTTGAGGCTGGGTACATCAAGCTCCGAGTGAGGCCATATATACCGAACCCTCTCCGATGTTTTAAATGCCAGCGATTCGGCCACAGTTCTCAGAACTGCCGAGGCCGCCTAACTTGTGCGAAATGCAGTGCTGACGAACACACATCTGATGCCTGTGAAAACTCTCCTCACTGTGCGAATTGTAACGGGGAACATGCCGCATACTCACGGTCATGCCCAAGCTGGAAGAAAGAAAAAGAAATTGTCACGATTAAGGTAACACAAAACATTTCATTTAGAGAGGCACGAAGGCAGGTGTCCTACCTGCCAGAAACCAGCTTTGCCGAAGTGGCGCGTCAGGGGGCAGCGCCACGACGGCCCCCGGCGCCTGTCTGGCACACGCGTAGTGCGCCGGCGGTGACGCCTTCTGCCCCCTCGGCGGTTGCAGCCAGTGCTGCTCCGCCATTGAAGAAGGACCCACCAGCCTCCGGGCTGGGGGCCGCGAAGGCCTTGTCTTTAGAGGCGAGGCCCTCAAAACAAATGCAGCGCTCGCAAGAGCGCGTGTCCAGCGCCTCGCAAGAGGCAATGGACACAACACCGAGCGTGAGGGCGCAGCCAGCGCCTAGGGATCGGCGCGACTCTGTCGACCGATCCAAAAAAGAAAAATCTCGTGTCACGGCCCCTGGAAAGGGTCTGTGAGCTTACTTTCCACCCTTGAGCACAGAACACAAAATACACCTAAAATGGACACACAAATACTACAGTGGAATGCCAGAGGCCTATTTAAAAACCTAGATGATATCAAGGACTTGCTTAATGACTATCAGCCAAAAGTGTTCTGTGTTCAAGAAACTCATTTAAAGTCGACTCATGTGAATTTCTTGAATCAATATGTGGTTTTTCGTAAAGATCGAAATGGTGGCAATTTCTCTTCTGGAGGTGTGGCCATCATTGCACAAAGAAGCGTAGCATGCCAGCACATTGTGCTACAAAGCTCTCTTGAGGTTGTGGCTGTTCGCGCTATTCTATTCAACCGTCTTATATCTATCTGCTCGATCTACATAGCCCCTGACGAACCATTCAATAAAACAGAGTTCGAAAAGCTTATTGATCAGCTTCCAGAACCATATGTGTTAATTGGAGATTTTAATGGTCACAGTTCACTATGGGGTGATACCAAATGTGATGCGAGAGGTCGTGCAATAGAAAACTTTCTTCTTGCATCCGGAGCCTGCCTGCTCAATAAGGCAGAGCCAACCTACTTCAGTACCACACACAATACATATTCATGCATAGATTTAGCCATTGGATCACCGTCACTCCTACCTTACTTAGATTGGAAAGTTATTAATAATCCATATGGAAGTGACCATTTTCCAACTCTTTCCAACAAAACAATGGGATGACCGGCCGTCTTATCCCAAAAAGTGGAACTTTCATGTTGCAAACTGGGTCAAATTCAGAGAGCTATGTACACTACGCCTCGAAGAGGTAGACCATTTGGAAGTAGAAGAGATGGCCAACTATATTTCGGAATATGTTCTTACTTGTGCAAAAAAGTGCATACCGCAGTCCAGGAATGATAAGGTTAACGCAAAGCCATGGTGGAATCGGGAGTGTGAAATTGCTAAAAAACGGCAAAACAAAGCATGGAGGGTTTTTTCTCGCTACCCAACAGCAGAAAACTTGATAACCTTTAAACGTTGCAAAGCGAATGGCAGGCGTGTTCGCCGTATAGCCAAACGGGAAAGCTGGACACGCTATATATCCTCAATAAACTCCTACACAGACGCCAGCAAGGTTTATAATAGGGTGCATAAACTCAAAGGACAAGGCCCAAATCCCTTCCCTTTGGTGAATGACTGCGGTGATACAATAGAAGAACAGGCAAACGCTCTTGGCGTACACTTCGAGAAAATGTCAAGCTCAGAAAACTATACCACTAAGTTCTTACGCCACAAAAGCATAACTGAAAGTGTACCTCTGTGCCGGAACAAGCCTCGATCAGACGGATACAATAAACCACTAACAGTATATGAACTGAAGCTTGCCCTTGGTTCCTGTGGGAGTTCTGCTCCTGGTTCTGATGCAATTACTTATGAAATGATCGGAAATCTCCCTGATGAAACCCTAAACTGCCTTTTAGCTCTTTACAACAAGATTTTCAGTACCGGCAAAATACCCTCTGCTTGGAAAGAGGCAATAGTACTACCAATCCTTAAACAGGGCAAAGATCCCTCTTCGGTAAATAGTTACAGGCCTATTGCCCTCACAAGCTGCCTACTCAAAGTGTTTGAAAAAATGATTAACCGCCGCTTGGTCTATTACTTGGAGTACAATGGCATATTGGACCCGTGCCAGTCTGGTTTCCGTACAGCTAGATCCACAACCGACAATCTTGTCCTCCTCGAGTCGTATATACGTGACGCGTTTGTACACAATCAATACTGTCTGTCTGTTTTTTTCGATCTTGAGAAGGCATATGATACTGCCTGGCGATATGGAATCTTGCAAGATCTACTGTCTTTCGGAATATGTGGCAGGTTGTTTACCATCTTAAAAGATTACCTGTCTGAAAGGAAGTTCCGTGTAAGAATAGGTACTGTGTTATCGCGCACATTTCTTCAAGAAAATGGAGTGCCGCAGGGAGGAGTATTAAGCTGCACACTGTTTATAGTCAAAATGAACTCTCTTCGCTCTGTTATTCCACCAGCGATATCGTACTCTCTATACGTGGACGACATTCAAATCAGTTTCAAATCGTGTAACTTGACTGTATGTGAACGCCAGATACAGTTAGGTGTTAACCGACTTGCAAAATGGGCTGACGAGAATGGTTTTAAGTTTAACACTGACAAGACAACTAGTGTGCTGTTCTCGAGACGACGAGGTGTGCATCCTGACCCCTGCATACTAATGAATGGACAAAACATAGTCATCGCGAAAGAACAAAAATTCCTCGGTGTAATTTTCGATTCCAAACTCACCTTCATCCAGCACATAAAACAGCTGAAGTTAAAATGTCTCAAGACCATGAACCTTTTAAAGATTTTATCGCATCAGTCGTGGGGGACAGACAGGCACTGCCTCATATCTCTCTTTCGAAGCCTGGTTCTGTCACGCATAGACTATGGATGCATAGTATATCAGTCAGCTTCAAGAACAGCACTGAAAATGTTGGACCCTGTATACCACCTAGGTATCCGGTTGGCACTTGGTGCCTTTCGTACCAGCCCTATTCAAAGCCTTTATGCAGAGTCAGATCAGTGGCCACTAGACTATCAGCGCACGTATCTAGGAGTCAACTATGCAGTTAAGATCATGTCTTTGAAGCAGCACCCATGTAAACCACTTATGAACGATGTGTCTACTACCCAGTTATACCTAAACCGTCCTTCTATCGCCCCACCGTTTCCATTGGCAATACGACCTGCATTAAAACAACTTGCAATTTTTTTCAATGACTTGGAGGAAAGTGACCTTGTCGAACACATCCCTCCCTGGCAGCAAAGTCCAGTCACTTGTGACTGGTCTTTCAAAGACATCATGAAGGAAAACTGTCCAAGTGCACTCATTGAGCAACATTTCTTAGCCCTTGAACACAAATATTGTTCAACCGCGTTCTTCTCTGATGGCTCAAAATCTCAAACATCTGTATCTTGTGCAGCCTATGGACAAAAGCTCTCGGACACCAGAACCATGCATACACATACCAGCATTTTCACAGCGGAAGCCTATGGTATCCTGCTCATTATACAACATATTAAACAACACAAGATACAAAAGTCTATAGTGTACACAGATTCATTAAGTGTTGTCAGGGCCCTGTCTTGTGGCAAGTACAGCAAGAACCCTACTTTTAATAAGCTCCTTAACGAAATCTATGCAGCCTACAACCTAAAACTTTCTATTGTTATTTGCTGGGTTCCAGGTCATTCTGGAATTGCGGGCAATGAAATAGTGGACAAGAATGCACGAGAAGCCGCTGGTCGGCAAACCATAGATATAACCTCTGTTCCGGGTGTAGATCTAAAACCTGTTGTACGTAGAGGTCTACGCAACCACTGGCAAGCTGAATGGGACAGAGAAGTCGACAACAAACTCCACCTAGTAAAACCCCAGCTGAGAAAAGGTATCCCCCAAAAACTCAACAGGTTCGCTGAAGTCACTCTAACACGGCTCAGAATAGGCCACACTTATGCCACACATAAACACCTTTTGACAGGCACTGATCCACCTACATGTATACACTGTGGAGAGAGTCTAACTGTTGTGCATGTTCTCATACAATGTCCTGTTCTTCACCAAGCACGACTGACCCATTTCAGGGAGCTCTATCGACATCATGTCCCACTTCATCCAGCGTTGTTTTTATCACTTGATGCAGTGGTTGACCTTAAGAGACTTCTCCATTATCTTGCGAAAGTGCAATTTTTAACAATAATATCATTCCATCCTAGGCACCAGCTGCGCCTCAATGTGAGGTACTGCCTGGTGCATAAAAGTATGTCTTAGCCTTCGCAGTTCTTGCTCAGGCAAGGACTTCAGCTGCGAGGGTCTTGGGCCTTGCAGACTAATTTATTAGCACAGATTTCAACCAACAAAATGAAGGTTTTAGCAAAGTGACATTCGTTTTTAAACAAAGTGACATTCTTTTAAATATACTGCGTTTTAAATGGTTCGTAGATATTTGTTTTAATATTTAATCATGTTTTAATCATTTGTTTTAATTTTTAAACTAATAACCGAATTGAAAGAACACTTGTACTGGCGCTCTTTGGCCTTAGATGCCCTTGCGCCAATAAAACTTAACGTAATAATAGTCGTTGGTCGCTGCGAGAGTTCGTCTTAACAAAAGAGGCTTGTTACGTAGTTTGTCTTAAGCAGCTTTGTTTGCATTGAGTCTATGGTAAGCTTTCGATTTGTTTTGAATCTTTGCATGAGGAAGTTTTTTTAAATTCATTTTGCTGTCTCTTGTTCACCTAATGGCGCTCCACAAGACTATAATGTTCGTTGCACAGAATCCTCATAGTGGTTGGTCGCTGCGAGAGTTGGTTTTAACAGAAGAGGCCTGTTACGTAGTTTGTCTTAAGCAAATTTGTTTGCATTGAGTCTATGGTAAACCAAACAAACATTCCCATTTTGTTCGTCTTAAGCAGGAATTTGTCTTAACCAAGTTCGACTTAACGGGAGTTTACTGTAAATATAAAAGTCACAGTTTCGCCAAAGGCCGAAGCAATGAATGCGATAGCAACATATTCGAATGTTTTACGAAGCAAGGCTAGCAAATTGCAATGTTATACGAAGCGAGGCTGGTAGTCAACTCATTTAGATCTGATCTCACGTAACTCTACAAAACGCTGGTGTAAAAGAACACGGCCGCTCCAGATACCCTTTTGGCACCGTTTCATCGTGTTGAGAGCGCAGCCCGTAGAAGCTCCCGCCTGCTCTGGGGGCACAAGTCGCGTGTTGATCGCTGCCTTGATAGCGCGGCAACGGTAAGTGTTCCTTTCCCCCTTGTTCGTTCGCCGGAAAGGTGATGTTCGCTCCGCAGAAAGAGGAGGCCAGCACATCCCTCCTCGTATATATATATATATATATATATATATATATATATATATATATATACACGAGGAGGGATGTGCTGGCCTCCTCTTTCTGCGGAGCGCATATATATATATATATATATAAATATAAATGTGTGTGTGTGTGTGTGTGTGTGTGTGTGTGTGTGACGGCGGCGGCAACGACGACAGCAAAAACCAGCCGAGATTTTTCATATAATCGCTATCACAATAAAACCGGAAGAGGGCAAGGCCGTGTGCAGCGATGCAACCTTCGGGTGGCTCATCACCCCCTTGCCATTATCCCCCTATGTAGCTTCCAGTGCTCTCATGACAATGAATAAAAAAAAGAAAGGGCTCAACTTACCTCAAAACTCTACCTCACAGATTTTAATAATTTTTTGGGCAAGAAATTTATGGGACAGGGTCTAATAGGAAGGTCGTTCTGAATGAACTGAGAAACATGTTGCAGTGCCTCTATAAGGGAAAACTGTGGTTGTTAGAAAAAGACAAGAAAAAGAGCTGCTCTAAACTGTGGTGAAGATTTGAGTCATGTTTGTAGATTAGACTAGGGAGTGCATTGGCTGCCACTGTGATGTAATTGTATTGCTAATTGCAGGACCAGGTGGTGTGCTATTTCCCTGGGACACTGATGCTGGGCCATGTTGTTGGAGGAATGCCACAAGCTCACATAGAACTAGCTTTAGAACTTTTGGACACTTGTATACACATGTATTCAATCAACCGAACGTTCTTGCCATCTGAAATTGCCCACTTTAACATGAAACCACAGGGTACTCGTGATATCTTGATAAAGGTTAGTGCACTGTTCCTCTTTTAAAGACGATAGTCTTTCTTGGGGACCTTCGACGCAAAAGTTTTGGTCTGTCTGTCTGTACATTTGTTTGTTTGTCCACTCTTAACGGCATCGGGTAGTTGAAACGGCCGACCCCATCCGCAGCGCCCATCAATGTTGCTCAAGGTTGAGCGTTCATGCTTGTGTAATTGTCAATTAAAAAGCAAATATTGCGCATGTCTGGGGCACCATAACAACACGTATATAATTTGCATGTGCGTCTTTTACTAGAAAAGACATACATAGTTAATTTTAAGGGCCGCAGCACTTATCACGCTGCGCTGACCATGCAACGCTTGCACGGAAAGGCGAGTCTTTCCAACGCTTTGCAAAGACGAGACGGTGGTGGCATCTACCCGTCGCCTTGCGTTCTACACCTTATCACCTCCGAGATGCACGCGCACGCCGTCACGCTTCGTGTTTTAAGATAACTGCCAGATGGCGCTCATGTCTCACGTGTGACGTGACTTCATGCGCTTATTTGCCTCCGCTGCACGCTCGAGGCACTCTAACGCAGCGCCTCCAGAATACCATTCACCGATTTTCTTGCGCAGAACATCAAATAAATGTCTTGTTCACTCTCTCCACACGCAAGACTATTGTCTTTCGACGACGTTTGCAGATTAAATGCAGATACGGGGCCAATTTTTTTTGTTTATAGCAAGATTGAATCCCGGCCTTGTCAGCTGCATTTTGGCAGAGATAAAATGCTTGAGGCTTATGTACTTATTAGGTGCACAAAAATTGGCAGATCCCACGTACAGTGGGAATCGATGATATGCGAAGCACGTTTGAGAAAGGTTGATATGTCTCTTTAAAATCAGCATAATGTTACGAGGGGAAAGTAAATGATGTCGTACATGACTTAAGTGTCATTATTATCATGTTTGGATGTCTCATTTACCTTCGTCATCTATTAAGTCACGTGATACCAAATTTGGTATATGTGGAGCTAGCGAAACGGCCACGAGCGCATCATGAGGGGCCCAGTATTCCCTAATGTAGCGTTGACGCACACGCACGCTGAGCACAGCGACGCTACGTTAGCGAAACGCCAGCACTCTATAGTTGACGCCAGGCGTGGCCCGACGGCAACCGGCGCGAAATGCGACATGCGGCATTTCGCGCCAATGCGTTACATACATAACACTGCTTCTCCCTCTTTTCGTGACGGAGTGACGCCGGATGGGCTGAAACGCGCATGCGTCAAAGCAACGCGGCGCGGCGCGCGCCTGCGAGTATATGGCAGGACCGGCGCCCGGCGTGGCAGCGCCGGCGTGACGCCACCAAATGGAACGCCGGAGAGCTCCGTGTACCACGTCACGCCGAAATGTATTGGCGCGTTGACTGTGGCATGTAGTCATGTTCTCACATGACACACATATCATAATTATCATGTTTGCAACACTCACATACCTTCGTCATCCATTGGCGTCACGTAATACCAAATATGGTATATGAGAAGCTGCAGCGAAAATGGCCGAGAGCACATCATGAATGTGGCATGTAGTCATGCTGTTACATGACACGCATGCCGTGGTTATCATGTTTGAATGTGTCATTTACCTATGTCGTCCGTTCGCGTCACGTAATACCGAGTTTGGTACATGTGAAGCTAGCGATACGGCCACGAGCGCGTCTTGAGCGTCGCATGTAGTAATGTTGTTACATGAAACGCATCTCATGTTTATAATGTTTGCACCATTATCCTACCTTCATCATTCATTCACGTCCATAATACCAAATTTGGTATATGTGACGCTAGCAAAACGGCTGCCAGCGCATCATGAGCGTGGCATGTAGTCATGTTACATGACACGCATGTCATGATTTTCATGTTAGGGTCTGTTGCTTGTGTTCGCCATGCAATCATGTCGTACCATACGAGTACTGAAACATGCCATGTGAACGAAACCACCGCAAGAGCAGCAGGACCATGAAATGTAAATCATGACATTCATGACATACATATCATGAGTTTCGTATTATGACTACTCAAATACGTTCTTCATACAGTCATGTTATGCCATACCAAGTTTGGTATCGATACCATTATCGAAACGGCCAGGAGAGCTAAAAGTCGTAGGCAGCTAGATAGATACGATCAAAGTCGCCGAAGTTCGCTAGAAATGCTTCGCATTTAATAAACAACACATGATCAGCATTTGTGTAGGCCTCCTCAGTAGCATCCCTCATAATCATGTCGTGGTTTTGGGACCTAAAACCGCATAAATTATCATTATATTTTTTCTTTATGCTTCGGATATAAGAAACAATGTTTTTTGTTCCTCCTTGAAACATTGAATAGGTACATAGCATCATGCATTCAATTTAGGCTTGTGTAAATATTTGAGCGGTTAAAATATTCTAATGATTATTATAGCATTTGAATTTTGCTTTGGCTTATTTAATACGTCTGAAATTTCTCAGTATTTTAAGTGACCAAAAACACATTTCTCTCCTGTAATCTGCCTGAAAAAGTGGTTTTTCTCCAGTGCGAGGCCACAATGCCATGTTTGTTTGCCCTGCCATGAAGTTGCACTTTAAGGTGAAGTGGACATAATGTCTGTACCGTGATTACAATTTTGAAGCAGGTGTTAGCTTTAAGTAAGGCCAGTTTGAAAAATAACATTTCTTATAGTGTATAGCGTTATTATTACAACAGTCCAGGGAACAATGTGTGTGTTTATAGTGCAGAAACAACTGTGTACAGTCATGAAAAAAATCCGTAAACAGAGGTTTGCTCAAGTGGCGTTTTGACAAATGGACTTGTCTTCCTAAAGGCTAGAACTTATTTGCTTAGTGCTAGCGTCTTATTGCTAGCATATTTGCTTAGTGACGACTCCCTTCCACGCTTAGCCGTGTGTGGATGAGCTGTGTCGAGGGAAAAAGTGATCCTGGGGGTGGAGCCAATGCTGGGTGATTGGACTTTTAAGGCCCCCAGGCGGAGGCAACACATCCCTTTGGCCTTGGCTTCACATAGACGGCACTTCTGGACTGACCCAACCAGGGAAAATTGGCAGTCACCTTTTCCCGTCTCCATGTATCCCTACGCCTTTGTCTTTGCCTCTTATTTTGTCTTTGCCTCTTATTTTTGATCGTTCCTGTCATTTCCTCACTTCTTTTTACTTCCACATTTCTCGGCGTCAAGAGTTAACCTGGTGTAAATATCCAACCTTTGGTAGATATGTTATAGCAGCCAGGTACAGCTGGCACCTACGTTTCTACCGCGTCTCGTAGTTTCCCTAGTTGGGCTCCGTGGTGTACGACTGGCATGGCTGCAGAATAAACAGTATAATTCATGGCATTGCCTAACCCATTTCGTACTGATCGTCTTTCACGGAGGTGGCACACCGGTGAAATTTTCGAACTTCTCCGCAACACAAAGCACAACCTAGTAAAATACCAGATAATTCACTGGGAAAGTAAAAAAAAGAAAAGCCAGAAACATCTCACCCTTTCTTGTCTCAAAATGCCTGATTGAAACAATATGCGTGTGCTACAAAGTCACCAAGACTGCCAGTTATGACCTTTTGCTTGAATTCGAAGACTATGTACAGTACCAGAGACCAGGCCATCACCATCACACCACACCAAACACTGAACACCGTCAAGAGTGCTGTGTCTGATGGCGACCTAATGGAATTATCCGATGAAAAACTGCTGACAGGCTGGAAAGATGAAGCAAGGTGTGGGAGCAAGTTAGTTGGTATTCATTGGTTTTAAGAACTGAAGCGCAGAAAGGTAACAACGGACTAAGGAAACAATGAGGACAAGCGCTAACTTCCAGCTAATACACTAGTGAAAAGCACCAAGAATATATACCTGTCACATGACATCACAATCATATCAATCAATGCACAAAGTTGAAGACAAAAAAAACTAAGCAGCAGCAAATTTACATAGAAAAACCACGTGCCGGCAAATTTAAGCAATCTAGTTATTTTTTTGGTAGTGTGACGGATGACTTGCTGACGCAGCTTCGATTTGCTATCGCCGCCGCTTTAATGATGAGCCTTACAATATCGTTATAGTGTGTAGCCAACCCAGTTGTTTTATCAAATACCGGCTTGCATTGGCGTTCTGTGCAATGAGTCGCCAGAAAACCATCAGATCTCTTTTTTTACTTTCTGGTTATATTGAAGTAATCGCACATTGAGACATCTGCCTGACTGCCCAATGTAACTTAGACTGAAGTTATGCAACAAAATTTTAGTTGGAAGTTAGCTCGTGTCCTCGTTCCCTTAGTTTGTTGTTACCGTTCTGCGCTTCAGCTGTTAAAAACACGGAAAGACGAGAGTGTCATCGATATGCAATGCATAAAGATACGAAGAGACAACAAAAAAAATCTCACGAAACGCCTCATACTTCTGTTGGGAACACTCTTCTAGGCTGGGCTGGGCGAGCAGGTCGCGCAAGCGAGACAAGTCACACCCGTTCCAAACAAGAAATGAACTTTTATTTCCATTGAACGACACGAAAAAGTCACATGGTTCCTTGTGCTTGCGCTGCCGGCATTCAGGCACAGAAGCGCCGTTTCATGGCGGGAGAAGACTCTTCTCAGTAACTGGGTCAACACCACCTTGTGGTTCATAAGTTCATTCGCACCAGAGGTAGTGTGCGTCGTCCACTCTGCAGAACCTTTCGACGAATGGTTGGGCGGGTTCAGTCAGGTCTGCTGGTAGTCTTCCTGGTTGTGGTAGAATTCGGTAGAATTCTAAATGGTGCACTTCACCGTTGTCGTCCATGTGTGCTGGTTTTTGATGGTCAAGCGCAACCACGTCATGACGGCCTCCTTCGTCGATCGTGATGTGCCTTTCTCCCCATTTCACCACCTTGAATGACCCATCATAAGGGGGTTGTAGTGGGCGCTGTACACTGTTGTGCCTGACGAACACGTGAGAGCAAGAGGAGAGATCACTGGGGACGTGGGCAGGTCATGGTGCTGGTAGACGCAGAGGCACAGGGCGCAGCTTGCTGATAATGTCCTTCAGGAGCAGGGTGTTCTCACTGTTGGCCTGGTTGTTTGCATTTTTGCTGTCGGTGAAGAACTCCCCCGAAGACGAAGTGTTGCTCCGTATACGAGTTCAGTCGAGCAGCAGCCAACGTCCACTTTCAGAGCTGGCCTAATCCCAATAAAACCAGAGGTAGAGCCTCCACCCAGCTGCGGCTTGAAGTTGCTGTTAGGCTTGTCTTCAGTTGGTGATAAAACGTTTCTATCATGCCGCTGCCGATAGGATGGTAGGCCGCTGTTCGGATGCGCGTAATTCCTAGGAACTGCGGGATGTTCTCGAATAGGGCAGACTCGAATTGCGTTCTATGATCCGCTGTCACGGTCGATGGAACTCCGAATCCCACTACCCACTGCCAGATGAAAGAGTGGGCAACCATTCGGCAGTGATATCTGGGATGGGGATGACCTTCAGACATCGTGTGAAGTGGTCGAGGCAATTTATCAAGTCTTTTTGCCTTTGACAATGTGTTAATGGTCCCACAATGTCCAAATGCCTATGGCAAAATCGAGTGTTTGGCTTACGGAAAGATCCTAGGGGGGTCGATCACAGTATGGCGCTTAACTTTGGAACGCTGACAGGATAGGCACTTTTGAGTCCATCGTCGAATATTCCGATTTATTTTGGGCCATATGAGCCTAGCTGTGCAGAGCCACTGAGTGACTCGGATTCTCGAATGCGAGAGGCCATGCAGCGAAGATTAGAGAGTAGGAATAGTCTGGTCCTACCGGTGGACATGTCACAACATAAAGATCCTGCCGGTTCATCCACCCATTGCAGCTTCAAGGCGCTGGTTGTGGACTTCGGTAGGTGCTTCAACCCCGGATCGCTGCGTTGAGCCATTGTTAGTGTGGTAACTGACGGCATTCTCTGGGCGGCGCGAAAAAGCATCTGCCGCTGCATTGTCCTTGCTGCTGACATGGTGTTTGTGTCGGGAATTCCGCTATGTAAGACATTTGGCGAAGCTCTCGTGCTGCACGTGCACCCACATTTGACTCACGCAAGTCAGCGGCTTGTGATTCGGAAGCACAACAAATTCCCGACCTTCTACATAGTAGCGGAAATGTCATATGGCTGCTTATATGGTCAGGAGCTCCCTACCAAAGATGCTGTATCGGCGTTAAGCCAGGCTCAATTTTATGGAAAAGGAGGTAATGGGTTGCCGCCTTCTGCTTGACTTCTGCTGTAGTACAGCTCCAATTGCTGCGCCTGAGCCATCCACCATTGCGCATTGCGGTACCCTAGGTTGCGGGTATGCGAGGAGGGTGGCATTCGCGAGAGACTCCTTAATATGCCGAAATGTACTGATTGGTCGTTCCACTGAATGCCACTTGCCTTAGTTCCTGGAGCTGATAGTAGGCTGTGCAGCGGCTGTATAGATGTGGGCGCACTTTGGAACGAACCTACGGTAGAAGAGTCTTAGGGAACTCTCGGAGCTGGTGGATGGTTTGTGGCTGTGGAAACCGTCATACTACTTCGACTTTGTTCGGATGTGGTTGCACTCCCGAGCTTGAAATGCTGTGGCCCAAAAATGGTATCAATGGTATCCCTGAACGCGCATTTGGCCGTATTGATCACGATGCCATGTTCTGCCAGTCACTCTAGCACGCAGCGTAGATGACGTTCGTGCTTTTCGAGTGTGCGGCTAGTAATGAGCAGGTCATTCAGGTAAACCTTGCAAAAGTCAAGGCCCCGAACAACGCCATACATGAGTGAATGAAAAGTTTGGCCAGCATTGTGTAAGCCAAAAGGCACCCGTAGAAATTCAAACATTCCGATTCGCTCTGTTATTGCAGTCTTGTGAAAATCCTCTGATGGGTGCTACAGGTATGCCTTCACCAGATTCATTTGTGAGATATTCACGCCGTGCAGCACTGGGTAACGGTCCTGCACAGTCACACGATTCAGTGCCCTATGAGCCCCGCAAGGCCGCCACTCACCATCTGTTGATTTGGGGACCATGTGAAGAAGCGGCGCATACGGGCTTGATGAAGGGCGTACAATGCCGAGTTCCATCATATGCAAAAAATTACCTGTTGGGCTAGCCGTAGCTTCTTAGGTGAAAGACGCCATATCCACGCATAGACCGGTGGTGCTTCGGTTTCTATGTGATGCTGAACATGATGCCTTACTTCGGCGAATGTCTCTTGCTGTTGCGTCAGCTCTGGGAACTCTTGTACTATGACGGTGGAGTGCGATTCTTCTGATGGACGGAGTAAGGTCGGGCTGAGTGGAGTACGCAAGCATGGCTTGCCTTGAACTGCTGCATGACATACAGGATCTTGAAGTCGTTTGTGTCGAGCATCAACTATCAAACCAAAGTGCCGCAGAAAGTCGGAGCCCAGTATGACGAACTTGACATCAGCAGCCATGAAGACCCATTTGAATGTTCTATTGAAATCGAAGTGCAGTGTGAGTGAATGATGTCCGTATGTTTGTATCACCGTGTTATTGATGGCTTGGAATGTCGATGTAGTAGGGTTCTTCCTTTCGGTTTGTGTTGCGGGTATCACGCTCGCCTCGTCGCCTGTGTTGACTAAGAAACGAGGCCCGTTGTTGCAGTCGGTAACGAAAAATACTAAGGGATGACTGAAAGGCAGCGTAGAAGCACTAGTCGCCCTCAGTGCTTTCCGTGGTCGTTTCCCGAGTGCGCGCAGGGTGGGACGTAGTTACACGCAGCTTTTTCGAGCTGCCGATGATACCAGCATATATTTTGCCGCTGAGGTTGTGATAGCGACGTGTTTGTCTCGCTTGAATTTTCTGTTGTCCTGCTTGTACGTAAAGTTGATAACGTTTGGGTGAGTCGACAAATATCTGCACGCATTTGGTGAAGTCCATCCCGAGTCTGTTGTTCTCGCAGAGCTAGTGATGTGGGCGTGGCAACTGCCATGAGCCGATGAACGAGCTCGGCAACGTCTGGTAGGTCTTTTGGCTATGACGCCTTCACAACCAAGCAAACACTTGACGGCAGCTTTTGCAAAAAGAATTCTCGAAACAATGCTCTGTCTAAGCTGTTTGTTGTTTCACCGAGCAATAGCTGCATGCACCGCAACACTCGACAAGGAGTACGGTGGTCAAGGTTCGCGTTGTAAAGCAATTGCTGTTGTCGCTGCGATTCGGAGGCGCGACACGGCGATGAAAGTTTTTTTTAGCGTTACGTATGCTTTTTAAGCAGGTGCGCCGAGTAAGAGATTCCGTATTTCACTGGCTATAGGTGGCGGGAGGTTGCTCATGACGTAATGGTGTTTGGTCAAGTCTGATATGATGCGTCGTGCTGTGAACTGGGCTTCTACTTGAATAAAACAGAGTGCTGGGTCCACAATTCAAAATGGTGGCAGCTTACCGTCGAGTGAGGAGATTGTCGGGGTAGCGTCTGATGTGGACGTCGAAGTCATAGTCGCGGAGTAAGCCGTTGAAATCGAAGTCATAGCGACGCTGATGCTCAACCCCGGTGGCTGAACCATAATTCCGGGTCACCAATGTTGGAATGCACTACTAGGCCGAGCTGGACAAGCAGGTCGCGCAAGCGAGATAAGCCACACGTGTCCCAAACAACAACTGAACTTTTATTTCCCTTGAATCGTACAAAAAAGTCACGTGGTTCCCCGTGTTTGCACTGTTGGCATTTCCGCACAGAAGCGCCGTTTCACGGCGCTTCACTTGCCTTTGGATCTACCACGCTCCCCACCGAAATAACAGGTTATCTTAAACTGCCAGTGGGACTGTATATTCCAAACCTCCTGCGCTGCTTGAACTGCCAGAGGTTCGGCCAAGGCTTCCAGAGTTGCCGAGGCCAGCTTACCTGCGCCAAATGCGCCACCACTAGACACTCCGCTGATGAAGAATGCAAATCCAAATTACACTGCGTCGACTGTGAAGGTGACCATCGGACATACCAGGTCCTGCGTGGCCCGGAAGAGAGAGAAAAAAAATCATAACAAAAATCAAACTGAACATAAGCTTTCGTGAAGTGCGGCAGCATGTTTGTCCATACTTTGCAGGGAACACATAATATGCTGAAGTGGTGTGTGGAGCGTCAGCACTACTACGGCTTTCGGCAATGCCTTGGACAATGTCTAGGGTGTCGAGGCAAACGCCATCAGCCCCCTTGGGGGGAGCAGCCCCGGATCCCCCGCCCTTTCTGTACACGGCCCCACCGAAGGGCCCTGTGGACCTTGGCAGCAGCCAGGCCAGCACACCAACTAAGGAAGTCTCATCGACTTGCGGCCGGGTGGGGCCGAAGGCTCCGTCCAACGTGGTTGATTGATTGATTGATTGATTGATTTGTGGGGTTTAACGTCCCAAAACCACCATATGATTATGAGAGACGCCGTAGCAGAGGGCTCCGGAAATTTCGATCACCTGGGGTTCTTTAACGTGCACCCAAATCTGAGCACACGGGCCTACAACATTTCCGCCTCCATCGGAAATGCAGCCGCCGCCGCCGGGAATCAAACCCACGACCTGTGGGTCAGCAGCCGAGTACCTTAGCCACTAGACCACCGCGGCGGGGCCCGTCCATCGTGGTGAAGCCAGCATACATTCATGACTGTCTGGTGTACACTGTGCTTAAGGAGCGACGAGATCCTCTCAGACACTCAAAAAAAAAAACAGAACTCCACTCAGAAGGCCTGATAAACGCTGTCCGAAATAAGTCACGTTTTTCCTTCGAGACATACAGCACATACACATATCCAAGATGGAGTACTACAATGGAACGCTAAAGGACTCCTACACATCCTCGAGGATATACAAGAGCTCTTAAGAAAATTTTGTTCAAAGGGGCTGTGTGGGCAGGAGACACACCTAAATTGAAAACGCACATTTTTGATTCGTCAATGTGTCGTTTTAGCAAGGACCGCCAGGACGCTCTTGCATCATTTAGCGGTGTTGCAAATATACTCAATAGAAGTAACGTGCCAGCACATTCCACACCAAACGGCACTTGAGTCAATAGTCGTCTGAGCTATAATTTCAAACAAACTCATTACTATCTGCTTAATATACATACTGGCACAATACCAGCTACACAAACACGAATTCAAATCACTTACGGATGAGTTGCCGGAGCCCTACCTTGTCCCCGGTGATCTTAACGCTCATTGTAGCCAGTGAGGCGACTCTCGCATTGACGCGCGAGGCGTGCTCATTGAGAGTTTTATCTTTTCCACATGTGCATGCCTGGTTAACAAGAAAGAACCCACATTTTTTAGCCTTGCAAACAACACATATTGCTCCATCGATCTTAGCCTCATCTCTCCATTCATTTTACCTGATTTTAACTTGGAAGTGGTTAAAAACCCTTATAACAGTGACCACTTCCTTGTACTTCTCAAAACACAAAACCACTATGACTCTCCACCTCAAGTTCCACGGTGGAGTGTTGACAGAGTCAACTGTGATTCCACAGCCTCGCTAAGCTCTTGTGGGTGGATTTGTCTGGTTTTAGCATTGACACTGCTGTCGAGTATTTTATTGCTTGTATTATTAATGCAGCCACTAAATGTACACCAGAAACTAGCATCGCAAGTAGTCGTTGTGTTCCCTGGTGGAATGATGACTGCCGCAAGGACTGAAGAAAACCAAATAAAGCCTGGGACCATCTGCGCGATTCCCTCACAGCAGAAAACCTTGTCAATTTTAAGCAGGTCAAACTTCAAGGATGGAGGACATGCTGGTAGGCTCGAAAGCAGAGTTGGGGAGGCTCATATTGGGTGTAAATTCTTTAGTACAGACGAAGATACGACCAGGAAGAGCGTGAAAAAAATTAAAGGTGCACCTACGCAATTCCACACCCTTAGTTAACGCCCAGGGGGAAGGCTTGGAAGACAAGCTGACTCCCTGGGACGCATTTCGAATATGTATTCAGCTCGGCACACTGTTCAGACTACTTCCAAAGATATAAAACCAGATTGGAATGACAAAGGCTAGACAGAATATCTACAAATGAAAAGGACTATAATGAACCATACAACTTAGCAGAGCTACAGGCAGCACTGAATTGCTGCAACGAATCTACTCCAGGTTTTGACCGCATTATATACGACATGTTAAAGCACTCACTCCAGGAAACACTGAAAACCTTACTTTCCTTGTACAATGCCATCTGGTATTCCCGCAACATCCCCTCTTCTTGGAAAGAGGCCATCGTCATTCCTATACTGAAGTAGGGCAAGAATCCATCATCCACTGCAAGTAACAGGCTGATTGGGCTAACGAGTTGCGTCTGTAAACTTTTTGAAAAAATGATAAACTACTGACTAATACCATATTTACTAGCGTAATGAACCCACTCGAGTAATGAACACACCCTCTCATCTTGGTCCTTGTATAAAGAAAAAAAAATAACCCTTTGTTAGACACAGCAAAATAAAAGAAGTAGGCAATATTTTCTTTTAACACAAGCTTTTCTGAGCTGATTTTATTAGAAAGGAAACAAACTAGAAATAAAATCACCATTTTCAAAAAAAAGAGGGACAGGGTATGTCCCACATACCACATTCAGCAGATTCGCAAAGTGGGACAGGGTATGTCCCACCATCCACTTAAGGCTAATGATACCCGGTAGGTAAATGGACCAGAACACGCTACACAAAAAGGGCACATTGCACATTATGAAGGTGTATTTGCTGCGACTTTCTTTCATCTCTGTGAAGCACAACTAGCACCGCAAACCTTTATTGGTTAACTTCGGATGGTGGCTATTTCCGGCGAACCGGAGCTTGTCGGGCACTCCACTCATGGCACGTCCGTTTTTTTTTTGTTGTTGTTCTGGTGAGCTTACATTGTAACACTTGATTTTCTAAAGCTGTTTTTCACAACCAGTTGGCGACCAAGTATCAAGCGGAACTGCAGATAATCAGAAGCTCTACAAAACTCATTGGAATAAAAACATTCACTACGGCTGCATTATAAAGTAAAATATGTGACTTCACCAGCACTTTGATCGGCGGTATGCGGGTTAGCATGTCTACAAGCATGTCTACTTAGGGCAAGTAATAACCGTGGAGCCGAACCACGAGATTGAATTAACTAGAAGAATAAGAATGGGATGGAGCCCATTTAGCAAGCACTCTCAAATTATGACAGGTAGATTGCCACTAACCCTAAAGAGGAAGGTATGTAACAGCTGTATCTTGCCGGTACTTAGCTACGGAGCAGAAATCTGGAGACTTATAAAGAGGGTTCAGCTTAAATTGAGGACGATGCAGCGAGCAATGGAAAGAAAAATGGTAGGTGTAACCTTAAGAGACAAGAAGAGAGCAGAGTGGATTAGGGAACAAACGGGGGTTAAGGATATCATAGCTGAAATCAAGAAGAAGAAATGGACATGGGCCGGGCATGTAGCGCGTAGACAGGATAACCGCTGGTCGTTAAGGGTAATTATCTGGATTCCCAGAGAAGGCAAGCGCGTTAGGGGGAGACAGAAGGTTAGGTGGGCAGATGAGATTAAGAAGTTTGCGGGTATAAATTGGCAGCAGCAAGCACAGGACCGGGTTAACTGGCGGAACATGGGAGAGGCCTTTGTCCTGCAGTGGACGTAGTCAGGCTGATGATGATGATGATGATTATGATGATGATGCGGGTTAGGAGTTTTTCTTCTAATCCAATTCATCAACACCTCCCATTCACGTGTTGTAGTCTTTCACAACAGAGAAGCAATCAACAGCCATTTTCTTGCCATTTGGGAGTGTTCGTTGCACCTACACAAGGTCTTCTGGATCATGGTAGTTCGACATAAGGTGGACATTTTTTCAGTGTCTCTATTTATAGGTGACCCCCCTCTGCCTTTCTTCTCCATATGTAGGACCCTTTTCGAGCTTATTTTTTTTGACTACTTGAGGTACATCCTTCTTGTTGACGCAAAACGTACCACAAGCAAGATTGTCTTTTTCCCAAAGCAAGTGACGTAATATTTGAGAGCTAAAAATATTATCAAAAAATACTGTTTCATGCTCAAATGCCCTTTGAACAATATCATACTCTTATCTACGGCAAGATGACTCGATGGCGTGAAGCTAGCCAGAAACCTTTCGTTCATCATGTCGATCAAAGGTCAAACTTTGTAAGACTGATCGTAGTCCTTCGTGCCGTAATCTGGCATGAGGTCATTGTTGTTGAGGTGAAGGCAGTTGGTTATGAGCTGGAAGCATTTATAGGCCATCACCTGTGCAATTTCTTTTACATGAAAGAAGCTGTCCTAGCCCTAATACATTTGCAAATAGTGAATACGATTGAAGCTCCTTAGAACGAGCAATCGTATGTAAGCACAAAGTTCTAAGCAGGTCAGCGCCCATCCTGCGCAGTTTGTTTGTGCTGCGTATAAGTTCATTGATCGACCATATGCTTCATAACATCGTTATCAAAATACAGAGAGAATGTTTCAAGTACAGTGCTTCTCTACAAAAGCTTCTGGAATCCAAGTGCACTTTAACTTGTAGAAGTTGTGGCTACAAGCTTGGATGAGTCCCACTAGTTGTCCTAGGTCTCTGTGGGAAATTCACGCTTTGGTGTTTAATGGCGCCAAATGAAACAGACGCAAATCCGAGCATCCTCGGTGAAAAATTATGTTCTATTTGTTCTTCGTTTTCTTCTTCCTATTTGTTCTCAGTCCTCCCTTGAGCGCCCTATTCGCGCAGGAGGTTCAAACAATTTACAACATCCTCCGTGCCCGACAAAGTTCAATCGCCCACTTCCAACAGGCACAAAAGTTGTACTGGCCTTGTAACTTCTGTACCTCCTGCCAAGATGATCTTGCAGGCTCTAACGTGGTTATCACTTGATAAGTACACCTCAGTAACTCTACCAACTTTCCAAAAGGTTATGGGCACGTTGTCTTCCTTAATGATGACTACATCGTTAACCTTCAGCTGGTAGCTAGGCTGTACCCCCCTAATATGCACACTTCTCAAGTACAAGAGGTATTCTTTATATCAACGCTTCCAAAAATCAGTTACTATTTTCCGGCTGTACATCCAATGCTTTAAAGTATCGGATCGACTTCCCGAGGTTTCAGCACTATTAGCATTAGGCAGTGTAGTAGACTTCCTACCGGTCTTTACAGCTGAATCCGTAGCGTCAGCAGAGAGGTGCGTTAGTGGCCGAGAATTCACTACATTTTCTACTTCGCTGAGGATGGTCTCAAGGTGCTCGAAATCAAAGCACCCTTTCCCTAGAATCTTCTGTAGGCAGCTTTTAAAAGTGTGAATCAGCCTTTCCCAAAATCCACCCCAGCATGAACCTGCAATGAATTTTCAAGTATTGTGGTCAGTAGAGCAAAATTCCTGTACTTGGAAGTCCCTAAAAGTTCGGTACATCACCTTTAAGTCACAGCTGGCATAACGAAAAGCTAGAGCATTGTCGGAATAAATAACACTAGGCAAGCCACGTCGCGACACAAAACAACGGAAAGCCATTAACAATGACTCCGCTGTCATATCAGTGCACAACTCTAAGTAGATCGCTAACACGTAAAAATAACGATATAAGCTTTCACAGGACTGGTTCCCTTCACAAAAACAAGACCGGCAAAGTCAACAACCACAACTTGAAATGAGTGCGATCTCTCTACCCTGTCGGTCGGCAGTGGTGCGGTAGTAGCTGATGCAAGTTGGAGCTTGAACATAGCACACACTTTGCATCTAGAGATTACTTTTTTCACACACTGGCTGCCCTTAATCACCCAAAAACGCTCGCTAGCTCTGAAAGGGTATCGTTTACGTCACTGTGAAGCAGGCTCTGGTGCGTGTGGTTGACGATGAGATATGTGCAGCGGTGGTCAGCTGATAGTAGGATCATACACCTCACGTATTGTGATGTTTTTATGTTGTCAAGCCTGGTCTTGATCCTTGAAATCCCGTCATTGCCCAGGAACGGATGCAGATCACGAATGCGGGACGCCTTAGGTACTGGTTTGTTTTTTAACAATGAGGTGAATTTAATGAGGTGCTCTGTGCAAAAAGAGCTATCTTCAACCATTTCAGCATGCCCGTCTATATTGCATTGGCTGATAGCTTTATCGTATGCTCGCATGGTTTCGTCGTTTGATGACAGTTGCTGAACGATTCTTTGAAGCCTCGAAATGGCTACTTCCAGATTACCGGCCATGTCGACAAGCGGAAATTTCAGGGGTAATGCAACTTCATATTGTCCTCTTGGAATAACAGCAGTGTTGTTTAACTCGTCTTTAACATCTGCGGTGCGCTGAGACGTTGGCGTGTCAGACATTCCGATGTCTTCGAGGTGCCAAAATCTTTGTTATTGGAAAGCGACCGCGTCATTTTCTTGGAAACCCGTTCGCAGAACACATACTTGAGTGCTTGCTCTCTTACTTGCACTTCCAAAGCCCGATAAGGGCCCTGGAGAGTCCAGCCCATCTTTGTGTTGATGGTGAGTAAGGCAGGATTTTCTTCGTCCCACTTCACTCGTGCTAGACATAAACTTCCAAAGCTGGTCTGATCCAAGGAGTACACTCACATCTTGCTCACACTCTACGCGTGGGTAAACGGCTGTGTCCGCCAAATGTTTCCCCTCTTCTACGATGATTGAATAAGACGACTCTAACTTGGGGCTTCAATCATCTCCTCACAAATAAAGGGCCGCTATGGCTTGAATGTCGAGGGTCAAGTTGTTGTGCTGACTGCGTAGCGTGACCTTGATCATTTTGAATCATCGTGTTGGGTCGCTGGCTCTACCAAAGGCACTAATGGTGAGTTCGGTGTCAGCAACAGCAGGTACACTTAGCTTGGAAGCGACGCTCTCAGTGACGAACGTTCGCTGGCTTACATTGTCGAGAAGGAAGGAAGGAAGGAAGGAAGGAAGGAAAACTTTATTCGCAAGGATTCAAAAGAAGGGTCATGAGCTTGATGGGTGGGGCCCCAAGTCTAGGGATCCACTGGCAGCTGCCGCCTGCCTGACGTGACGCAGAAGTGCAAGCTGCATCTCTGGGTCAGAGCTGGCGAGCTGTGCCTTCCATTGCTCAAAAGTATTAGAAAGAACACCGTGTATACAGCATCAATGGAATGAAGTCGTTATCCAAGCTCAAAAAATCTGGAGAAGAACATCATTTTTGAGGCGGGGAACTGAAGCTTTCTGAGTGGAAACTTGCACCGAAGCATTAGGTTTTTTCTGAGCATTAGTCAGTGATGGTGTTTCAGAACTACTATATTTGCACATTGAGGAGGCGTGTCTGGGCTTGCAGTGCTTGGAAGTGCACTCTCCACCAGCAATTATGGACCAGACGTCCTTCTGACGTGCACTGGAAGCATCGACCATCTGTCACAAGTTTGTTGCGCTTCTCGGTAAGAGTATTGTCCCTCGTGCAGTCTTCCGTCGTGTCATTGGTAGCAGCGGAGAAGAAACAGGGCGACGTGGAAGGTAGTGTCTTGTTTTGAAGAACGGATGGTGTAGGAGTCGCAAACTGCTTCTTGAATTATCTATTTAATACAGGTACGCTGTTGTTTGATGTCTTTGGCAGTGATTCCATTCCTGCGCCGAATGCGCCAAACTGATACAAATGAGAATGCCTGCGCAATTCTGATAAAAATCTCGAAAATCGCGCCAAAATGCGCCGAATGGCTCTCGTGGGCCTTGGTGGTGTCATCCAGCGCCGCCACCACAACCTACAACGGGGTCTGAGGGCACCCATTCCTCCATGGCAACGATAAAACTATGAGAAGTGCAGCGGAGGACATCTAGCGGCAACATGCGCAGTACGGATTGAGTGATAGCGGAGATAGTGCTGCTGTAACTCCGGAAGTGAAGCGGGCAGTGCGCTGGTGAATCGATTGCTGCTGTCTCAGCTTGCCAGCACCAACGACTGTTGGACGACTCTTCATTACTACTACGCGCGTGTGCCGTCAGCGGTTGGATATGATGCGATGAAGAAAGGTAAGTTTCTGTTATTGACATTTTCTCTTGAGTGTGGCGTGTGAGCGTGGCGAAGTTGGTACTGCTTGGACCTCAGCGTGCAAAAAGCACCGTCTATTTGCGCGCTAAAAACGGTAAAGCCTTTTTCGCTTTCAGATTTTGATCCGGATCTTATCTGTGAAAAGATTCAATTGTATGGCGCAGATATTCCTAAATTAATGCTCTAGCGACTGCCGCTCATATTTTTGCGGCCGTCGTTAACCCTGAAAGGCCGGTTTTGTGGGAAAAGGCTGCATTCGTGGGAATGACATTTATGTTCTAATTGTATTCAGAAGCACTGAGCGGCAATGCGATATGCCCGATGACACGCGTAGTTGCATTCTAGGCTTGCACGACTGACCTTGGGCAGGCAGCTTCACGTAAAGAAAAACATTTTGTAGCAAGTCTATCTATGGAGTTGCGCGTCATTGTTGCGCAGAGCAGACATAGCGCGCGCTCACGCTGTGCTCGTGGTGACGGCAACTTCGCCCGCATGTGGCAATTGTCGCTATAGTTTCGCCTTCTCCCCGCCGTAATTGATAAATGCTGATAAATGCTGTTAGATGTTGGCTGGCTGACACGTAGGGCGCCTGTACTGTTGTGGCATGATCGGCTCGTGCCGGACCTAGATTTGTGGATGGTGCGAATGATTGATTGATATGTGGGGTTTAACGTCCCAAAACCACACTATGATTATGAGAGACGCCGGAGTGGAGGGCTCCGGAAATTTAGACCACCTGGGGTTCTTTAACGTGCACCCAAATCTGAGCACAAGGGCCTACAACATTTCCGCCTCCATCGGAAATGCAGCCGCCGCAGCCGGGATTCGAACCCGCGCCCTGCGGGTCAGCAGCCGAGTACCTTAGCCACTAGACCACCGCGGCGGGGCTGGTGCGAATGACAGGGCCTTAATTTTTTAAGTGAGCATTTCTTGTTTCGCCGTCGGAGTTGTGTTTTAATATTCCGTATGTTCTCTCTTCTCCACAGCTCGGACTATCAGCTTTAATGTATCGGTGCTGGAAGATGTTGACAGCAATGGGGACAGCATAAAGACATGGTGCCGAGGTGTTCCACAAAGTTGGAAAGCAAAATGTGTCATTTGCGACGTAGTAATTTCGTGCGCACAGCATGGTACATCAGCTGTCAGGAGACATGCTTCTTCGAAAATGCACCTGAAGTCAAGGATGAAGTTCTGTGATGAAGAAGGAAAGTTTGTGAAGTCAAAATTGGCCCAACCAACTTTGACTTTCTTTGGAGGAGCAGCAACCCCTACCCTAGGTGACAGTGTGACCCAGGCGGAGGCTTTCTTCGCTATGTCCTTAACTGTGAAAGGAGTGCCATTTTCATTTGCATATACTACATCCAGGATGTTCCCTGTAATGTTTTCAGATTCCAAAATTACTGAAAATTTCTCTTGCGGCAAGAACTAAAGCGTCATACATAATCTCTGATGGACTGGGTCCGCTGTTCAGAAAAAAAGTGATAGAGGAGCTTTGCTGGCCAGATGTGTACTACTCGATTGAAGTTGATGAAACGCCCAACGCAGACCAACATGTTAAACAACTGGACATTCTTGTGCGATATTTCTCTTAAACACAACAAAATGTTGTTGTTCAACATCTAGAGCCATTTAACCTTGGCTATGCATTCCTCGCCGTATTGGACAACCTTGACAACTGATACCGGTTGCTCCAAACTGCTCCAAAATTGACTTTTTGGTGCTCCAAAATGCTCCAAATTATAATTTTTGTGCTCCGAAAATTGCTCCAAATTGTGGTTTCTAAGTGGCATCTCTGCTTTGGCTATTTGTTCACTAAAGAACATTTTTCTCGGCATTCCACTGCAAAGAAACTTCATCAGTTGCTCAAGTTCTTGATCAGATGAAGCCTGGCTCGTTTCCGTCGCATTCTGCATACTGTCTTTTTTAAAGTATTCTACAGCAATGTCAGCTGGTATGACTTTGAGCAGAACTTTATTCAGAATAGCCGCGTAGGATGCCTCCGTAATTCCAAGACTATGCAGTCTCCTCCTGTTCAGTTGCACTGTGTCAAAAAGCTTGCGCAGAGCAGTGACATCGCTTGCTAATTGCACTGGTTTGAGCGTGCGCAAATGTTCTGGGTACTTCTACTCAATGATTTTCTGGTTTCCAAACCGACGTTTCAAAATTTACGGGCGTCATAATAACAACAATCCATCACCTGAATATCTACGACGGCTTGAGCTGCAGGTCCATCCAGTAAGGAGACCAAGTAGCGAAACCGGTCTGTGTTGGAAAGCCTCAGGTTCTCGTGTACGGTGTGCAAGAACATATCTCAGAAGGGTTGCCACTTAATGACAGTCCCATCAAAACGAAGAAGCTTGAACTTGGGAAGTCGTGCGCCGAACTCACGTGGAAGTCGTTCGTGTCCACTCGGTGCAGCCTCGCAAGACCTTGCGCACACGGCTGAAGTTGTAGATGACGCCGGCGTAGCAGAAATCTCCAGAACATCAGTGTGGTGCTCGAGTAACGCCAGAGTACTGTTCGCGGTGTCATCATATTGCACGACAACCTCATAGTCATCTGCCGCCAGATCGTCAGTCATCAGGGCTTCAACCTCGCTGTTCAAGGCTTTGAGTTCGACGTTGCTGGCGCATAGGCGGCCGTGCAGAATTCGAAGTCCAGAAAGCTCGAACTGATTGGACTGAAGCAGCTGGTTGATCTCGTTGATAATTCTCGCGTTCATCGATCGCTGCGAGGCCCGCTTGTTCTTCGCACGCTCCATGTCGGTCTAGCTCGAAGCGCAGCTCACCTACACCAGGAATGAAAGGCTAGGGTCATCGGCACCAAAATCGATGTGAGAAAACCACGCTTCGATGTTTAAAAGTGCCAAATGAAAGAGGCGCAAGTCCTAGCATCCATGGTAAAAAAGCGTGTTCTATTTATTCTTCGTTTTCTTCTTCCTTTTTGTTCTCAGTCCTCCCATGCACGCTCCATTCGCGCGGGAGGTTTAAACAATATACAAGTCTCGTCATCAAGATCTGCAGATGGCTTCTTGGATTTCTTTTGTTTCGTTTTTTACAACTAGTGTCCTTGTCGGATTCTTTTGCGCTTGCTTGTACTCGGCCCTGATAGCGGCGGCAAAGTGTCGTCTTCCTTGCTGCTTTCATCAGGGGCAAGCACAAACTCTTCGTCTTGTGAACGTTCGCAGTACTTATCTGTACTGTCATTGAAACTGTCCGGTAAACTGAAAAACAGTTCTAAAGTTTTCTCTGGGCTCACGCGTTTTTGTTTTCCTGCATGGGAGAAGTAAATCGCCCAATTAGGCACTGGTATGACGCCAGTGCACGCATGCGACTCAGTAAGCCTAACCCTGCGGGTGCGAAAACACAGGTGTTACATGAGATTCATACATGCAATGATTTTTTTCCTATCGTAGGGTAACTTTTGTAGGCAATTCCATTTCTCAAAGGAATACTGTAATACAAGAAGAAATATTTCACTTACCAGTCGTTGAATATATATGTCCTTTCCAAAACAGGTGACACTGACGAGACAGGAACACAAAAACATAAAATGTAACGGGAGCACCCCCAGCTTCACCTTAGGGCAAGGACAAAAAACTGCGTAGAGCGTTTTGCATAAATCTCCGTAGATGCCGCCAAATGAAAATTTCGAATAATAATTCATGCGTAAGCATTTTAGAGCAAAAGAAGACTACTCGAAAAGTGAGACCTATACTCTGTTTCAGAAGTTCCCTTCAGCACTGTGGAGGCCACATGGCCCCTCAATCAATAAGAAGGGTGATTAGCCCCTTAACATGTATTCATCCGCGCCATGTCGCCTGCTAACCGTATTCACGGTGTCTGCTCGCCGAATTTTTCATACACACTCATTGCAGATAAGGCTGGTTTATTAACTTGAATATACAGTGAAACTGCGAAACAAGCAGTCACACCAGGCACTTAAAGCGTGGATTTGTTGTTCTGCTTAAGATTGGTAGACGCTCATGCTGGCGATCCGTCGCTTCTCGTGGTTCTCGTATAAATGCTTCTCAGCCGGTGCGTTCCTTCCCGTCTCTTGCTGCAATGCTTCTTCTTTCTCTCTCTTTTCTTTGTCCCCATCGGAGAAGGACCCGACGCTCACAAAACGCAGTACCATGTTGCATGTCTGTTGGAGATGCAGCCGTTCTTGGTCTGGCGACGCAGCCCAAGCACTGCCTCGGCGCGTTAGTCTTAGCAGGTGTGGCTAAGCAGGCAGCAAGCATATTTTGGTAATAACGACAAAACGTACCTGATGTTTTATCATCAGAGTAAGGTGAAACAAATTGATGGCGGATTTCACGATTCATTTGTTGCTGTCAGCGCAATGGGTGTGTAGCAAGTTCGAATCAAAGTGGCCGGTCACTTCTGCATGGGCGCTGCTAGGTTCATTTGTAAACACAGTTACTGGCAGTAAGTGACAAAAATAATTTCGTGCGTATGAACTAAATGCGAAGAATAAATGTATTACATATCAATGTGACGGAACAAACACCAAAGAAACGGCAATTTGAGTCAACCAGGTCAATTTTAAGGAATTGTTATATGTCGGACTATGTTTTGCTGCGCAAGTGTGTAGCTTTGCTTACACCTCGTAGCTTTGGTAGTGCTGAACCAAAGTGGTGAAAAAAAAGTATAGGTGTCACATCATCTATCAAAGGGTAATTGTATCTGTTCATATTATTTTGGTGTAATAGCCAATGCTGTTAACCATCGAAACAATTAATCAAGCCGTTATATCACAAAATAACGATCCAATAAAAGTCGAAACATAGTTAGACAGCTATGCTAAACAGGTGCGAGCGCAGACGTCAATCAAAATGTCATGCCTTTCACAGTAGAGTGCCATCTGGTTAATGCAGGAGAAAATTTTTTGTTTATAGCGCCACGTAAGCAAAGCGGCACAAAAACAAAGCAAGAAACAAAGCGCATGGCCTCCTATATAACGGTCATGCGGCCTGTTTTTACGCCACGTGCTCTTCATTTCGGAGTTCATGCAAAGCACAACCGCGCCCACCGCGCTGACGGCAACTTGTGCACCCGCAAAGTTTGCGCACCACCACTTGACGCTATGTTTTTGTTGTCGGGTTCGTCGTAGTGAATTTAGTTAAACACCTGCTGTGCAGAGCGCGTTCGGCCGTTACGCTAGCTACACGGCTGCATGCGCTGGAGCATAAGAACCGAGCGCCTGGAAGACACTTAGGCGTCGATTCGTGCGCATTTGTTACTGGAGAAAACTGGAAGAAGTTCGGGCTGCAAAAAGGATTCTTCGCCCATTTTGTGGGCCAATACAATCACGCGAAATTTTTGATGTAATAACTCCCGTAACTATTTTTTACCGTGTAATGAACCCTCCTTCCAATTTAGCGTCAACTTTTCTGAAAAAAAAGGCCGGTTCATTATGTGAGTAGGTACGGTACATCTCTTAGAGTCATGCTAACTTTTTGATCCACACCAGTGTGGCTTTCAAGAGGGTCGATCCACCAGTGATCAACTTGTACGCACTGAGGGGCAGATCCGTGTGGCCTTCGTACACAAACTATTTTTTTCTCTGTGTTCCTCGACATGGAAAAAGCATATGACACAATTTGGCGGTTAAGAATACTGGGATCTGTCCTATTTAGATGTACGAGGTAGAATGTCGGATATAATAGAGAGTTACCTGTCTAATCGCACTTTCCGTGTCCGTGTGGAAAATATGCTATCACAAACAATTCTTCAGGCTATAAGACTACCACAAGGCGGTGTGTTCAGCTTCACATTATTTATTGTTAAAATGAATTTGCATCGGCTGCGCATCCTAAAGAATGTGTTTTATTGCAGGTATGTGGATGATGTGCAGCTAAGATTCAGATCGTGCAACTTGGTGATGTGTGTGTGACGTTCAGCTTGGTGTGCAAGGTGGCAAAATGGGCGGATAAAAATAGTTCCTGCCTTAACCCTCAAAAAAGCACATGTGTCCTTTTCTTCAGAACTAGAGGCTTGCATCCTGATCCTGGCATAGACCTACAGGGTCGCCGTCTATCCGCAAGAACGGAGCATAAATTTTTAGGCTTAATCTTAGACACCTAGCTAACGATTGTGTCACACATTAAATATCTGGGAAATAAATGTATGAGAGGGATAAATGTCCTAAAGGTCCTTTCACATACATCTTGGGGCAGTGACAGAAAATGTCTCTTAAACTTCTACAAGTCTCGTACGTACACGCTTAGACTATGGAGTCGTAGACTACCAGTCTGCAACACCGAGCTCATTGGAACATTCTGGATACTGTCGATCATCTGGGCATTCGTCTCTCTACAGATGCATTTCGCACAAGCACCGTAGAAAGCCTATAGACCCTTTCACTGTTTACAAAGCCCCTTGATGACATCCGGTTTCTTCCACCAATGTGCCAAAATAGCATCGCTGGGCAAGAAAAGCTTTAGAATATAGCCCGCTAATTTTCTACACTTTCTTTCCCACATTTGGCAAAATATATCTAAACAAATGTTCTTTTGAGCTACATCAAAAATTATAGGAGATTCCCTTGAACTTTACGCACATTTCTTTATTCTGAAAAAAAACTAAAGACATTTCTTATATTTAAAAGGAGCTTGAGAACGTGCTTTTCGTTTCGACGTTAAGAGCTGGTAGATGAGGTGAGCGGAAGTTTTCTGGGCTACAATGCTTGTGATTTTGAAACAGTCTATATGTTGAGTCAAACGAGTGGTCGCTCCACCTTTAGAGATCTTATATGTCTTTATTGTATTATTTCATAGTAAATGCAGATAAGGAACACGCCACACACTTCACAACTAATAATTTGTCCAGTTGTATTTTCTTTCGACAACTGCTCCTTGGAGAGACGACCTTTCGCACTTCACGTGAGGGGTCCAACTGAAGAAACCAGAGTCTTACTTCTTGAAAGCTATCTAATGGCCCTCGCTTCACATCTACCATCGTGGCCGTGGGAGCTTATAGGTTGCGACGTATCTTTCATGGAAGTTACTAAGCACGCACCAAATGCTCATATCCATACTCACTTTCTCAAACTTCAACACAAGTACACCTGCCCAGAATCTTTTACAGATGCTTCAAAGTCTGACACTGGTGTGTCCTACGCAGCTGTTGTCCCATGCTTTTGTGATTTCGGCATTCTTCACTCCGAAACAAGCATATTTACAGCAGAATCTTATGCAAAATCTGTGACTGTCAAGCATAAACAATTACAACTACAATGCGCGGTTATATACACAGATTCACTGAGTGTCATAAAAGCTTTGAAAACATCGTGAGTCGATCCAAACATTGCTTTCTCCTGCCGCTAGACTTGTGACTATGTCATGGTGGCTCGCTCAACCAATTATTAATGATATACCATACCTGGCATCCAGAAAAAAGCCTATTTGTCGTCACCGGCTCTTAAGCAGCTTACACTACTTCTCTTGTATGAAAAATACCCAGACGTCATACATATATACACTGATGGACCGGTTTGGCCGAACAGCTCAACCGCAGCAGTCGTGATACCAAGGTTGGTCACGGCGATTAAATTCAAGACAATCTACGCAACAACATCAACGGCAGCAGAATTGGCAGCCGCTCGTACCGGGTTACGATTTGCATTGATCAACCTACACGCAAGCGGACTCTTTTCTGTGACTCGAAGGCAGCACTGCTGTCTCTACTATCAGCCTTACGCCGTGGGTGCACGAGCAGCTGGTAGTAGAGATAGCAGAGGTTATACACCACCTGACTGAGAAAGGGCACCAAATTACATTTCAGTGGTTACGCAGTCACTGCGGAATCATCAGGAATGAAGGGACCGTTCAAGCTGCCCGCTCAGCCCACGCAGAGGTCCATGAACTGCTACTACCACTTTCTAGGACAGATGCTGCACGAAAGCTCCGCTGGCTTGCTCGCCAGCAAACCACGTCACAATGATATCAGCCGCACTTCAAGCATGCCCGACTGTACTCGCTTGACCCTACATTAAGTCTTCAAGTCCCGTTGAGGCTTTGCCGAGAAGACCAGACCCTTTTATGTAGGCTGTGGTTGGGCGTTGCGTTTACAAACGCCTACACTTTTCGTATTGGGATGGCCGACACCACAGCCTGTGGCCACTGGGGAAAAAAAAACCATCCGACATATCTTTTGTGACTGCCTAGAGCATAGTAGACAATGAACTACGACGCCTTCGTAAGGAACTCAGCAAATTAGATAATCAATCTCTGTCCGAGAAAATAATTTTACAATATCGACAATATGCAACTTCACAGAAATAGGCCCTGAAAGCGCTACAGCACTTTCTGAGATCGACCGGTCTTTCTGAACGGTTGTAGCCAGGACGCCTTTCGAGTGTGTGTTTTCGTTTTCTCATAAGTGCACGTGCATTTTTTCCCTTTCTATCCACACCCTTTTTCTTGCCCCTATTTCCTCACCCTAGTGCTAGTTAGCGAACCGGATGCCAATATCTGGTTAACCTCCCGGCCTTCCTTCATCTCTCTCTATGAAAAAACATAAAACTCTTGTCCTTGCCTCGCTTTACTCTATTTTATGCAGGATATACACTCCTTAAGGACATGTAATACTGTGCTGGGTGCCAGGGCACCACGAGGTTATTGGAAACATGTTGGCAGACCAGCTAGCTGCTTCCCCCCAAGACAAAGCTGCCACCAATACGTACCTGTGTGTCCCTGCACTTGACATGAAGCCCTTCTTTATACTAGAGCTCAGCACGTGTTGACAGTGCCTACAGGACAAGCAAACACAAAACAAATTACATGTTATTAAACCAAAATATGAAAATTGGCCAACAGTATCCAGATTACGTTACACTCAAGTAATACTTACAAAGCTACAAATAGGACATACACACTCTACACATTTATACCTTTTATCTGGTGGGGATCCAACATTGTGTGAGAGATGTGGAGACCCACTGACAGTTCTCTGCATCCTCCTGCAGTGCAATGGGTTAGATTCTATCAGAAAAAAACACTGTTTACTACCATATCGACAACAGTTCGCTCTACATCTTTCCATGTTCATTGGTAAAGACATGCTTTTTACACATAAATTATTGTTTGCTTTTTAAGAGATGCGCATTATTTTCACACCATATTCCGAGTTAATCCGTAGCACGGCCTCCAAACGGAGGTCGTGGCTGTGGTGGCTACATTGAACAAAGCACCTGCCTTGCAGCCCATGGGCCCAAGGGAGTTGAGGAGGCATTCGTGCTGTCGCCATACATCCCCATCCTAGTTTTGTTACAACGAGCACCACCATTCATTCCCGCTACACGAATTTCACGTCACTGTTGTGATTTCAGAACTTATATATTTTAAAGAGGTCCTGCAACACGTTTTGAGCATGGTCAGAAAACGTTGCCGATCGGTAGTAGAGGCTTTTGACAATACGCGAGCGAAATATTATAGTGCAGCGCGCAGCCCGGAATGCACAATAAATTGTCAAAGTCCGCAAAAATTGCTTTTTCTTCTCTCGTTGAACCACGGAAGATGCTCAAAATCACTCGTGCAACGCCCATCTATCAGCTATGTTCTGTTTTCAACATGGCACGTTCGGTCGTTACAGAGATCACCGCAAGTGGCCACGACTTCTCCGCGCATGCGCGCGCGATCACGCTGAAAAAGTTGTGCATTCGAAACAAAAGAGAAGAAAATGCTCAAAGTCACGAGGTGTGCGTGACATATATTTTATTTCCCCTGCCATCCCTCCCTGCTAAGCTTTCATCGGGACGAGAGGGGAGAGAATGCAATTGCAGCATGTGACAAATCTTTGTAACTCCACTTGCACTGGAAGAATTCTTAAAACTTTTGCGGCATTGAATTCGTGAGGCAGTAAGCATTTCCAGTGAATTTTTACATGGTTACTTGAATACGTTTTTCAGGGCCACTTTAACCCGCCTCTGGGCACAAAATTTAAGGACCCTTTACAGCCACGCAACATTATCATAGTTCATATGTGACATACTTTACATACCACCGTTAAGTCACAGATCATAGCCACTCTTTCATCCTCTTTTCATGGCGCTCTTTGAGAAAGCATCACACTTGCAGCATTAAAACCTACCCTGCCGTTCTTTTCCCTCTGTTTTTCTTCCTTTCTACCTACCTATCACCATCATCATTGTCGTCCAAGATGCAAGACTTGCGAACACCTTCGAAATGACAAGATAGTTCAAAGTACCACAAGTGATTACATCCAGCATATAAAATCTAGTTTTACCTGCACTGGTTTAACCATTATCTACATAATTGAATGTTCATATTGTTATTAACAGTACATTGGCTATACTTTACAGCCTGTTTGTGTTAGATTGAACGATCATTGCATGGACACAGCAAAGAAATTGCCGAAAGCTATAGCACAACTTAGACGATGTCATACCTTACATGCTTCAGCCAATCTTTCAGTACGCAAGAGACAGAAAATATAGTCATATCTGATACGCAAGTTCAATGCACTCCAGCCAGCAGGCATAAACATTTATTAGAGGGCTCTTAAATCCACTTGAAACAGTACGTAATTAACGAAAACCAATGAGAGTTGAGCTCTCTTTCTAGGAATTTCAAACCTGCCAATATTCAGTGGTTCTTCTTCGGACAACCGCAATTCAGCGTAACATCTTAACTCCTCCCCACTTCCTGCACCCAGGCATCCACAGTAGCCCTCTCTTTCTCCTTCGTTCGGATGGACGGGAGGTTGCGAAGCATATACACGATAGTGCCAAGAAAATCTATTCTAGCCTTGAGGTAGGCAAATTCACTTGTTAAAACATCGGCTCGAGCGAACAGCATCTGTTTATAGATTTCTTCATCACAAGCTTCCATCCTTCTCTTCCTGACATTTTGAGTACAACAATGTTTTCGACACTGTATCATAATTGATCTTTCTCAAATATTTTTGAAAGTTACCATTTTGAGCAGAGCTGGCGATAACGTAGTAACGAGAACAATACTAAGTTTTAATAAAAAGTAACATTTCACCAGTAACGACATTACTTGTAGTGTGTTACTGGCAACACTGACATTCACAATTAACAATTAGAGGCGTTTCTTCCAGCTTTGTATATGTTTGTACATACACTCATACTTGCAATAGTTATAAATGTTTAGGTAGTATTGTGTTCTGTTTTCAGGGCAATGATGCACACAACCTTCTTCGACCAGAAGCATTGGAAAACCTCTGGTACATGTACTATTTCACACGCAACGAGACTCATCGAGATTTGGCTAGGTGTATCTTCTAAGGGTTCGAGAAGTACTGCAAGGTTAGTAAGCACTTAATGGGAGCCCCTTTTTATCTGAACATAAGGTGGGCATTTGATATATGGATCTTGGGAAAACGCATGCAGAACAGCAATGGAATCAGCACTGGGCCATTAAAAGACTTTTTCTATGGTAGTTCTCAAAACATCCTGCTCTGGTGACAAAAGTGAACTGCAGCATGATGGTTGCCGGTGTCCGACTTTGCAGTGCACAGTCATTGATAAGAATATTCTAGAAGTCATTTAATACTGAAAGCAATCAGTGATAAGAATATGCTAGTAGACATTTAATTGGTACATCTGGCTGTTCGGTGTAGTAGTTGGCATTGAGGTAAATTGTCCTGCCAATGTGGGAAGTGTGCCAGCTGATGCTGAGTGCTTCCGCACCCTCACAGGGCCCGAGTAGCCCACCAGAGCATAAATGTCTGATGAGTACAATAGATTGCACGACTTAGCGGCTGCCAGTTTAAGTGAGCTCAAACAGTAGCTCTAGATTGCAACTATATGACTTGTTCTCCCTGGCCTAAAAGAAAGTGTGGCTAACCTTAATGTGCATTTGTTGGAGTTTATGCAATATGTAATGCCTTTGGGACCTAAAGGACTTTTAATAAATAAATAAATAAACATATCTGTCTTCATGTGCTGCAAACTGCACCGAAGATCCGACACAGTGTCATCTCCAGATTCACAATGTGAGATGTTTATCATTGGTGGAAGAATTTGCATGGCTATTTGTAAAATGGTTTTCTTTAATACCAAATGTATTCCACACATTTCTAAAGAAGTGCTGCATTGCAACCTTGAAGAAAATTTTTGGCACATGCTATCAAGTGATGTTCATATTCCTTGGACAGCTACTACCAAAGATGCAATATGTTGCTGTAGTGTTGTATAAATGGCTATAAGGATTGTCTGCTAGCAAAACAAGCTTGCCTGCCCTTTTGAGCTGTCTTTCTTTGGTTGTGCAGGTGCCTGGTGGTGGGTACGCAACAATCGGGAGTCTGCTGAACACGAAGCAAACTGGTCCACGTAATATGATGGGGAGCTTCTTTCTGGCACAAACACTAAAATATCTCTACCTGCTCTTCAGTGAGGAGGATGTACTTCAGTGGTATTCTCGGAACAGATACCTATTTAACACCGAAGTTTATCTGCTCCCTTTGTACTAATCTTGACACTTCACTTCAACTATAATTAGCATTTCCCATCTTGGCGATCGTTAATTTGAAGGAGTACTCCATCATCCGTGTTATTGTAGGCGCCACTGCTGCATAGATTGGTAGCCTTTGACTCACAACTTGCAGTGCAGATCTGAGCTTGCACTGGCTATGTCAATCCATGGGCAGCTTCAGTGGCAACATTGTATTTATGTAAAAGTGACATGACCTTTCGTTCTTATGGTCGTGAACATGCACCTTCTAGAGTGGTTCATTAGGTCCGCCTTGAATCGCCTACAGTAGTAGTTGCCGTTTATGCTGATGCTCAAGACCCGCCACAGTGGTCTAGTGGCTAAGGTACTCGGCTGCTGACCCGCAGGTCGCGGGTTCGAATCCCGGCTGCGGCGGCCGCATTTCCGATGGAGGCGGAAATGGTGTAGGCCCGTGTGCTCAGATTTGGGTGCACGTTAAAGAACCCCAGGTGGTCGAAATTTCCGGAGCCCTCCACTACGGCGTCTCTCATAATCATATGGTGGTTTTGGGACGTTAAACCCCACATATCAATCAATCAATCGATCAATGCTGATGCTCAGCATTATGCCAGGCTTTGGGTACAGCTGTACTACATGTTGCCTTTGTTTTACTTGCAAAGTTACCCAAAATACAGTTTTACCAAGGTAGTTATGCACAAGTGCTGTAAGTGAATGGCTAGCATTATTCTTGAGCTCAGGCATGAGTTAGCAGAACTTCCTGAAGCCTACGCGTCAAGATATCTGTAGAAAGTGAATAAGTGCAGCCATATTGATCTATTTTCGAGCAGGTATTACCTGCTCTCATGGGTGTTTGGGAATAGAAATAAATGTTTTGGGAAGCTGCAAATCAGTACAATATTTTAGGAATTTATTAAGACTGTCAGGATTAACTCTTTAAATATATATATATATATATATATATATATATATATATATATATATATATATATATATATATATATATATATATATACTATGGGCATTCGTTATGGGCTTCTTCTTGCTCTTAGTTTTGGTGCGCTTCGCCGGTGGTGGCGAGTCGTACGACGTGGACGATTCACTGTCGCAGTCATCTTCTTCCTCCGAAGATAACCGGCAGTGACGACTCGCTGCGAATTTCGCCTGCCGAAAGTTCACTCGCACAGTCGTCCTTACCACAATATATATATATATATATATATATATATATATATATATATATATATATATATATATATATATATATATATATATATATATGACCCTTCCTCAATGCGGAATCAACGTCAGCTGGCAGGCCAATCTCCATTTTAGATGCGGAAGCATCTTATACTCGCGCCTTGTAGTGCGCCGTCCGCGCCGTCCGCACCGCTTCTCGAACATTCGACAGCTGACGCGCGCGCATGCGCCGTCGCGCCGTCGCCCACCATCTGTGCCGCACGCGCTTCTCCTTCGAGAACATTCGACAGCTGACAGCGCATGCGCCGTCGCGCCGTCGCCATCTGTGCCGCGCGCGCGCTTCTCCTTCGAGAACATTCGACAGCTGACAGCGCATGCGCCGTCGCGCTGCATATATACTCAAGGTCGGCGCTCGCTCGCTCAGTTGCCGCTCGTCGGCCGGAGCGGCGGGCGTCGGCGTCTCGACAGCGCGTTCACTCAGCTGCTGCATGTTTCTAATGAGTGCTTTGAATTCTTCGTTTTCTTTGCGCAGCAACGCTAGCTCGCGTTTGAGCTCACGTTAACCAATTACATGCTTCCGCATCCTCCTCAGTGTTCCCCCTAGGGAAGCTGCGGGCAATTTTTTTTTCGTGGGTGCCTGCCCCGCAGTTACTTCGTCCTCTATCTGTTGCTTCTGCGTGTTTTTCTTGTTTCCTGGAGCCAATTTAAAATTCTGAATGTTCGCAATGTTAATCATTGGTTTCGTTATGGTATTCCAGTAGCAGTAACAACCTTTGTCTTCTCTTGTGTTTTTTTTTTCAGATCGCACTTTGGTTTACGTTCTGTGGTCTGCGGCTTCTGTGGCGGGCGCAGCGTTTTCTTCAGATGAAGCTGATGCCTTAATTTCTTTGGTCTGATATCTTCTTCGCGGGTGTATTTGGACTTTGCTATCCTTCTTTTGAGCTTGTTAAATACAGTATATGAGATAGGGTTTTTTTTGCTTTATCGGCAACATCGTAGTTGGAATCTTTCGGACATGGGCCTCCTTCTGTGGCGGTGGAAGCACGGTCATCTAAAGTTGACGAGGGATCACCTTTGGGAAAATCTTTTGAAGTGAGCGGTCCCGAATTTTCCGTCCTGTTGGTAATGTTTGTCGTCATAGCATGCTTTTAGACTCTATTTTTTTCGTCTCAAGGTGTAAGGGACGATTCTTCTGGGTCGGCCTTTCCTGCGATTCAGTTTCTTCCGCGCGAGACCACTTGGAATAGTCCTCCGTGGTACATTCTTTCGTCTTCTTCTCAGGAGACGAAAGAATACTTATATATAAATATATATACTCACAAGTCGCCGACCGTTTATTCAGACGCCGAAAATTTAGACATGCCCATTTATTCGGACATCTTCGTGGCACCGCCACTCGCTCCATTGATCCTGATAAAAACTCACGACCAAAAATTCGGACGCTCCACTGTGCGCCATTCGATTATTCAGGCTCCGATTGACTGACCGGATGCATCGCCGCACGTCATTACACCACAGAACACCCATTACCACAGAACACCTGCTATTACACGCTGACAGCGACGTAACCACCTTCGTGGACGTTAATATGGTGCACGACCTCCTGCACGACCACTCTTTGGCTTATAAATCCAATTTCGTGTCATAGTTGCTAGCGTGCCCAAAACTGCATGAAAGATTCGTGACGCTGCTGTCTCATGAATGCCAAAAAGCACTGCGATGACACTGAAAGGCAGTCCATGTTTCATCTTGAATAGAAATATTAAAAGTTTGTTAGGAAGGCTGACCTCAGTTGTCTTATCCCTCACTTCAAGCAGGAGACTTAATAGCAGTGCGAAAACATTGCCACAAACACCGCAAGGTCCTTCACTGCCCCAGGTGTCAAGGACACTGCATCAACCCCCCCCCCAAAAAAAAACAAACCCACTCTAGCACTTGGCCCTACAGCACGGTGTAGCAGAGATGGAAATTTCTACGCGGATATAGTAGAACATGATGTGGCTGCATCTTTGTGCTGGCACTCTTCTTCCACAGTAACACGCAACAATTCACCTTGCTGATCATCAGTGGACTCATCCTGAAAGTCACAAGTTACAAATGAGGACCAAAAATGAACAAACCTCCACGAAAAAGTGAACATACCAGCTCCAAGCTAATATTCTCATCAGGTGATGACATAGTTGCAGCTGATGAGAGCCTCCAGCCGAACTAAGGGTGTCCTTGACCTGTATATAATGGGGTAATGCTGTACCGTACAATCTATGAACTACAACAACCATAACTACCAACTTGCCTTTCCTTCTGAGGGCGACTTTGTTTGGTCCCGTGGTCTCTTTTGCCATCTGGTAGGGAAAAACATTGAAGTTACACAGCATTTAACCGTATTGCAAGTGTGACTAGAGTGCTGAAACCAATGAACTATGAAATGCATTTTCCTAAAGCCAAAGCACAAAGAAACGAAAAAGAGGTAAGTGAAAGGGACACGGGAAGAAGCAGCAGCGGTGTTTTGAGAGCTTGACACGTATACGGTAGGCAATGTTTAAAGGAAACATCTCGTCAGTATTCAAAACCTCATATCAGCTGTTCTTTAGATATAAAACTGGAAAATGCATTCCGTCATTTATTTACCACATAATTATCTGTCATACGGTACACACATTTCCCGTGAGGGACTTATGCCGACTTGAATTCGAATGACGCGTTCTCCTAAGACATTATGCACAATTTCTAGCGCAACAGCTTTTGAATTCAATGCTGACCTAGGGATTTATTCGGGCAGCGATTTTGATCGCGGCCAGAGCAAGGCCCCGCTTATGATAGGGCGATACCAGAGGGCCGTAGATGCATGATGACTGTATAAAATAGGTAGCTCGTCAACGCCCATTAACCGGATAAATGAACGGGCCCAGAGCAAATTTCCATCTGCCTCACGAGTGACGGAGAGGACACCGCGCGGCGCGATATCTCTATGTGATATCACTACGTTTGAGCACAAACCTCAACGACGACACGAAATAAAAAAAACACCGCTGAAAACGCTCTGTCGGGGCCGAAGGGTCGCAAGGAACCGTGCGGCGGTATGCTGACGGGAAAATAGTCGGCACGTATGCAGGGTGGTGCATTATATTGCTCCTTGCTTTCCCTGAGAAGTGCCGGCTGCAAATTCTGGTGTTTGAATTTGGTTGCCAAGACTCTCCGTCAGGCCTGTCGAATGAATAAAGCGCGAATGTTGAAGTCTCACCTTCCCTTTTCCTTGCCAAACCTTAGAGTAAACAGCACACTTACCCGGCGCGCCGAAAAGCCTGTATCCAACGCTGCCGCCGCTCTCTTTCGTACGGTCGTGAAGGGAATGTATAAAAGGGCACGCTGCTGTCAAAGCCTTCTTGGTTATGACATTTATAAACGCAGCAATATCGCCAGCTTCGAAGCTTCTTTTTCTTCGTTTTATCATCGCCTACTGCAGTGCGGTTCACGTTAGCAGCCATTTGTGCTTGTTTGTACGCCCGGCAGCTTCCGAGAGTGTCCGGCAGGGCGGCGCACCCTGCCCGCGGAAAACTCCAGCGCTGGTTCCCCATAGATTGGCGACCTGCTCATACCGGTTCTCTCTTCGGCTGCGCTTCACTCCAACCAACGCCTCCTCTAAAATATGCCTGGGGAATGGCTCGCGCTCCCAGTGGAGTAGGCCTGCCTTCAGTTTTAAGCAAGCGCCGCGCGGCGGCGCTCGCGACCGAGACTATTATTATGAAGGAGAGTAGATGGGCAGAGAAGGTGTTCCGTTATTTGTATAGGAAGAGCGTGGACACACAGTGGAGAAAAAGAACTAGAAGACTCACTAGTAAATATACGGCTGGTATTGTAAGCCATATGTCAACAAAGAGCGTTAAGGGAAAAGTCAGGGAGGCGGAGAGGATTTACTGGATGGCAGCTATGGAGAAAAAACCGGCTTTGAGTAACTACCGAAAGGGCAAAAATGAAATAAGGAGGGAGGCATTTTACGATAATTCAAGGGGAAGCGCTTTACTGTTTGAAGCGAGATCGGGTTGCCTTAGAACGCGTAGTTATAAAGCAAGATTCAGTAAAGAAGAAGAACAATGCACATGCTGCGGGAAAGATAAGGAAACGGCGGAGCATGTTCTGATTGAATGTGGAGATATCCACCCAGGTGTACGTTTGGGCACGAGCCTACAGGAAGCCTTGGGTTTTAGGGACAACAATGGAAAGCTGAACACACCCGCGATTGAAATAAGTAAGAGACGGTTAGAGTATTGGTGGCAGAAAATTAGAGAGAAAGGACAAAAATAAATATTGGAAAAATAAAATATGGACAGTGTGCCGTAAATGGCAGAGAACTTAAGCTGAAAATTTACCTTTTTTTCCATTAAGATAGAATTTATCGAAGTAGAGGCATTAGGCCAACATCAAAAAAAAAAGATTTTTTTTCTTTTTTTTTGTCGAGCCTGGTGGCATACTTGTCACCACCCCGTTATAAAGGGGACGCTCATAGCATCCATCCATCCATCCATCCATTATCACGGCAGCGGGCGGTACCAGCTAAGCGTTTTTCATCTGCGGCCTATAGGGGCGCGTCAGTCGAGAGTTGTTTGAGACCTGCAACTGTACACCGCTATTTCGGAGGCTATGCAAAGTGTTGCGTTGTTGCACTGTGCGCCACAGGTGACGCTAGAGACCGAGAACATTCTAAAATAAAGGAGGAAAAGGGTGTGGCAGCCGTTTTTCTTCTCATGCGGCAGGCATCTTCTAGAGAAGGCGTTGTACCAGCTAAGCGTTTTTTATCAGCGGCCCATAGGGGCGCGTCAGTCAAGAGTTGTTCGAGACCTGCAACTGTTCACCACTATTTCGGAGGCTGTGAAGTGTTTCGTTGTTGCACGGTTCACCGCAGGTGACGCTAGTGACTGAGAACAATTTCAAAATGAAGGAGGGAAAGGATGTGGCAGCTGTTTTTTGTTTTTCATGCGGCAGGCATCTTCCTAGAGGAGGCGTCGCTCCAACTTTGGAGGGTCACGTGTTTGTCCAGTTACAAAAGTGTCACGAGAGGCCGCCTCAACTTAACCCCATTGCAGCCGACGCGACTACTTGAAAAGTGCGTAGCTCCGTCAGAACGGTGCCCGCGTTTCGAGTGTTCCGCGGCAGGTTTTTTTTTCTTTTACCGTCGGAACGGCTTCTTATGTGCCGCGGCAGATATATTTTCTTCTTCCTTTAGTAACTTGCGTTATGATCTTGGAATTTTCTATTTGACTAGTGCGCAGAGACGAGGCCAAGAACGTGAAGTAGGCGCATTGACGGCATGCCTCGGCTCAGTGCAGCGGTCCCAACAATTACTCAACGCGGCTGCTGTGTGTGTGCTCTGTGAAAAAAAACTTTTTGTGCCGCTGTGTGGTGAGCATTCACCCGTCCTTCATCACGACACCATCGTTAATAAAGTCGGCAATGTAATGGAAACGTCAATGGGAGCCCTGCCGTGCGCGACTAGTGGTTCTCACAGGGTGCCGCCGTTTAAATAACAAACATTGATGGCACTGGGTTCTTCAGACATGACATTTCAACGTCTTCATGGTCGAGGAGTCCGTCATTCTTGACTGAAGTAGAAACCTCTAAGGACTATTGTAGCTGTGCAATTTATTCCGCCCATCTGAACGAAGAGAAGTGCCGAAACTGCAACGCTGGCATTTTCGTTTCTCGTAGCAAATTGAATCATCCAAGTCTCAATTTCAGAGTTTGGAGCCTTTTAGCGCACGTAGTACTACAAGATCACGAATTACATGAAGTACGATTAGCTCCAGGCTTTTTATAAAGCAGCGAAAGCTACGAACAACCATGACCATACTTAACACACCGTTTTTATGCATTACGTGGACCAAGTTGCAGAACTTACCATACATTTAGCCTGCTACAAGCAGCGGCACTTAATCATTTGTCCCATTGAAACCAGCACACTTATGTCACTTACAAAGGCAAAATTCAAATGCATTCTTTGTAACTGTAATTGACCAAAATGTTTCTGAAATATATTTTGCTGCACTTCCCTTAGTAGAGCCTCTTAACTGCTGTGCCCCTGATTAACCCAATAATTAAATGTTTAAGCCCATTATTTCGGAAACTCGTCATTGTTATACTAACGAAAATTCTCATGCAAAAGGAACACACTTCATGCATTGTGAAATTTCAGTACATTTTATTTGTTTGCCAAGCTTAAACCTTGAGCACCTTTTGTGACTGTGGCTTGGTGCGCAGCAACATTCTCTTCACATGAGTCTCGGTTACGTTGCTGGAAAAGTTTGCCAGAAGGGGTCACAGAAACTTCACGAGAATGAGCTTAACAAGTGCAGTTGTATAGACTACACTGTCATTTCGTTCACATTTGAACAGGGGGTTTTTAATGACAGATGGAAGCACGGCACACGTGAACTTCTGCAGTGGATGTGGTCGTTTGATCAGCAAAGATGCCGCTCGTGAGGCAGCATATTCAAGCACGCTGACAAGGCCAACAAATGCTATGCTCTGGTACGGCATTCCACCCCTATCAATGCCTGCAATTATCCCAGTTGTCGTCGAGTGCGACTTCGGCGATTTAAGCTTCATGATGCAGTCTTCACACACTATTGCGTTTTGAACTGGTCGAACTAAAAACCCAGCGATCAAAGCAAGTGTGCAGGACCGGAGGCTTTGTTGTGGAGGATCTGGAAAAAATTTATGTAAACATAAAATAATGGCACATTCGCAACAGCACATTGATGCAAAATTTCGAAGCAATCTGACATCGGTTAATGAAGGATGAGATATTGCACACACGCCCTTATATAATTTTTAGTAGCAGGTGCTTGCTGGCAACTGAAATCTATCACTCTGGTGTCTCACTAGCACTGTCGTGTGCCACTAGCAAGCCATGAAAAGTGGATTTTAATCCTGTGGCCACAAAAAGATTTTTTCACGCTACTAAGGTAGCGATGATGTGTGCAGCTCATAGTAATAAAAAGTTTTTTACAATGCCTATATTTTAGGGGTCAATTAATGTGTATAATAATATAAGTAGCATACATGGGTAGTGTTCCAGGAGCGTCAGGTGCGGACGAAAGAACTTTTTGAAGTCAGTATCGAAAGTGGCCTTTGTAAGAGCAAGAGGAGGCACTGTAGCCACGCCCAATTGTCCCACAACACTCCCAACATTGCTCGATGGAGAGGAGTGAATGATTCCAGTGACAAGCACTTTCTGGAGCGCTGAGAGGGCAGCATATACATCAGTTTGATCATTTGAGCCATTCGGCTGTCTTATGGATGAGAATAGTGACTCAACATCATCACTTGAGTATCTTGCAGTGAGCACAAACTTAAGCCTGTGCTGAGAAGGTGTCTGGTGCAAAGGATTGTTGACATTGTCGTCACTCGCAACGCTTCATACGCCTCAAGAAATTCCAACTTGTAGCTCGAGCTTTCTTTCCATGATTCGAAGTAACTGAGGCATTCTTTCTCGAGCCAGACAAGTCTGAAAAGCAATATAAAGTTTACAACACAATGAAAGAAAATTGTCCCTTTGAAATCATTTTCTTGACTTTACTAAAGGTTTTTATAGTCTCTTATGACTTGTTTAATTACTACTCCTATGTTTTAACAGTGTAACTTATCAAACCGACATGGCAAGACAACAAATAAACCTAAGTGTATTGCTTTTACAAGCATTTTCTTAATTTTATTTCAGTGTTAAATAATAATTACTGCTACTATAATATGCTTTATTCACCGCTCATCGTCCTCGCCATAGAAAGGCATCTTCATGGCATCTCTGCTGGTCCAGTGCAACGTCGTGCTTTGGATGTTATGCAACACAAACCGCTTGTACACCATTTCCATGAATTCTACAGTTGGAAAACAGTCTTCAAAGCCATGGGTGCTTAAACGGTCTCCGTGCTGCTGGAGGAATCTCAAAACTGATGTCACCGAGAGGGGAACAGTGAAATAAAAAGGGTGTTACAGACTTTTGCTGAATGCAGTTTTAGAGTACAAAACTAGTAGATGCTGTAACTGGTGTACAGACAGGCAAATATAACATTTCAGTTCAGTTCAGAAACATATAGGCAGTGATAAGCTCTTTGATCAGTGCCATCAGTTTGACAGCAAGAGCAATTCAGGTGCACTTTCTGCACAGGCACAACTTGGTACAAGTACACTGGCTGCATTGGATATTGCTTTACCTGCGGGGAAAATATGGCAACTGCTCTGCCAACACCCATTTTTTCAAAATTGCTTGGCCAGAGGTGCTTCTTTGTCAGGCACCTCACCAGCTTGAAGGCACCTTGTTTTTCTTGCAGGTCATACAGGTTCCTGTCAGAGAACACCACATTAGTTAAATGAAATCCATTGGCAAGGCATTATGCTTACCTTAGGTAGTCTAAAAGGAGGAGAATGCCACTCTTCCTAAAAATTCTCTTAACATCTAAAAATTGATTTCTGATGTTTTTCAGAATATGACAGTAATCAAATGAAATGAATAGGCTGCGGCTGGAATCAAGATGGTGCCTGGAACAAGTTTTGAGATTCTTATGGTTAACTGGAGATACACATCATCTTGAAGCCCAGCATAACGGGCATGTCATGCGCTTCTTGACACGCCAAGGTGCACTTACGTAATAACAGGTTTGATGCCACCTCCGGACAACATCGCGAAAAACTAGCAATTGCCACTGTGGGTATCATCAACAAGTCGCGTCACTTTAAACCCGGCATCTTCTACACATTCCATACCCTCAAAGCTAGCAGATGAAGCTATTCACCATTCAAAGCTTTAGTAAAATAGTATCCCACATGAAGCCTGTCGAAAAGATCACGGTCTTATAAGAAATACAGGCTTTCAGACTTTATCTGTGTAGTACGGTTCACACAGCTGTGTACATACCTATAATGGGTAGACAAGCCCACAAAGACAAAGCACAGAAGATGTGTTGCCAGCTGGTTCTCCAGGCCATAGTCTTCTTCTGCACCCCCAAGGTCCACCAAACCATGAACAGTGTCAGAGTGCTTTTGATATGTCATTGCTTTCTTTATGAACATCTTGTCCTCGACAAGAGATCCGCAGCGTGCCTGAAAGAATGAGCAAAAACATGGTATGCTAGTTCGCGCAAAGCTCATGTTTTGCCTGTTCATTCTGAAGTTTAGCTTCAACATGAAGCCGCCTTTTGATGAGGGAGGACACCACTTGTCCCGTGCAAGCTCCAATATACCACTTCAGTGTGAAACGGCTCGGCAGCACAAGTACCCCGCTCTCCCGAATCAAACGGTACCCAGATGGTGATTTGCCGTACCAAAGCACACAGTTCCTTATTGTTTCGTCGTGCCAATGCTTCTTTTTAGCACTCAGTAAAACAAGCTGTTCCTGAAGAAACAAAGCCTTTGGGTAATTGTTGTCTATCTGCTCCTGTAGAGATTTCGAAATTTAGAAATAAAAAAAAGGCAGATAATCAGGCCGGTTGGTACGTAGCTGCCATGAAGAACACAGTGCTCTAACAGAGCACAGAAACTAAACGATCACTGTGGAACCATGTTTCCTCTCAAACTTTTTTTACCTATTCAAACATTCAATTGCATATACGTAAATACAGCTAATTTTCAATGATCAAATGATCGCTTAAAAAGTTATGCAGTTAATCTGAGTGACTCACACTTTACATACCTGGAGAATGGTTAAATTTGACTTCTTCATGCAGGCTTTCATATTTTCATCTGCTTTCTTAATGCAGAAGCTTCTTCCTTCAGACTCTCATTCTTCTTAACCAGTCTCTGGCACTTGCTTGTCAATGTCTTCAGCTTCTTCTCGAGCTTCACTATTTTTGTGGAGTGAAGTCTTGTTTGCATCCCTCGTGTCCTGGTAGGCTTCTTCAGAACCAAGGAAGCCTTGCATGATGTTGCAGGTGCAAGAAGCAATATTGGTGGCATTTCCTGCAATGCACACTCTGTCATTGTATCACTTATTGACTGCGCTAGTCGTAATCCTGTAGAACAAGCCTGTGCACTTTCGGGACCATGCTGTACTTGACCAGGCGCAATGTTAGGATCGATGGACTCTTCCATTGACATGGATTCCGGGTCGCCTTGTTCCTGCGTAGGTGGCACAATGTTAGGATCGCTGGACTCTTCCATTAACATAGATTCCGGGTTTCCTTGTTCCTGTGCAGACGAAGGTTCAAACAAGCTACAACCTGTTTTGTGCCCACTTTCGACTTCTCTGCTTTGGTCTTCATACTGAAAGTTGGAAGTTTCCAACCTGGAATGCAGACAATTTGTAAAGCCCATATGAGATATCAGAAAGAAATGTGAGAATTTATTGCCGCATTTGAAATGTAACTATGTAGGTCAGTGATATCACAACAATACATTACATTTAGGCTGATTTTTGACTTACATTTTCCTTTTGGCATCCACATCAAGTCCGCCCGCAGGTGAAGAAAGTGGTAAGCGCTTCAAGTGTCTTCGCTCTTTCTTGGGCTGCTGCTGCAGATACGCTGGATAGCTGGGAAATGTTGTTGGAATGGCATCTGGCTTCAGCGTTTTGGACATCAAGCCCTGCTTATAATCCTCGGGCTTTAAGTGAAGGCTGCATACTTCGCTTCTGTCACTTGGAATCCATGGCTGCATGGCTGTTTTCCCGGTCCTGCATGTAATTTGTGCAAGTAACCCACATAGTAATTAAACTGGAAGATGTGAAAAGAGTCACGAAACGTCGCCTGCATGTCAATAAAACTCTACGCAAATTTAGGAAGAGTATGCGTTTGCTATGTTGCTATGTTACAATGCATTTGCTATGTTGCCAGCACTGACATGCTGCACTAGCTATAGATAGATGTCGGGCCAGTGTCAAAATGCACGCAGAAATCGCCATTGTCAATCTCAAACACAAAGGAAAAAAATATATTTTTTTCTCTGTGATCTCAAAACTATGTGTGGCGACACGTTTTTTTAGCCAGTCGAGCGGCCAAGCTAAGCCACCTACGGAGTCTGTGCGCTGTCACCGTCCGCTGTGGACCTGTGGTCATGGTGGCTAGAGGTGTGGGCCGAGGGGTCGGCGCGCCGCCGCCGACAGTTTTTGCTACACCGGCGCCGACGTATTTTCTTTGCGCGCCATTTAAAGAACATTTTTTTTCAGCTAACCTACGTTTATTTTGCACCTTCTGTTACCAGTCTGACCTTAATTCTGTCCACTTCACAAACGCATCAAAATCGGTTCACCTGCCATTTCAAGTTAAATAAGTGGACTATAAAAAACTTGTTGAGTGCTCCTAATAATGTTGGATTAGATTTAAACGTGTATTTCAAGATACTTTTAAGTTTATTGTATTTCAGCAAATCCTGGTCAGGGAGATGACTGTATACATATTCTAGCTGACGAGAATATGAAATATGTGAAGCGGGCTTTGAACAATGATAAAAGGTGTGGAAAGTCGGCACTGGAATATTCATAATTGTGACAGTGAAAGCGAGTCTAAGAACAAACGCAGCTCAAATGCGATGGGTGGGGGCCAGAACTGGGGATGGTCAGGGCATGAGTGCAATGTGTATGGAAGATAATGTTATAACTGAGGAAGGGCTAGCTGTTTAAAACATATTTACAAAAAAAGAAAACAGTTAAGAAACTGGACCACATGCATGGCTTTTAATGAACAAAGAAAGGTAAAATAATTGTTATACGAAATGCTCTAGCAAACAGAACCGATCCCCATTGTATCGGCAGGTTGAGCAAGATCAACAATATTTGACGAAATGGTGATCACCATAAATTAAGTTTGTGTGAACTGTGAAGTAACGCACAAAAGACGAATGCGGACAAAACACTGAAGTGTGGGCTTGTATTTACAACGTGCTTTGGACTGCACACCATGCGACGCTCCACGCCACGCTATCAAACCAAGTAATCTGCCTTTCCTTCACCAGTTTTTATCTCGAACTTAATTCAACGAACTATGAATGCAGATTTGTCACAACTGTGTTTCAAAAAGGACACCACATATGTAGCTTACGCTGCGAGTTGGTTGAGAATGTTTTTGAAAGAACAAACTAAGGAGCTCCACCTGACAGGACATCGAGCGAAAGGTTTATGGCGAAAAGTCCACAAACCCATGTACCAGAAGCGCATTCATGAAAAATAGGCTGAGGCGTTCCACAGCTGCACACCTAACACTAAAAAGGCAAGAAGCGTGTCAAAATGGTACAAACAGCACACTTCTATGATCAACGCCATCAGCACCCGCAATCTGGCAACGCGAACCTCTAATCTAGCTGTAAGAGAGAGAGAGAGAGAAGAAATGCAGGGAAGGTAGGAAGGTTAACTAGACTATGCGTCCAGTTTGCTACCCTACACATGGGGAAGGGGACAGGGGAGTAAAAAAAAGGATCACTGAAGGATCACTTAGACATGCGTTGCACGTAGCCCCCCTCCCCTTTTTTGTTCTTTTAAGGCTTCAAAATCTTCAAGTTCACTCTGTCTCTTCCTTTGCCCATGACACTGGTATATTGGGGACGCAGAGACTAGCGAAGAGGTCAGTTTCGTGCCTGAAGGATGTTAGGCCTCGATTCGTCTGATCTCTGTAGACACAGCCATGCGGCGGCGTTTCAGTGCCGTTGCGACAGGTGGCGCTGGCGTCCCGCTGAGATTGGTTGACAGAGATACACGAAAAAAAGGAGGCCGCGCCTAGGATTTTTTGGAGCCACATAAAGGCGCTAGGTAGGAAGTCTGTCACAACGCAACAACATATTCTAGATGAAGGAGGAAATCAATTGGAAGGGTACGAAGCGCTAGGTTACATCCAAAAGGTAACAGCCGATTCGTTTAAAAAGAGCGTCTAGGGGATCTCCCCGGTGAGTAAAAGTGTGGCGGAGAAAGCAACAGAGGAAGAGCTAGTACTTGATAATTTCAACTGGAAAAAGGCCGAAGGAAAAATTCCAAAGTGCACTGCCACGGGTTTAGATGGGATTCCCGTTAGCCTCATTAACGAACTAGGACATAACACTAAAGAAGCATTGTTAAAAGCAGTAGAAAAAAGCTTAAAGGACGGACAAATACCGGACAGTTGGCGACAAAGTAGAATGAACTTAATCTATAAAGGCAAGGGAGAAAAGGACAAGATTCGCTCGTATAGACCACTAACCATTACATCGGTACTATACAGGTTGGCGATGCAAGCAGTAAAAATGAAAATAGAAACATGGACCGAACATAACGATATTTTGGGAGAACTTCAGAACGGATTTCGAGTCGACAGGCGGTTAGACGATAACCTGTTTGTTCTCACTCAGTGTATAGAAATATCTAAAATAGAGAATAGGCCCTTGTACGTGGCTTTTCTAGACATCACTGGGGCATACGACAACGTTAATAAGGAAATTTTGTGGGATATATTGAAAGGAATGGGCATGGGCGACGACTGTATACAGCTTTTGAGGGAGATATACCGAGAAAATACAGTTTGCATAGAGTGGGAAGGAATGCGTAGCAAAGAGAACGCTGAGGTTAGCAAGGGTCTGAGACAGGGATGTCCTTTGTCCCCGCTGTTATTCATGCTGTACATGGTGAGTATGGAAAAAGCGCTAGAAGGTAGCAACATTGGTTTTAATCTGTCACACAAACAGGGCGGCATGATGATTGAGCAGAAGCTTCCAGGTTGATTTTATGCGGACGATATCGTCTTATTTGCGGACAGTCGAGATGATATACAGCAGCTGGCGAATATATGCGGAAGGGAAGGTGAAGCTCTTGGACTAGGATTCAGTGTAACGAAGTGTGGATTGATGGTATTCAATGATCCCTGTGATCAGACGGTGTCCATACAAGGCCAAGAAATACCGAGGGTAAGTGAATACAAGTACCTTGGAGTATGGGTAAATGAGAGTGATAGATACATGGAGGTACAGGAAAAAGCCTCGGCAGCAAAAGGAAAGAGGAATGCGGCAATAATGAAGCACAGAGCGTTGTGGGGATACAATAGGTATGAGGTGCTTCGAGGTCTGTGGAAGGGTGTAATGGTTCCAGGGCTTACTTTTGGGAACTCAGTGGTGTGCATGAGGGCAGAGGTGCAATCGGGAATGGATGTAAATCAAAGGACTGTGGGACGCCTCGCGTTGGGTGCTCACGGGAAGACGACAAACGAGGCTGTAAAGGGCGATATGGGGTGGGCAGGTTTTGAGGCGAGGGAAGCGCAGAGCAAAATAAGGTTCGAAGAAAGGCTAAGAAATATGAAGGAGAGTAGATGGGCAGAGAAGGTGTTCCGTTATTTGTATAGGAAGAGCGTGGACACACAGTGGAGAAAAAGAACTAGAAGACTCACTAGTAAATATACGGCTGGTATTGTAAGCCATATGTCAACAAAGAGCGTTAAGGGAAAAGTCAGGGAGGCGGAGAGGATTTACTGGATGGCAGCTATGGAGAAAAAACCGGCTTTGAGTAACTACCGAAAGGGCAAAAATGAAATAAGGAGGGAGGCATTTTACGATAATTCAAGGGGAAGCGCTTTACTGTTTGAAGCGAGATCGGGTTGCCTTAGAACGCGTAGTTATAAAGCAAGATTCAGTAAAGAAGAAGAACAATGCACATGCTGCGGGAAAGGTAAGGAAACGGCGGAGCATGTTCTGATTGAATGTGGAGATATCCACCCAGGTGTACGTTTGGGCACGAGCCTACAGGAAGCCTTGGGTTTTAGGGACAACAATGGAAAGCTGAACACACCCGCGATTGAAATAAGTAAGAGACGGTTAGAGTATTGGTGGCAGAAAATTAGAGAGAAAGGACAAAAATAAATATTGGAAAAATAAAATATGGACAGTGTGCCGTAAATGGCAGAGAACTTAAGCTGAAAATTTACCTTTTTTTCCATTAAGATAGAATTTATCGAAGTAGAGACATTAGGCCAACATCAAAAAAAAAAAAAGGTTTTTTTTGTCGAGCCTGGTGGCATACTTGTCACCACCCCGTTATAAAGGGGACGCTCATAGCATCCATCCATCCATTGGTTGGAAAGCAGTGAGCGGCAGTGACCCTTGCTTCAGCCACGTGTATTTGGTGTGTTTATGGAGCTGGCGCGTTATTCGCGCCTGTACTTCAATTTTGGACGAGTTATACTAAGGTACGAACTTTTTTCAGTGGATACCGTGAAGTGTCAGCAAAAATTTTCGTCATGCCGACGTGCAGCACGCCGGGCTGCGAGTTTACAAAGGCGAGCGGATAGAGCTCCCCACAATGCACCGCGGCCCAGCGCTCTTGGAGGCTATGCATTTCCGCCGGCCTAACTTTGTCATCGCGCTGTCGCTCCCCGCACTTTCGCATAGCGTTGCCGGGAGGCTGCTGCACCAGTGGGGGGCCTTGCTCGCAAAGGAAAGCCCTGCCAAGGCTTTTGGACCTGAGCCGAGTTGAGTTGGATACTCGCGAAGAAATCGTGTGCGCCCACCTGTCGCCTCTCGTAATCGGAAGCCGACTCGTTCATGACGCAAGTGGGCACTGGAACGATGTTATCAAGAAAAGGAAAACCCTCTACGATCGACATCTCGCAATCGTTCATGTTTCAAGCAGTGCGCGCGCCTTGTATCGCCACTGCGCTGCGCTCCTCGCTCTGCCCAGCGTTTTGCCGGCCTGTTATCAACGATGTAAGTTTTGATGTTTACTAAGTCGTATGCAATCAACACAATACGACGCGATGACGTACTTGGTGCAAGCCTTGCCTCGTCGCTGGCCACAAAAGGGGTTTCGGAAAAATCACACTCCGCTACGTCCTGGTCGTCACTTCAGCGTTAATTAGCTTTAGCTGATGCTCAGAACTGACTTCTAAGCTACGCATTATGAATAGGGAACATTCCATGCAACAATAAGACCTTCCAAACGCCATTGTGCGGCTTAAAACAAGTAAAGCTTCTTGCCTCACCCGTTCGTATATTCAACGCCTGCTTGGTATATTACACGGACAAGATAATACGCCATCATTAAGGCAAAAGAACGCCTCTGCTTAAATATTGTCTATCAGCTCAAGTAAGGTTCGAACAAAAACAATTTTTTTTCTCGTGCGTCCTGCAGAAAAAAGCGCCCGTGTTTTCTTTTCTTTCTTGGCGCTTCAGTGCAGCATGCATGTGTAATGCGGTGAAGCTGTGGGGGCACGCGCAACGTTATAATATGTGACCGAGCACCTCGACATGATGTTTTTCTCTTTTTTTTTCTACAACCCGCCCTTGTCCAACAAGCAGTCATGCAAACTTCATGGCAAGTAAAAAAAAAACATACCTGGCCACAAGTGCCTCATATTCGTTACATGAAATTGAAATAGAAGCAGAGTGCAGACCATGCATAGAGATACGCTGGAGGATGTTTTAAATCATAGACCATGCTCTGAATGAAACATAGGAAACTTTGATGCTAGTGTCTGTGGCAGCTGTGACGCACAGCACTTCAGCTAGCATGGCAGGGATGGGTAGTACATGAATGTGTCTAATGTTCGTTCTTTTACCTCCGTGTGGCCTGAATTCACTTTGCCACAAGACGAAGTTTAGCAAAGGTTTAAGATGAATGTATAGCTATAAACACAGCCACAAGTGCATGGGAAACCTGCAAACACGAAAACTAGGCAAATCTGTGAAGTACCCATCATTCCCATGGCAACTGAACGACTGCAGTGTCAGAGTTACTTTTAGAAAACTATGAGACCATAAAAATCACCCAGGATCTTGCAATTACCTTTTGCTTTATTTTTGCATCATTTAAAAACAATGCTTTGCTAGGGTGAAATGCCATTCGAAGTATCACAGGATTATTGCTTGCTTAGACCCCTCATCATCCAACCTTGTATAGGTGAGAGCTAGTCCTTACGCATGTACCTGTTCAAATAAACATCCGTGCATATGAGTGCCTGATTTCTGCAAGGACTATAAGATGCAATAAGACTTCACAGTTCAATAGTATACACTTTAGAAACATATATTAAATTCAATGCAGCAAATAGTTCAACTGCCTCTTGCAACACAGCATATGCCAGGTAGAAAATGCTGCAAAGGCAAATATATTTTGGAAATTGTTTTGCAAAGCCTTCGCAGGCATGGTGGCAAATATATCGGTTAATGTCAGCAATGTCTATTTTCTGCGAAGCTCTGAAAGCTCTTGCACGAGTTGTCTAAAATGCCTATACACCTCTTCAGCCTATGAACTTGGCGTTTCACTTCAATGTAATGTTAAAATCCAAGAAAATAGTAAACCGGCTCTAAGATTTATAAGCTGTTGTAAAAAGAAAAAAAAGCAATATATTTCTTAATTTTGAAGAAGCATTCTGAACAAAAGTAGACCAACTGAGGCTGCCACAAGTGGCCTTGAAAATGTAAAAATACTTGCCAACGGAAGCTGCTGGTCAAATGTGGAGGCCACGCATTTCAGTCAGCTGTACACATTGATGCTAAGTGTTTGTAATACTATGAAAATATTCATAATGGCACCTACAGACACAGCATAATACACCCAGTTTATTATGTCTTTTGGCATTGAGGATAAAAGATAGCTGATTCCTTTGCATACATTTCTAATATTTTTGCAGTTATGAAGATTAGAAGCTTGACTACTGCTGGCATACTAGTTTATGTTTCTCAAAGAGATGTGGACATCTATAAATCCAGAAACCCCAAATATAAATTTCGACAAGTGCGAGGATATCCAAATGCAGAGCTGTGAAATATTATGCTCACACCTTTTATTTAATCTCTATACGAAGTTTCGATTCAGCAAGGCATTATACATATATCGATGTTCCAATGCCTCATGACTGGCATGTGTCTTTGCACAAGTTTTTCACTGCCATTCTGGGTTGTTGCAAGTATTGTACTGAACATGTGTTCCTCTCTCCCCCTAAAATATCCCTGGTGACGGCACTGTTGCCAGCACCATAAATGAAGCAATGCAGGCAGTGACTACAGTGCCAAATGCATGAAACACCTCGACATTGAGGTGTCGTCATACAAACTAGCTAATCTAAAACTTTGAGAATGATTGGGCTACGGCCCAAGTGGTGCAAGGGTTTCTTGAGAGAAGAAAAAAAAGTAATAAATGTGAACTGCTCTCGTAGCCCTTTCAGAGACCACCTATGAAGAACTGTATGTACTTGTGTGAAACTGACATTTCAAGGCACTCGATATTCTATTGCAACAAAAATAGCGGCATAACACGAGGTGCGTTCAAAAAGAAACCGAACTTGTGCTTTGCTGTAGTCTTTGACTTTGTTTCTCGGCCACAAATATAGCCAAACAAAAAATTTCATCTTGGAAATGTCGCCTGCTGCCTTAGTCCATATCGAAACTATGAAACATCTGGTGGAGGTGGTTTCTTTCATGTTCTGGGCGTCCCCATCAAGCCATAAACCCAGCTCCAGTGCCAAAAAAGATACCCGACGCCAACCTTGAGCCTGACATCATAAACTTCTTCAAACATTATTCTTTTTTAGATTACTGCGTAATTTTCAATAAAATAACTAGTGGTAATGGAAGTTCATTCCTCCGATCTTACCTAATCTTTTTTAGATTAATGCGTAATTTTCAATAAAGTAAGTAGTGGTAATGGCAGTTCATTTCTCCAATCTTACCTCAACACTGTAGCAGCTTGGTGCAGCACATGGCAAATAGCTTTAAACATGCGTAAATGTAAGCAAATGTGCATAAGAAGATATGCAGGCATCTTGCTAACATACTAGGTAAATGTCCTACACAATTGGGTCAGCTCATATAAATAATTAGCTGTTTTTATCACATTGAACTTACCTCAGGCACCTCACACTGAATATGTTACTAATAATGCCGATTACATTTTAGGCTACATACATTGCAACTTCTCAAAACCACGATATACACTAAAACTACTCCTATATGAAACATTATAACGTCCCAAAGTTGAATATGCCTTTTCTGTGTGAGACCCTTGCCACAACAACTTGATTCACTTGTTTGTACAGAATAACTCCATCCGCTTGAAACCTTCTCACTGTAATTGCATTGCTGGTATAACTTCAATGAAATCCAGATGAAGCCTTGCTTCTTTTGCACCCCCTTGGAAAATATCCTCTTTGGCTTCATTTCACGAATTATTCTGTCATACCACCCTGCATCACCAACTAATCCTGAATCCTCAGTACATATTCCATTGCAGTGACCTTGTCGTAAGGTTGGCATCGCATTATGCAACTGCCAGTGTTTTCATCTTGTACATTGGTACAATGGCCCCGCCGCGGTGGTCTAGTGGTTAAGGTACTCGGCTGCTGACCAGCAGGTTGCGGGTTCGATTCCCGGCTGCGGCGGCTGCATTTCCGATGGAGGCGGAAATGTTGTAGGCCCGTGTACTCAGATTTGGGTGCACGTTAAAGAACCCCAGGTGGTCAAAATTTCCAGAGCCCTCCACTACGGCGTCTCTCATAATCAAATGGTGGTTTTGAACGTTAAACCCAACAAATCAATCAAATACATTGGTACAATGAAACCAACTACCCGAACACATGTCACTATTAGCAATTGTTTTCCAATAAATTTACTCAGTATTCTGTAATTATCCAAAATAGACTAACTAATATTCTGTATTTACAGGCTGAATTATGTATTGTGTTTGTTGTCCTTACACAGCTAACATTGCATAATGATAATTGTATTCTTTGTTTAATAACTTTTTATGCTGCATTTTCCTTGTCTACTTTATAACCAGTCCCCTCTATTAATGCCGTAAGGATTTTCAGAGTAAATAAAATAAAAATAAATATGCAACTGTATGCTACAAAACGAAGTTAAATGAAGAGATTAGAAAGTCAATATATTTTGATGTTTCTTAGCCCGTACAAATACAAATAGAAAAATCAAGTGGTGTACACAATTGTGTACATAGCGTGTCAAACGGTTGACATTCACGCAGCATTCCTTGCAAGCACTGAAAGCCGATGCTTTATTCCTTTTTATGCCAACTTAGTCGTATTTCAGGGGTTGGCACTCCTTTAAGAAGTGGAGTTCGCTTGTTTTTGATTAAACAAAACCAACTTCATGCTTCAAAAAGTAACATTTTTCAGGCAAAGTAACATGGAGTATCAACATTTTCAGGCTTGCTCTTGTAATTGTTACAGTTCATTTATAATTTTAGTGAAGTAAAAGGTTAAATTATGTGACAGCTTTGTGTTAGTAACAACAAAGCATTCAGAAATACTACACAAAGGCAGCTGCTGTCCCTATCACAGTACATGTCCACAATGAGGAGAACGTTAGTATACCTTGTGTAGCACATGTGAGGAAAAGACTCGACAGGTTTTCACACAACCAATGTTTTCTTTATTTTCTGTCCCCCTTGCGCCAGTATTGCTGCTGCATCGCACGTGATCACGCGCATCCTCTTCTTCCATCACGACGCAATCTCCTCGCTGTTGGTGGCACTACAACCCAGTGGCATTCGAGCCCTTAGCACCGATGTTCACACTGTTTTTGGTGGCCAGCCTGCAAGTAGGAAAGATACCAAAGTGTTTTTAAGTGCCGAGTTCTGCGACCTGCTTTCAAGTCGATTTTTATTCTAGTTTCCCAGAACTTTGCAAGGAAACATGAGGAAATGAAAACAGTCAGCAATCCTAGATGTATCAGAACTATAGTACAAGTTAAAAAGAAGGCAGTAAATTGATCACACAGAGAAGCACACAAGCAGCACAATAAAGAGGACCCCAAGACATAATGCATCCAACACTATGAGAAGTGCATTGTCGATGACAGATTTTATCACTAAGCTTACCAGATATATTTTTGGCAAGCAGCACACCTATAGGGTACTGCACATGGAGATGCATGCCAACTGTGGGCACACAGTATTGAGTTAACATGGCTCACATTTTTCTATGCTTCATGGGCATGTAGGACTGCCTTGTGGGGGTGCGTGGCAATGGATGGCGGAGCTTGTGCACTGAGAAGCAGCCAAGGTGGCTCAATAAATAATGAAAGCACCATTTGCAAGAAAAAAAAGAGAGAGTTCAATTATTTTGTATTAACAGTGTGTTACTATTATGTACTTATTGTACTAAACTCATTAAAATGAAAATTAGTGATTTTATTATTTACAAATAACCAAATAGATACACAAGTGAAATAAAAACTGTTTGCATCATTTTTCACACACCCCATGGGCATCGAGAGGCTAGACGAGACCATTTGAAGCTTCTGGTGGGTAGGGTACAATGACGATAAATCTATTCTAGCTTTATTTAGTGCTCGTAAGTATGTAGGATCACTGCCAGTTGGGCGTGTTGGTAAAGGTTCATGATGAAACAAGCGCAAACAAGTGCAGTGTCCTCTGCGAGTCTGGGCTCATAAGTAATTCAGTCATTCAAATGCAAGTTCTGAAGGCCAGAATGCAAGGCAGCACCCCAAGTAAGTCTTTCATTTTCAAGTGACTATGATAATTCTCCACTGTTTTCCTGTTTTATATCGCAATAAAAAGCATACGTCTGAAGTGTCCAACATTCCAACGGCTTCTCTGGCAAGTGGGTAGAAATCCTGAGGAAAACTTTTTTTATTCTGCGTTCAGTCTTCTTTCATCGGAGTGATGAACGCCCAGAACGATGGCTGGTGGACGTGATCACAATGGTGTGAAAGTCTAAAACTGAAACCATGTGCAGTTTTTCAAAGGCCTTCACCAATAATACGACATACACCATACTGGTCGTACAAAGCATGGAAATTGTCAGATAATGTATTACTGAAGTTTCTCCAGCTTTGTTTAGTTAGCCTCAAAAACCACCACAGTTGAGGAGAAGAGTTTGTTCCAGCCACACTGGTACGCCAGCATTGTGAAACGAACTGTAGTGGTTTTACTCCTGCCAAGTGTGCATGCAACTAAAAGAAACATGAAATGTCCTTCACAAAACAGCAGAAGGTCTCAGCTGTCTTGCAGTTGTGTTTAGGTGTTCTGCATTGCATATGGGATGAGAGTCAGCATGGGCAACATGATTAAGAGAAACGTGATTGCAAAATGTTCTCCAATGTAGAACTTTGGTAAGTACTGTTGTGCACTTTCAGCGCAAAGGCTCGCGCAACATTACTAGATGACATTGGACCCACGGGCAAGGTTTGAAAATTTACTGAAGTCAGTTGTGCTAATACTTGCCGAAGACTTTTTTTTGTTGAGAGCGGCGCCAGACGCACAACTCGCTTTTCTCCGCCGTAGGCAAGCACGCGACCGTCTCGCCGGCAGTGCCACGGTGCCTCTTTGAACGCATGCTAGAACAAGCAGAAATACTCTCTTGTGCACTCTAAAGTTGCCTCAAGTGAATGAAATGCAATTTCAAGTTAAACATGTTTAATTTAAAGCAAAATGAGCCTACTTGCGAGCATTTCTGTGTGGATAAATAGAACCACATCGCTGCTGGGTGGTGCCAGCAGTTGCTTTGTAGATTTTCAACATCAAAATTACTCCTTTTATATGGTACAAAAACATGCTCATTGGTGCTGATGAGAAAAATATAGGCCTCCAACAGTTCGCCCTGTTAGAAAACATGCATGTGATTTTTGGCCACAACTTCTTCCACGCACCTGTCCGAAACAGCCGGAAGAAGCAAGAACTGCAAAGTTTAGTGATGAGCAAATAGTTATGTGAGGTTGAAAAAGTAGTAGCTTGGTTGAATCATTTAAAATCAAGCATTTTTATTATGATCCAATAACCTCAAGAATTTCACGGATGAGAACTAGGTTTGTACGAATATCACATGCGCTTGTGTAATTTCCTCGCCTCTTGACAGTGTCCTTTTCTGCTCTTATACCAGGAATGTCTTTTTCTTGTAGATATCAGCGAACTCACTTCAGAGTCTACTCACTCTAACTCGGATCGAGGCGCTAGTCTCAGAATGAAAGAGTCCAGTTTAACATTTCTGTGAGTGTGCGTCCAAATGAGTCCGTCTCTGGAACATTTTGGCAATTTTGAGTCCGAGCGAGTCCAAAGTGCAAGATACATTTCCTGAGGGAATCTGAGTTCGATTTTCGTTTGCCAAGCTATGGTCATATCTACTCGTCTTCAGCATTACTATCTGCTTTACCTAGATCAGCGTTCATACTCACGTCAATGCTCACATATTTCAAAGCCGTGTCTTTTATATACCATTTGAATATTTATTGATTAGTGGCATGAATTACATGGTGGAAGGTCTTGACCGTTCCCTTACCATTGACAACTAAAGGAAGTTGGTGACGAATATATATTGCGCTGTCATCTAAAAAAATGACCTTACTGGTTTATGAGCACTCGTAACTCGTATTCGAAGGCACCATATGAAAAGGTGCCACGAAGAGCATCGATTACATGAAATTTCAGTGTTAAAAAGCACTGGCATTGTGGTCGAAAAAGACAGTGAGTCCGAGCGAGTACGGTTGGACAAAGTTTCGTGATAGTGAGTACGGCCCCCAAAAATGTTTACTGAGTCCGAGTCTGAGCAAGCTCCACAAGTTTTTCTGACTTACGCTTTCTTGGGTTGAAGCAAAGTGGAAGCAAGTTTCTATTAAATGCATGATTTAAATATGACTACATTGCAAGTTGTACACAGTAAAATATTTGTGTTTAAAGGTTTTCTACTTGGCCCATATAACAAGCTTTTACACTTAATAGGACCCTCCAACACTTCGAAAAGTGCACTGTTGTAGTCAAACACCGTCAGCAGCTAACACGAGAGATGATGGAGGCAAATGAAATGCAAATGCTGGGTGATAGATGTATCAGCCTGCCTTCGCTTGCTCTGACTAAAAAAGGAAGCGAATTTCTGGCTTTGACACAATTGATTGTGAACTTGTGCTGAGCTGTGGCGTTGTAATCATATAATGAGTTGATGATTGTCTTGCTATGATGCAATACGTTGCGCGGTGGTGTTCCGTCATGAGTATATATTTCCAGCTTTTTCGTTAATAAAACTTCAGTTGAAGTCAGGGCTCTTTCTGTCCTTGTCTCTTCTTCTGTAGTTACATCGTAACTACTCGTAGTCTTGCACTGTACAAATATGTTGATTCCCTATCACCAACCAGCCCAAGCATCTGTCTTATCAAGTTATGAAATAAAAATTGTATATTCAAAATTTCCAAAACAAAGAAAATTCAGAATATACATTTTGAGAATAGAGATGACCAAAGAACAGTACAACAAATTTATTAATGATGCATATGATGGTTCTATTCAAATAGACAAAGAAAGATGGAAGCGAGGTGCCACCTATTGCTCGTGCCGTGCGGTATAAAGCATTGCTTGATTTTTTTTTGTAACACACATGAATTCAGTTTTCTCAATAAAATTTTGTTCTTATTTCGATAAGAGCCCACAAGTGTTTTAATATAGATGGATGATATGATATGATCCCACTCTAAATACAAATGTCTAATGAACTTTGCTGTTCAAAATTAACAGGGTTGCAGGCACTATAACCTAACTCAGTCTTGAAAAGTCGCTTCACGGCATTGCGAATATCCCCAAGGTGATTGGTTTCACCGCACATGGAATCCATGCGGCAGTGAAATCACCTTTCAAATCGGTCACACACGGTGAAGTATGTCTCACAGGCGCAGCCACTCGGTGATGTTCTGTGCAGGAAATTTTTGCTTTTTCGGGGAATTTTCGCCTGTCATGTTGAGCCAAAAGGAATCTTCGCGATATTGCAGGGTATTTCAGGAATGGTTAAATTCTCATATGACGACCGATAATTAGCGGTCACCGTGCGCCTTCATCTGCTGTAATCAGTTCTGGTGCATGCACCACGCTAGCAGAACCCTTGAGATTTGTTATACGCAGAGCAATTTCTAGTTCATTATTGGTGTTAGACTTGAAGCCCGCCATGTGCAGTGTATTATCACTATATGAATGAATATGCCATGGCTTTGTTGTGCGGCAGCGGATGGGCTAGTCATGATTTCAAAAGTGGCCAGTACGTCATACACGTGTAATTATAGTGTTCGCGTAGATGAGGGTGGAAATTAGTACTGTTATGCAGGGAAATATGCTGGAACTTTCATCAACGTTAACAGGAAAAAATACCCGAAATAGGGAATTTTCATGTCTATGAATGGGAATTCTTCGGCGTAGAACGAAACATCACTGGCCACAGTGTACATGCTGGATCGGCGGTGACGTCAGACCATAGACCCAGTCCACGAAGGCGATCGGTCCACGAAGTTCGTCCTACCACTGTGGTTGTGACCGTCAAGTTTCTACGAGTGCCGATCGCATTGTTGCACAATATTGAGACACAATGGAGGAGATGTGTCAGCCACTTGAGGTCGTAAGAGATGACCGGCAGTCTACTGAACAGGAGTCCGTGTTCCGAGCGAACTTGGCTGACGAAGACGCCGTCAATGAATGGATGGAAGCGTACAATGCACAGACCAACACTTTTTGGATTGTATGGCGCGTCCAGAGTGTTGGGGAAAGGTGGGTTGTCTTGTCGATGCCATTCACTGCACTACAGCCGTTTGAGCGATCACTTACACAGGGCTCACAGCTGAAATCATAGTTTCGAAATTCCGCGCTGCGATACAAGACGATTTTATTGATGTCATGGCGGCAGCTCCATTTGCGGTGATGAGCTTGCTGCGGCGATTGCGCCGAGATGTGAAAACTGCTACATACTGAAACATTTCGACAGAAGAGGCACAATTAACGCTGAGTGTGCGCCTAGACGTCGTTTTCGCGGTCTTTCGACGAAACAAAAAAAAAGTGGTAGGCGATCGAAACACGAGTGCTCGACCATTTTTCACCATGGCGAAAAAACGCGCTCTGTCCCTTGTCCTCTACGTGCCTACTTGCGCATCAAATTCAATTGTGCTGCCAATAGGTAGTCTAGGCTCCTCAGGCATGTGAGCCGAACATAGCGCAGCACGTGAAACAGAAGTTACAATTCTTAAACACCTTTAAATCGTTCGCTCTTCTCTCCCCCCAATGATGTCATCAACCTAACCGTGCCATAAACTCAAAGTGGACGGCCCTTGGCTGATTTGACACCCCGTGATGGGCAATGCTACCGCGGCCGTCACAATATGCGGCGATGTGCGCTCGCTCGCGCTGCAAGTAGCTTAGCATTCCCAGAAAAAAAAGCGACGCGCGCTGGCAAACTGGTGTGCCTGATCTTGCCTTTTTTTAATACATGCTTGTGTAGCTTTCAGCCCGCTCGCTAGTACAGAAAGCACTTAAAAACGCAACCAACCCCATTAACTCTGGCCATACTTGACACTGAAAATTGTTGCGGCAGTCGATTCGTCCGACAATGAACTCCTTTAAATAGCCATTAGATGACTACTTGAAAAATGTAGCAGGGTCTCTAAGTTACTGCTGTAAATTTTAGTGCTCATTGAACAACACAGGTAAGAGCTGCATAGTCCTGAAATCTCTCCAGGCCAATAGAATATAGGTGGAAATACCAACAGTGTAGTAGACACGTCACTTGGCAGCCTGGCATCCTTCCTGTCCCTGTCTTTTTTTGCCTTGGTTGCTTCTGCTTTCTGTTGATGTTGCTGGGGTTCCCACCAAGAATATATACCAACTTGCCCAACGAGCCATCTTAACTCAATAACTGAATACTCAACAGAGATTATTTGCTTGAGCTAATGATAACGAAGAGGCAATTGACAAAAGCCACCTAGCTCTTCGTTGAGCTCACAATATTCATGTATAACCACCATTTGTTCTGAAACTTTGCCTGCTGCAACCGGTCTTGCACTATTGCAATGACATGCACACACTGCAGTATCTTGTAAATGGCAACTCCAGCACCGAAGCATGTGCCCTACCATAAAACTTTGCTTGGTGCATATAGATTGCAACATGATGTGTCATTTCTCCTAGCAGGTTTTGCAAAAGCTACAAGTATTGGCCTAACCAGCGGTGCTGAAAAGAGTGGTAGCTGAATTTGCGATGTGGTGTAGCAGGCTCTTGGTATAAATACCCAACTTGATGTTAATATCACGTTCATATACTGCCCGTCTCTATGCAATTCTTCCACAAATTCTAGATGTCTCTTTTTTTTCTGGCTCGGGAGGGGAGGAGGGGATCATCGCAAACAATACCAACTACAACTTATTTAACACATTGTCAAGTCAAGCAAAAATATTCACTAAGTTGTGGAGTCCAAAAACGTCATAATTGGTGAAGTTAAAGGTTATTGTGAGTATTGAATAATTCTTTGTTGCTTTCAGTCAACAGTCTGTACAGACAGACTGTTGCCTTCAGTCTTTCTGTACGTCCGTGCCTGCGTCCATCTAGTGAACACTCCAAGTACCACCATCTCCCATTCCCTGTGGCTCGTACTCACTCCGCGCGGCCATCAATCCGTCTGCTAGTCTGTCTGTCCGTCTGTGCGTCCATCTAGTGAACACTCGAAGTACCGCCACCTCCCACTTCGCATCCCGGTGGCTACGTACGACAACGATGGAGGATGGACAGACCCACGCTTTAAGGAGCTTCGCCCCTAACATCAAAAGGTTGTTATGTTGCTCCAAAGTGAGATTTCAGCTGCTCCAGAAGCTACACTGAAACTGCTTCGTTGATCACGTCACTGAAAGTGACCATAACATACTGTACTGAGCTGATCATAGAAGCCGTCGCATCATGTTTGGGCAGTAATTTGAACGCCACCTTGTTTGTTGGGAGATTCATAAATAGGCACAGAGGATGCAACAAAATGAAAATGGAGGATGTTTTAACAGCTCAGCTATTTAAAGATCAACTCCGGTGATTTTTTGACATCAATGGATCTCAATAGAATTCGGTGGGTACGTTCCTTCGCAGATTTTTGTCATTTATGCCAAATGACAGGATTGAGAGATGCACTGATTGTTTGCAAATAAATTTTTAGGCTTGACTCGAAATGATCAACTGACTTGCCATAATTATTGGCAACACTGTCCGTGTAACATCACATTTGGCATGTCAACTGAAGTCAAAATTTCCTAAAATGAACTAGAGGAGACTCTAGCAGTACGATCGTTCGGCGACCATGACAATCATGAGTAGAACACGTATTTGCCTACTCTTCCTGCTTGCAGAACACGTATTTGCTTGCAGGTGGCGGACAAACTTGTGTCTTTGTTTATTCCTGTGTTATAGTATTGTTTCGAAGGAAAGAACAAACAGTTTTTCATTTCATGACCCGATGTAAAATGGTAAGCCTAAAAGATTAAGGTGGTGAAGCGTGACTGCCAAAAATTTGCTGATTTTTGTTTCATGACAAAGCAGCTTCAAGCCACCCAAAGTCAGAACGAACGTGAAGTACGACGGCTGGGCAAATTCAGCGGCAGTGTTTGGTACGAAAAAGCTTCCTTCCTTCCTCTGTGGTGTTTGGTCGGCACTTTGCTGGCCTGGCTTTCACGGTTTTCATACTCTGCGCCAGCGAGATCAATATGCGACTTCCGGTTCTTACCAAATAGTGTGTCATGCACAGACAGTGCGCTTGGTTGGGTTTCAGTATTGTGCCTTTTTGCTTATTAAAAGCTTTTTCCAATTTTCTGAGAATTTCAGCTATTGTCTCAGAAACGTACAAAAATCTTTACCTTGATATGGTTGAAAAATCTCCAGAGTTGGCTTTTAAGCCAACTGTAAAAACTTTGTGTTTGCAGAAAACCGCAGGTGGGTATGCGCTACATGATTCGGGCAAGCCCCACTACCAAATACAGCAGGTGTGAGCATTAAAATGAAAACTCTGCTTGGTGAAGTGGAGCTTGTTAAACACGAGACAGTGAAAGAGAAAGGCAGCCAGCCATAAAATGAAACAGGAATATAGAAAGAACTAAAGGAAATAAAGACGTAAAAAGATAGAAAGAGAGCAACAGACCAAAAGAGACAGGAAGAACTGACAGCAAGACAGGAGAAAGAGAGAAATGAAAAGAAACAAAGAGAAAGAAGCACAGAGAAAGAGAAAAGAAAGTAATAGAAAGAAAAATAAGGTCAAAAGAAATAATGAAAAACAAAAAAGACCACTCAGTTCTGCTCCTAACTGAGACTACGCAACGCTACTGTAAAGCCACCATAAAAATTTATTTTTCATGTGCAGCAAGGTCTTCTTATTGAAGGTGTTCCAGTTAACCACTGGACTTCTGAAGGATGCTAAATAATTGCCCCTAAAATTTTTTTCTTGAAGGATGCTAAATAATTGTCCCTAAAATTTTTTTCTAAGACATAAGCAATTACAGAGGTACTCGTAATTATACAGCACTTGTAGTCATACATAATTAAAGGGTAAAATGTGTTGTGCCCCTCTAAAAATACTGGTAGCCTCTTGCCAGACTAGACCCGTATTCACAAACCTTTCGTAACACTACAAGGCCCTCTTTCATTAGGAAAAAAAAGTTTCAGTATGAGAAAGTGCAAGGGTATGTTTCATAAACTCGCCTCATTAGGTTCAAAGGCAGCCTTGCATAAGTTCACCTCATCGTAATAAAGAATGAGCTAAAGACCAAGGCTATCAACTTTTCCTAGCTCATTGCTGGTTTATTAGCAAGAAAATATAGCTGCGTGCTCCTTAAACCAATAAAATAAATGATGGAGCGCATGCCCATGCAAGTTGTGGACAGAATGCCTCGTGTAACCGCACAGTATGCTTCTTTTTGTTTATGAATGCTTCACCCTCATAGCACCGGCCACTTGTAGGAGCGCGCTGCCAAGGCGGTGCACGGAGGCAAGCGAGGCGGTCTGTGAGAGACTTGAACAGATATGATGCTGCAATCGGGTTTTTTTTTCTCTGGCTGTCTATGTGTGTGTGCACGAGAAAGCGTAAAATGACCATTTTTGTCAAGCCCGACCGCCACTGCAGATCAAATAAATATGTTGCTGCGACGGAAAGTTCAACAAAAGAAAAAAAATGCACATGCCGGTGACCTGATGCCCGAACAGTATATGCCACTTAAACTGCAGCAAAGTAACTAATGCGACTTTACACTGAGTGCTGCAAAACAAACCCTATACTTGAAGTGGCTGAGTGGCATGCCTCTGCACAAGTGTCGCAAGCCAATGTCTCATTGCAAGGTTCACAAACAACACTTATCACGGTAAGCTTCAATGGCCATTGCTACTTCTGTGGCTCCAGCTACTCTTGCTTTGCTGGTACTAGCATAGGCGGCCGTGCAGTAAAGTCAGGCAATGTTGGGCAAGGCAATTATGTCAGGAGCCCCATTTTCAGGAGGGCAATTTGAAGCGCAATAACCCCGTGCGGATCACACAAACATGATCTTATTGCAAAGTCAGTATTTCCTTGGCACCGAAGTAGCACTACGACGTTTGTGGGCCGCTACCTCAGCAATCTTCGCCAAGTTGACATTTACCCTTAACGTCTCTTAATGTCTGGTGAGACCACTGTTGTAAATGTAGCCTTGTGGGTGCACAGCCAGGGTAAGCTTGTGCACATATTCCCTCTAGTCTGGACATGTTCTAAGGCAACCCCAGTTGCCAACTACGCCTGCATTGATGGGGCTACTAACAGTGTCGTCTCCTGGCGTGCACCGAGCCAAACGATTGCTCAACACTACCATCATCTTCATGATGGCATGGCGGCTGAAGCACCTCTGGGGTGCCCCAGTCAAATGTGCGACAACCACTCATATGGTGCTCATATAATCGTACGGTGCCATGCTATTGCACAGAAAACAACATACGAGCAGCCAGCTGCAAATGTGGCAAAAGCATAGCTATTACAGCAGTGCAACTGTGAAGAGAGTTTTGTACTTGCAGTTATTCTTACTTAGATAGTGATATTTCACAAAGCAGTGCATTATGAAAGAGCTTATTCCCATTTGCACCCATGTGTGTCATGCAGGATGACTTTTCACAAAATTTCGCGCTGCCAGCATCACACCAAGAACAAGAAGAGTGGCCCACGCAATGCCAAGTGCATGACCAAAGTTGACGTAAAAATAAAACTGGTCACGTTTAACACCAAACGCAGGGACAAGTATCTGCAGAGAGAGGTGCCTCTTTCTGCAGTGATACAAATCGACGATAGGCACAGCCACAGCACCAACTCAGCGGATGCTCTGCGGCTACTTCGCGGCACCAGGTCAACAAGGCAAACAATCCTGCGTTACTTCAGCGAAGGCATGATCCCTAGTGAAGCAAGGAGACTGCATGAGAGCAAGCTCTCTATGGAAGATGATGGCCCTGCAAAGTTGGCCAATGCGGCTTTAAATCCGCCTCAAACAGTCTACCACTGGCACAGCGTTTGAAGGGAGGCCTGTTTTGGTGGTACTCACATCGACCCTGTGCTAAAACTGGAGGAAAAGGCTTCTTTGTATGCAGCTCAAGGTATGTCTAAACTTGGGGGAGAATCTGTCCTCTACGTAAAATATTATTCATAAGCACTCATTTTCAAAGTGTGAATGGTCAAGTTGTAGCTGTGACAAATTACAGACACATTCAGCACAAAGCCTCATCTACTTGTGATTCATGCCAGTGGCTTGGTTGTACGTTGCACCTGCCAGTCAGAGCATACATTTACCATTATTTGCTTGGGAAGTAAGAAATCATGTATTTGTTACTTTGAAACGCACAACGTTTTGATGAATTTATGTTCCTGTGAAACCAGAAACATGAAATACTTGGAGTAACCTTGAGTATGGCAAGCTTAAAGCCCAAGAGGTCGGAGTTTCAAATGGCAAAACCAGATCAGATTGATAGGAAAACCAAAATGATGAAAAAGAAAGGGGGGAAGAAGAACATATACATGACCAGATAAAAGCAATAACAAAAACATTATTTATTTTCTTTGAAAGTGACACTGACACATTTTTAAAAGGTTTTTGTTTCAAGGCATAAGTTGGCAATCTAGAACAACTGACACGTTGCATGAGCATCAATTCACAGGGAACCAGCATTAACGAAGCTCGCGAGTCAGCCCATGGAAACAAATTGTGATATATAAAACATGAAAAAAAAGAGATGAGATGCCTCATACTGGCCGGCCTATGTTTCAATGTAAGTATTTATCTTTGTCAAAGGCATTTTGTCCTTCTTGGCTGTTAGCTGAAAGGATTGGCTGTAAATTTCATTAACGAAAGTGTTGAAATTTCGGAAAGCATAAAAGCAGCAGCAACCAGAGCTGTATAGAGTGTCAGCCACACAGGTCAATATAGAGAGGCAATTTAAACTTGAGAGAAAACAAAAAAAGAAAAGAAGCGTAAAGCGCAAGAACGGGACAAAGGAAGGCGATACGAAAATGGGCGCTGACTGCCAAGTGAAATTTTAATCGACAAAATCAAGGATATGCGGATACAAAAAAAATGGTTAGATTACAAATCTTCAGTCATGTGCGTCACATCAAATTGATTTTTTTTCAAACAGATTAAAAAGCGGAGTGCTCACACATCTATGGCCCCAATGGTGGATTGCAAAAGCCTCAAACATCTCCCGTGCGAGCCTTTGATAACAGCATTTTAGGACTGTAACATCCGACAGATGGAGGCATGCTGCACCCATGCCTAGCACAATGTGTGGCTAAATTAGTACAAACACCAATATTTACATGAATGGACATGTTTGCGAGGCCTATAACTGATGCACCGCCCAGTCTATGCCACAGACACACAGCTGCACGAACACTGAATTATGACATATGTTGATGACTGGATGAATGGCTTGATATATTTCTTCGAACAGCTTGCTCCGCTTCCTTCTTGTTAGTTCGCATGGTGGCACATTCCGCCTAGCTTGGTGGCACCGATTGCTCTTACTGTTCAGGAAGATGGTCAGGTGTCTTAAACCTATCTTATCCTGGTCCTGGCGCCATACCATTGAAGACTGAGAAGCAGAGCCGAAAAAGAGAACAGCTTATTTGACAGATGCGAAACTAACAAAAACAAATTCAGCAGATTCTATGTGCTATGGGAATTAACATTATGTGAAGCATGCGGAGGGAAGGTGGCCGTGTTGTAATTTTTTTATTTCACGATATGTTATGAAATGATGCTAAATATATGATATATGTACAAATGTTGCAGGAACAGACGCATATTGAACAGTTGCAGATGTTTCTATAACCAGTTGTTTGCACTTGCACAATAGTGCCATCAGTAACATGAGTATTAGCAACACCAGAAGCGACAAGCTGATATGAAGGGTTTGTGCTTGCAAGGATGGTAGCCCTGGACACTGGTACATAAATCCACTTCTGCGCATGGGACCTAACTACAATGGACGTTTACACAACATAAAGGTTGTAGCATAGGAGTAAATATGTAATCTTTATGAGATTGCATAGCCAGCACTGCAACCACAATTGACGTTTTACGAACATTACGGTCTAATTGAAAAATTGTTCCGAGATCTAGCATGGCTCTGTGGTAGAATTCTTGATTGCCACGCATTATGCTTGGGTTCGACTCCTGCTGGCACCCTGGTAGATTAATATGTGGAGTTTAACGTCCCAAAACCACCATATGATTATGCTCCGCAAATTCCAACCACCTAGGTTTCTTTAACGTGCACCCTAATCTGAGCACACGAGCCTACAACATTTTTGCCTGCATCGAAAGTGCAGCCGCCGCAGCCAGAATTCGATTCCGCGACGTGCAAGTCAGCAGCCGAGTACCTTAGCCACTTGACCACCGCTGCGGGGCCCTGCTGGCACCCTGACATTTTTCTTTGCGTTTGTCGAGTCAACGCTGCCGCTGTCAGTTTTGTCTTAAAGAGGCCCTGCAACACTTTTTGAGCATGGCCAGAAAATGTTGCCAATTGGTAGAAGAGGCTCCCGAGAACACGCGAGCCAAATATTATGGTGCAGCACGCGGCTTGGAATTTGCAATAAATAAATGATCAAAGTCAATTAAAAATTGCTTTCTCTCGTTTCAAAAAAATCATTCAAAGGCCATCTATCAGCCATTCGCTGATTTTAACATGGCGCGCTCGGTCCTTACAGGGATCACCGCGAGAGGCCGCAACTTGTCCCCGCGTGCGCTCGCGATCACACAGAAAAGGCCACGTATTCAAAGCGAAAAAAAAAAACAAAGAAAAAGTTTTCAATGACAAAAGGCACGTGTGACGTATTTTTTTTTGCCCATGCCATACCCCCCCCGGCTTAGCTCCCAGAGCTTTCGCCGGGATGAGAGCAGAGCGAATGCGATTGCAGCATGACAAATCTTTGTGAGTCCACTCATACTGGACGCATTCTTAAAGTTTTTGCAGCGTTGAATTCGTGAGGCAATAAGCTCTTTTAGTGAATCCATTCCATGGTTACTTAAAGAGGTGTTTCAGGGTCCAGCCTGCAAAAGCTGCGGGTGCCAGCCTCGATTTCCGGGCGTGAGTGTGCTGGCATGCCACATGGACAAGTTAACTCGTGAAATAGCTGACGCGTATTTTATTAGAAAAAATGGTGACGGATGCGTGAGCCAACCTTCGGTGGCCTTGCATGACAAAGAGTTCGCGCTTTTAGATAAGGGTTAGCCATTTTTGTACCTTCTTTTTATCAGACCATTCCCCAGAATATGCCACGTTACTCACGTTTGCTGTTAAAAGGTTGCCTGTTGTATATATTATCATGTGTGCTGCGAATAATAAAATTCAGTTGGTAGTCAGCGCTCGTGTTGTCCTCTTTGCTTTCCGTGCCTCGACTTTTGTATGTTTCTTCTAGCAAATTTGTGCTCGCGCTGCAGCCCTTATTACCATGGTTTCAGGGTCCCTTTAAAGTTCACGCGTTACAATGGCCCATGTGTGTTCTCATCGTTTTTGGGTAGATACCAAGTGTCAAACAGCTGTGTCACATACCCACCTGCAGGTATGTGCCACTGTTTAACTGTTTAACAAGAAGTGTTTAACAATGTATGTAATGTTATTTGTGTTTTGACCAGCGTGTCATAATCATCAAACCCTCTCACACTAATTTAGGTTCCCACCAAGTTAAGGATGTTATCACGAGAGCACCCAGACGTGAGCGGCTAGATAGATAGATAGATAGATAGATAGATAGATAGATAGATAGATAGATAGATAGATAGATAGATAGATAGATAGATAGACAGATAGATAGATGCCACCACCACAACCAGGATTTGATCCTGCACCCTGTTGGACAGCAGCCGAGTACCTTAGCCACTAGACCACCGCGGCAGGGCTTAGACAGACAGATAGATAGATAGATAGATGGATAGATAGATAGATAGATAAATATATAGATAGATAGATACCGAAAGTGCATGCAGTACGCAAAGAAATGCTCCGCATTTATAAGGGAATGCGGGCACCTGCACGGGTGCATGCTATCTTTATTTTGCTCATCTTCCCTGCTCTATCTGATACTAATATTTAACAATGCTCGCTCATGTAGTTTCTTCCCCTTTGTCATTAATCGCTGTGTAGCTGACAGTGTGCTCGTGGAGAATCAATAAATGAAATACAAAAAGCTTGCAGTAAACCTGTACTCCACTCGTACTTCAAGGAGTCCAAATATTTTTGCTGCAATTGATTTGTGAGGCAACAAACTCCGACAATGAGGTAATGTTATGATTGCTTGAAAAAAGCCTGCAGGGCGTTTTTAAAAGGCAAGGTGAAGCTAGAACTAAAAATTATTTTGCAGAAACACTTTCCACTGTACAGAGAGCAAAATGGTCAGTCAAAGTCATGCGCCTGAAGATTGTTCTTAAAAGACCACCTCCATTTTACACAACTTTCCAGGCACTCACATAAGTGTGAGCCGTGGTGGCAGCAGTGCCTGCTTGGCAGTGGTCGTGGTTACCCCCATCATGCGACGAGCTCATAACCTCGAGCTGGCAAGGGAGATCGTCTTTGTCGATTCGACTGCCTCATGCGACACCACCAAATGCACAGTAACAGTGGTGCTGACTGCGACCAAGGCTGGTGCTGTCCCACTCGCAGTGCTAATTCACAAGGAGCAGAGCACGGATGGCTACCTGGCTGCTTTCAAGCTCCTCAAGGAAGCCCATCCTCTCTGCTTTGGAGGCCAACCAGTAAGTAAGGAAGTAGGCACAAAATTGTAAATTTTGTGCACACTGAATTGTTATGTATTAATGCCATCCCAATGCCCTACAATAGCGTTGTTAACACAAACTTACAAGAGGAACTAGTGAAGAAAATGTAGAGGCCAGTGCTCAATGCGTGGCTTGAATATAATTCAGCATCCGAACTACAGGTTTTCCCGCCCACTTTAATCCAAGTGCCAGCTTGAATAATCTGCACGCTATTGAAATAATCTAAGCGCCGAGCTATTCAATCCATGTGCCAAACATTTAATCCAAGCGGCAACTCAATGAGGCCGCATTCCAGAGAGTTTAATACAATTGCCAATGATTAATTAAAGTACCAGTCATTTTAATCCATGCACTAGAAACACACGTTTGCCGCTTTATACAGTATAAATGTGAGAATAACGTAAACATGAAGTCACAGGAAGAACTTTTCCTTCGTCTATACATGCTTGCGCTTATGAAACGAAGTATGCATTGCTATTTCCTCCTAACATTTTGGTGTCATAGCTTCAAAATAAAAAAAAGAACAGTGCGTGTTAATTGCATTTATGGGTACTAAAAGTATTTGCTCATAGAGTCCTTGTTAGTTTATGGTTTGTCGCTACTGCATTATTCTGGCTAACAATGTACACCATCGCATATGCATAGATTCGTGTCGTCTGCTAAGCAGACGGCTTTCGGCTACTTATTCGCTGAGACATTCGCAGTCGTCTGCTCAGCCCGGTGATAACGGTGATAGACATATGGTCACAAGGGCCTTTGTCAAGCCCTTTTCGCGGCTTTTAGCCTTGGCGACCCTCCAGTTTTTGTCTGGTAAATAAATAAAGTTTGATTTGATTTGATATTCATTCGTTCTTGAAATCAGAAACAACCACTTAAAATTCAAGTTGCATTTGTTTCAGTTTATGTAGAATTAAGTTTTTTATAAAAGCATCAAAGGAGATGCTCCTGTTTTCATGTAAAAGATGACACTAGTATTCCTGAAGCGTGTTTGCTTAAAACGTGCCTTCATCGAATACACATAATTTTGTTTGAATAAAAAGATAACAACTAATATGAATATAAAATATGACTTACGTTTTCCACATCAGGGTCACGAGTTTACGTCTTATGTGCCCTGCAGGACGAAAACCTCTTAAATGATTTCTAATTTGCTCTGCCCTGTGATGGCCCCCTAATTTATTGAGCATGTACCTGTTTCTGACTCATCACTGCCCACAGTCAAGTTCTTCATATCTTGTTATGCATCCCGGCACTCCAATAACAATATTATGTCCGTCGCATTACATGACCTGGCCCAGACATGTAATGCTATACTAATCTAATTATGAGCTTTGTTGACGAACACAAAATATTCTTGCTTTTTTCTTTCGTTGCTATTAAAATGACTCCACCCGGGCCAAGGACTCATCTACAAACTTGTACATAGCACAGTATAAGCACTCCAAACATGGCTCACGCGAACCACGGAATTTTTGTTTTTACGAGTACTAGCGGCGAATACTAATAATGAGTTATTCTACTTTCAGACTATAGTATTTTATATCGTAGAAACTGCATTTCAAATGCACTGCCATTTTTACGCCCCGTATTGTGCTTTTTGTGCATGGATTAAACTGACTGGCACCTGAATTGAAGCCATTGGCGATTGAATTAAACACGATGGCACTTGGATTAAGATCACTGGCACGCGGCCTGATTGAATTGACGCTTGGATTAAATATGTTGGGGCTTGGAATAAATGTTTGGCACATGAATTAAAGAGATTGGCGCTCAGATTATTTCAATGGCATGCAGATTATCCAAGCTGCCACTTGGATCAAAGTGAGCGGGAAAACCTGTAGTTTCCTATGGAACTTCTGTAACTACTTTTGAAGACATTTCTGAATTCGCATAGGGTTAGTAATGGCACAATAGCAAATAGCCTTATTAAGCTGGACCAAAAAAAAGTTTTACCAGGATAGAAAAATATTTGTGACAAAAACAAAAGTAAATATTACTGCACAGACTAAGCCACAGGAGAGGCCCTTTGTGGCTCTTGTGGGCATTTATAGAAATCACCTACATGCTCTTATCATCATCATCATACATTTGGCTATGAATTGTAATCTTTCCCATGTGACACCATCATTGTGGGTGAAGTGTGCCTGTTCTGTGCATTGCACTCAGGCTAGATAAGCGTTTCTCCAGCCAAAACATGTGCCCACACCATAGGTCGGCATAACTTGTGGAACTCACTCAGGCTCATTCATGAAATATATCAGTCTGTTCAATTTGCCTGTACCACGTGAACCAGTTCACGATGTTTTGCGCCTTGCCATTCGTTTCAGCGGTGCAGCATTGACGACCTCTGAACCCTGCCATTCATTTCTAAAGGTGCAGAAGAGGTACAGCGCTGGTTCACGATTTTCCCGCCCCTCCCACACTGACAGCGCCGGCTTGGTGCAGCCGCGCGTGCAGCTGAGCAGACGACGCAACACTTTGGTGTAAGCACCGTAGCTGCCTCCACTAACACGATGTGTTTTTTGCAAAGAAGTTTGTGCCTCTTAAACTGTATGCATAATCATTTCGCCATCGGTCAGTGTTAGCTTAACGGTGTTAACTAAGCGAACTATATAAGGCCTGCATCAGCACATCATCATTCGTTTTTGGTGTTGCACTGTGCCTGTACCACTGAACTTGCGCTTCACAATCTCTGAACTTCGCATGCACAGCCGTGAACCGGTTTCGATTGGTGCAGGTAAATCAAATGGACCTTGTATTTCGAACTTTGGACTCATTGTACTCAGACTCACAAAAATTTTTTCTGACCTGAACTCACTCAAACTCTCGTTCACACATATTTATTTATTTAACAATGCTGTAAGCCTTTGTACAGGCCCATACAGTTTCTTAAGCCGGGCTCACTCAGACTCAAACTCCCCCAAACATTACTCAACCGCACACACTCAGCCTCAGACTCACGGCTGGACTTGAGTCTGAGTGAGTACTACTGAGTCAACTCATGAGTTCATCAGCCTAGAATTCGCTTCTTTGATTGTGGTGTTAATGCTCTTTAACACCAATATCTGACGTAATCGGTGCTCTTCTTGATGCCGCTTCACACAGCATCTTCGAAAGCGAGTTCCGAGTGCTTCCAAACCAGTAGAGTCATTTTTCTTGGACGAGATAATAAGATATAATAGTCAAGAAATTCCCTGGAAGACTTAGTTTGGGACTGTCAAGGCGCCCCCTTGTATAATTCACACATCTAATTAATAAATATTGAAACGGTGTATGAACAACACTGCTTTGGAATACCTGTGAATAGATGTGAGTGTAAATGTGAATCTAGGTAAGGCTGAGTAATGCTGAAAATGTCTAGGTGGAACCTCAAGTCGGCAAAATAAAGTGGAACTCACTCAAGAAATATATTTTGCGCTTTAGACTCACTCGGACTCAGACTCTCCAAAATTTTGCTTAGCCAAACCCGCTCGGACTCACACTCACTAAAAGTTTCTTCAAACAAACTCTCTCGGACTTCGACTCACAAAAATATTGCTTATCCAGACTCGGACTCATAATGTGAGCCTGAGTGAGCCCATGTGAGTTGGCCAATGAGTGAGTTCGTCGACCTATTGCCCACACTCTCTCCTTTCTTTAAAATACTGGTAACAGATGCAAACACACACTTGTCTTTAACCTTGAAACTTACCATAAATGTTACTGCTCTCTATAATTTATTAAAGAGCAAATAGCGAACTCAAATTCAATAGAAAATTATTAGCCAAGGCTAATAATATTTTTAGATTCACCCACGAAAAAAAATTGCCCGCAGCTTCCCTCGGGGGAACACTGAGGAGGATGCGGAGCATATAATTGGTTAACGGGGTGTTAAAGTGCGACACACTTGGGTCGATGGCTAAATTGGTTAACGTGGTTGTGAAATGGGGTGTTAAATTGCGACTTACTTGGGTCGATGGCTAAATTGGTTAACGTGGTTGTAGGAGGGGGTGTTAAATGAGTGAACACGTACACACGTATGCGAAAGGACGGCGCTGGTCGAAGGGACGTCGATCATTGTGTTTGTGGATTCGTTGGAATTCATTTCACCGCGACCTTGGACGTCGACGCGCCGTACAAACCAACCGACGAGCGGCAACTGAGCGAGCGAGCGCCGACCTTGAGTATATATACAGCGCGACGGCGCATGCGCTGTCAGCTGTCGAATGTTCTCGAAGGAGAAGCGCGCGCGGCACAGATGGTGGGCGACGGCGCGACGGCGCATGCGCGCGCGTCAGCTGTCGAATGTTCGAGAAGCAGTGCGGACGGCGCGGACGGCGCGGACGGCGCACTACAAGGCGCGAGTATAAGATGCTTCCGCATCTAAAATGTTCTCACAACATCCACGACTTTTCTATGCCTTTATAACTATGCACAGCTTTCAACTTAATTGCATTGTCTGACAGGCCACACAGGTACTCATGAGTGACAATTCAAGTGCTGAGAAGGCCGCCCTGCAGCAGACATGGCCGTCAGCAAGGCAGCTTTTGTGCCATTTTCATGTGGCACAAGCAGAGTGGCGCTGGCTGACGACATCTCACAACTCTGTCGACAAAGACCAGAGGAGACGATTCATGTCTGCCTTCCAGCTGGCAAGTTTTTTTGCAATCTAGTTGTAACTCTAGCTCTAAGATACGAGGTGCATTTGTGGCACCTGCACTAAGTGAACAAATTCACACTGGTCTGCTATTCTGGCATTCGTTTCGTGTTTCCAAGATGATGGCGCTGGCATTGCAGCATAGGTGTATAAAAAGCACAGCTGTCATGCAAGGCTAGTTCATGAATTACCTTCACTTTCTCGTGATATAATTTGGAGTGTATGCCGCACAAGATGCCCTAATCTGCAGATGACAACGCTGACAGCATTTGTGCCCATTTTAATCACATTTAAAAAGTACACCAGTAAACGTCTGGTGGGTTCAAATGATTTCAAATGCCATAAAATTAGGCTTGTACAAATATTCAAATGCTTTGAATATTCAAATGAATAATGCAGTAATCAAATTTGCTTTAAATCAAAGTTAAATTGTTGAAAATTTTGAATTATTCAAAACGAACAAAATAGGTGTATATTAGTCCACATGTAACACTCTGTAAAGGTGGTTTCACGGCAGTGGAGCGATGCTAAACCAAGAAAGCACTTACCCAAACATATTAGACCACATGTAAAAGTGGTTTCACTGCAGTGAATTGGTGCTAAGCCGTCAAAACACGTAATCAAGAGAAACTCGCACTGCAGCAAAGCCCCACTTCAAGGTTTTAATAAAGAATTATTCTGACATCGATTCTGCTTTTTTTGTTTTCAGTTTAAAAGCTCGTTACACAAATTTATATGCTCTAAGTAAAAAAAATTAAAACGCAGCATATTTTACTGGCTATTACTTGGACTGTACCAAAAGTCGAATGCTGCTACAATTCAAAGTTGTTGCCACTTCCTTTGATGAAAAAAAAATGGCCTTTGCATAGGCCCTGTTTCAATTTTTAAAGGTCTGTGCAAGTTTGTTTGGCCATGACAAATATGCTTCTTTTTGTTTATAATATGCATTATATATATTATTACAATTCAATTAGAAATTATCGGACCAAAATCACTATTCGCTTCGAATTCACTTCGAACCTAAAATTCCCTATTTGCACAAGCGTACAGAAAATGTCAGCGGCATCAACTTTTACGGACCACCGCTTGGCAATTCGTAGAGCAGACCGCGGCAATCAATTTCCAGATTACAGCGCTGCGCACCGTGCACAGCCTCCATTTCGAAAAAAACAATTCCCGCGCTCCTTTCCTACACCTGACAAATCCTCACTTCATGCGCAGTGACACAAATTCGCCGACCGGCGACTTTACGAAGCACGCAGCTCATCGATTGGGTTAAACCAGTCACGACGGCAGGCTACGCTTTTTCCTCCCTTTGAAAGAGAAGGGTGGCGAGACCATGTGAAAATTTGAAACTAGCTGAAACCAATGTTCTAACCCCTGTGAATTCCTTAATAAAGCATTCGCAAAATCCTTGAGGCAGCATATTCACGGAGCAAAGGTGCACATATCTTTGATTTTTGGTCCTTGGGGGCTGTTTACGGGCCCTTTGAACTGGGGAAAGCATGTGCAGTTTAAAAAAAGTGAAAATATGCAAATACGAGCTTCTCATTGAAAAATTTCTTGCTATCTGCAGGTCATGTATGCAGACACAGCAGAAAAACTAGAAGCTGCCACTGCCGAACTGAAGGCCCTACAACACGAGGCCTTCGTGTTTAGAGTTCTCACATTCTTCCGCCGACAAGAAGAGTGGGTGCAGCTCTACTGTTTGGACGTGTTGACAAGGGGCCACAACACCAACAATTTTGCGGAGGCAACCATACGCGTGCTCAAAGGCATTATACTGAAGCATTTAACGCAGCCGCACTCGTAGACTCAGTGGCTCTGGTGGGGGAGAAATACTTTGAAAGCCATATCCTCCGCCACGCCTACAACCGTGTTGCAGCCCATCAACTGCTGTACAAGCGGCTGCTGTCGAGAATGCCAAAATACCCAGCCGAGGCCATACAAGTGGTAGGCCAGGGACAGTACATTGTGCCTAGTGCCACCCACCCCAGCTCCAGTTATGAAGTCTATGCCGACATAGGATTATGCACGTGTCTCTTCGGTAAACAAGGTGCATTTTGTAAGCACCAGGCTTTGGTGCAGAAAAAGTACGGAGGACTGTTTCCAAATGCTCCGGCACTGAGTACTGACGACCGCTACCAACTGGGACAGCTGGCCCTGGGCGAGACGTGTCCCCCCCCCCCCCGGATATTTTTCGAACCCTTCCAAGAGGAGGAGCCCAGCAGTAGTGCCAGAACCACAGAAGGTACCAGTGCCCAGCAGGAGGAGCCATACGAACTTCAACCAATGCAAGGCACCAGCACGCAAGAGGCCACACACGTCGCACCTGTACCGTCGGTGCCTGATGCAGCCCAACTTGCCCAAGTAGGACAAGCCCCTCGAAAGGGCCCTGAAATACTTTTCAATTAAACATAGGGAATGCTACTGAACAGTAGTCAAGGCTTCTTTTATTCCTGTAAGCTTATTATTGTGCTCCACCGCACTAACGAGTTTACAATGTAATATTGGTGGATGTCATCATTCTGAGGGCGATTTCAAGATTTCAACAATACCGGTGTCGTATTGTTCCATGTTTGGGACTACAGGTCACCAATTGTTGGTATTAGCAGCACTTCCACTAGCAGAATAGTCGAAACAGGTGACAGGAAAAACTTGACTTAAGCTGACTCCTCAACTTGAACTTTATTCCCGAGCAGTTGTCTGCAGCTAGGAGCAAAATAAATGTGCAGTTCTTGTTGGTGTGCTGTACACGTGAAGTCTATTTCTTTCACCACTTTTGGTGCAGGCCCTAAAACATGCATATGAGTTCCTGGAGGTCCAGTTGCAGTGTGTGCATTCTATGAATGCACACAATCCAGCTTACCTTGATGTCGTGAAGGGTCTTGGAGAGAAGCTTGCTCGTGTTCAGAACAGCAGCGATGGGACAGGACTGATGCTGGCACTCAAGGCTACCGCTGCAGCAAGACGTCGCCGGGCCCGTCACATAAGGGTGCAACCGACCAGCACTGCTAGGCGTAGGCCAGGACTTACAAGGGGGTCAAAGAGTGTCCCTACAGGGCGCCCAGCAGTTGAGCCAGCTGCCAAGAGAGCAAAGAAGAGGCCCCATTTTTTGAGCCACAACATAGAGAAAAATGTGCCTGGTGCAAGGCTGCACTGAATGGCAGCTGCCTCCCACCAACTGGGCGCACGACAGTTCTAGGTAAAGAGCCAACTTAGTTTCAAACATAATTTTTAGGGTTTTATGTGGCGAAACGATAATATGATTGTGAAGCACACCGCAGTGGGCGACTGATGATATGTGGGGTTTAACGTCCCAAAAACCACAATATGATTATGAGAGACGCCGTAGTGGAGGGCTCCGGAAATTTCGACCACCTGGGGTTCTTTAACGGGCTCCCAAATCTGGGCACACTGGCCTACACCAATTCCGACTCCATCGGGAATGTAGTCACAGCATTCAATCCCACGGCCTGCGGGTCAGCAGCCAAGTATTTTAGCCACTAGACCACCGCGACAGGGCCCACAGTGGGTGACTTCGGATCAAATTAGGCCATGTGGGATTCTTTAAAGTGCACCTAACTCTAAGTGAAGGAGCAGCTCATCGCCACCCCTGCACTTGATGCTTCATCTTTCATTGAACCAAATCGAGAACGACTCCTCGCATTAGCTGTAATACTATAACCTTACAATTGGTCCCCTTAGCCACAGGCAGAAGCATTTGGCTCTGCACTACTACCTCAGTATCATGCATACGGCCTTGTCAAAGCTGATGTTAAAGAATGGTGCCCACTAATCCCACTAGTCCCTTGGATCCACCAGGTGTGGCCCTTACAAGTCACAATCAGATACTCATCAATGTTGTGCAGTAACATCGTGCTATTCCACCATGAGTGACTTTTGTTTCGCCTTACCGCCAGGAGTTATGAGGTCCTCAATTGCGTTTTTTAGGGGCGGGGGGGGGGTATTGTCCCAAAACGACGACACTGACAGTATTGTTATTTGCTACTTACCTAGAAAACGAAGAATTGAGAAGACTAGGTGGTGCCTGTCCTGGCCATCGTGGTTGTTTTACGCGCAGTACTGTTACTGTGAATATTGTAAATACACTCGTTTTCTGTCATCTCTCCGTAACATCTTTAGTGGAGGTGCTGGGCACATCAGGAGCACACAAAGGAACTTCGCAGCGGGTGTATTCTTGGACAGTCCATCATGCCGGCAGACGATTCTGCTGATCCAGCCCCCGCTATGCCGAATGCACCCAGTCAATTTGTCGTGACCCACCTCCGAGACCCAGGCCCATTCTGCGGGACTGATAACGGTCATGTGGAGAAGTGTCTGGCCAACCAAGAGTGCAGCAGCAAGACCAATCGCTGGGATTCGATTTTGATGCTTGCAAACGTCAGGTATTACCTCAGCGGTAGGGCCAGTGTGTGGTTCGACACACACGAGGAGAATGTAAACGTACGTAACAAAAAAAGACGTATGAAAACAAAAAAAAACACCTTTTTGGAAAGCCCATTGCATGCCAAGAGAAAGAACTCTCGTGCCGTGCCCAAACCTAAAAAGAGCTGCACATGGTTTACATACAAGATGTCTTAGCCTTGTGCCGGCAAGTTGATAGCCAAATGGCCGAAGCCAACAAAGTCACCCACATTAATGAAGGCATCGCTCACGACGCCCTTCACTTGCTCGTGTACAAAGACTGCTCCACCATTTATGACATTATCAGGGAGTGCTGAAGGTTCAAAGAAGCAAAAAGCCGACATGTCGCCCAGCAATTTGTTCAGCTCCATAACACTGCTGCCACGTCGTCGTGCAAAGACGTCTAGATCCAGCCGCCGCCCAGTACCAAAAACTTCCTGCGTCTCGTGCGGCGAAAGATCGAGGCAGCAACTCCATCTGCTCCCTAGGCTAATTCTCACAAGGAGGCCCGCCCGACAGTGTCATTATTCCAGGCCGCCGTGCGCGAAGAACTGGCGAATGCAGGCATCCAGCCTGTATGTGCCCAAAGTCGTTCTACGTCAGCCCTGCTCCATACTACCAGCCACAACTGACTTATTCCAGGTACCAAGATTCAAACCAGTGGCGCACGCGAGATGATGGGTCGATATGCTTCAACTGCAATGGCACCGGTCACATTTCCCTTTATAGTCGCTATCGTCGGCCATCGTCTCCTCGTGCACCATACCGTCCAGACGACACTTCGTCCTCCCCTTTGCACGGCAATCCATTGAACACTAATGCCCGAACATCGACCCCACATTATGACCAGTCACCGTCTCCCCAGACCCAACGACTTTCTCGGTTGCTTATGTCTGGTCGCTCCCCCTCGCCGTTCCTCCTCGGGAAAACAGACCAGTGCAGCTCCCGGAAGGTGATGCTGCCTTGACTGATCGACTCGGAAATCCTCTGTTAACTCTGGCATCTAGACAAAAGCTCATGAATGTAGATGTAGAGGGCATGCCTGTTTCAAACAACCTTTAGACGCAAACAAACCTTTTAGACGCAAACAACCCTGTTGCTCTTGCCTTTGATGCCCCACAGTCACCTCCAGGCAGCCCTGTTGCTGGCCCGACACCTGATGACACATTCGAAAACATGATTGCCCCGGACGCTGACCCTTCTAAAAGCCAGGACCTATGCCTTCACTTGGAGTCATACCGGGACTTTTGATTTCACTTCACCCAAACTTGGACAAACATATCTAGTGAGGAATCGAATTGACAACGCGGACGCAACATCCATTCATCGGCACCCTTAGCATGTCTCGGCGACCGAGCGCAGCGTCATTCAAAGGGAAGTTGACGAAATACTCGCTAAGGACATCATGGAGGCATTTTCGAGCCCTTGAGCGTCGCCCGTGGTATTTGTAAAAAACAAAGACAACACCTGGCAGTTCTGCGTCGACCTCCTTCAACATGCCCACCCACTGAATACGCTCAATAAGCTATAGCCCATGCCGACCATACACGTCAACTTGTGTGCGTTCGGCTAACCAATTCGCAAACAGGTCAACGATTTCGTTACAAGAGCAGTCATATAAACACCCACTTTCCTCCAGGATTCCTGTGTTGTGGTCTCCAGCATGCTGTATTGGGCTTTTTACAAAGCTACTGTTCCCGGCCTCCGAACCGTACCCTGTGCACCCCCAAGTGACCAACGTGACATAAAAAATTGAATTGTCTTTGTCCTCGTCGACTCAACCCCACACCAACATCGTTTACGTTGTGCGTCTGAAGCCATGCCATACACCGGGCTGCCGCAACGCACATGTATAATAACCACCACTATACCGTCTTTCTCTGACTGCACCGAGTCGATGCCTTCCCCGCCGGAGGGTAACGTTATGTGCCGCTCACATAGAGAGGACGAAAAAGTGAAGGACTAGGTGGTGCCTGCTCTCGCTATCTTAGTTGTTTTACCCGCATTACTGTGACTGTAAATATTGTAAATATACCTGTTTTCTGTCATCTACCAGTAACCATATCATTTATGAAACATCCGTTGGGGCACATAGATATTTTCGGAGAAGGTTTTTGAGCTATGATTCTATTTCGAGCCTTACAAGGTTTTACAGCGAATCACTGAAGTACCCTATGAGGTTCTCCCAGAAGGCACCTCAAGAAACTCCTATCAGCTTCCAGAAAGTGTAGTCGCACGCGTTTCTAGACTTTAACAGTACTTTTTTTGCTCCAACTCGTCTAATTAGCAACATTACAGTGTACTGACAACTTAGCATGGTTTCTTTTATTTCACCCTCTCCATATTGTTGTTTGCTGTTTATCCTTATTTGATACCTTGCTTGATAGCGGCCGATTGAGCTATTTTGTGTTATGACACGCCGCCCCATTGTATAGTGCACTCATTCTTTTTCTTTCATTCCGATGTGCTGCATCGAGACTGCCACTGCGGCCGGGATTTCAATGCCGTAACCTTCAGGTCGCCACTAGATGTGGTGGGTTGGTCCTCAGTGCTGTCGGCCCACATCACTCAATGTATAAAACGGTACCAGATAACCACTTGTCACCACCAAGTTCCCTGCAATGCACACTTATGCGTTCACCCGGCAAACTACCTGTGCTGTCAGCAATAGTATGCCCTTCTGTGAACACCACATCATCCAGTACACCATTATATGATGACCAACTACCGAGCCCACATTTTTATTACCGATGTGCCACTTGCATTTTCAATTTTAGCTCAGAACAACAGAGCCCTACTCTAGTCTCAAGATGGCTGAGCCTAAGTGCAGTATAGTGCTTTCAGGTCAACACAAAGTCAAATTGATATTGCCTGTGTATGCACCATGCTTCATCTGTGTAGTTTACAGATATTGGCATGACAGCATCGTGTCGACAGTGTCCATTTAATATACGTGCCTGCCATGCCGCTTCCACTAAAATCCTAACAAAGACTTTGTGCTTTTTGAATCAATACTTCTTTGCAGATTAGTTGGTTTCATACTTGAAAACTCGGCTTGCAGTGCAAGCTGAAGGAAAAACGAGAAGGGGGACAGGAAAGTGTACGCTCTTTCCTGTCTCCCTTCTCATTTTTCCTTCAGCTTGCGCTGCAAGCAGAGTTTATTTTGCTTTTCAAAGTTATTACCATGACTGTTCATACATGAACTTACCAATGTATACATTCACGTACGTCTATGCTTAACGCATAAAGTGTTATCTTTGTTTTGCAATTCTCCTGTAAATACCTTCAGTGTTCTCTCATGGGACAGTTTTCATGTTAATAAAGTATTATCTCATGTATTGCATATTTATTTTTGCATGGGTATAGTGGTTACAACAGTTGGCAGTTGTGATTTTAGTAAGCTTCGCCCTAATACATTCTTTTATTGAAGAAGCCTTTCAAAGGAGACATCATACAGAGTAGAGCCGCATGGAGTGCACTCGACAGTTTCATAGAGAAGGGTGGCAGATTAGTTTCAGATCACATAATACACAGGGGGCGAAAAAAAAAAGCGACAACCCCAAACAGGCGAGGATAACTGCGAGTCTAACTTGCCTTCACCTGACCACGGGGCCGTATTGCAGTGAAGCCATGAAAAAAAAAAAACATCCGGGAAGAGCTTTTCAACAAGTTTAATTCTCTCGTCCTAAATTAGTTCGACTAAAGACAATGTCTTGAGGCTGCATGCTTTCCTTTTAGCTTCGACAGTGTGGTAGTTACGCACGACAAAGTTTGTGCGCAGGTTTTCAAGGATTTTACGATCGCACGCATGTATCACCACTACAATTGTGTCCTTGCTGCCCGAGCACAGTTCGTAGCCTTATTTAAAACAACAGTATCGGAAACGCGCTTTCAATAACAGCATGCTGAGAATCAACAAAAACTCATCAAGTGGAGTGCAGTAATCTCCGGCGTGGCGTTTTTCCAGCAGGCCTAGGTGTATCAGGCGTAGTCAGTCGACTCGGCTTCAATGCATTCTGAGCGGCGCGGCTTTGCGACTTGGCAGTGAAAGGTGGGGCACACGCTTTCTTCATGAGTATCCAACTCGGCGTAGGGCGTTCGTTCAGTGGGAGGTGGGCGCACACGCTTATTTCGCGAGTATCCTACTCGGCGCAGGGCTTCCTTCCGAGCACTTGGCAACAGGCGTAGTGACGACTCGGCTTCATTGCGTCCTGAATGGCGCGGCTTTTCGGCAGTGAGAGGTGGGGGCACACGCTTTCTTCACGAGTATCTAACTAAACGCAGCGCGTTCGGTCAGATGAGCCGCACACGATTACTTCGCGAGCATCCGACTGCAGGGCCATATGCCTTGGCAGGGCTTCCTTTCGCGAGCGCGACCCCCCGCTAGCTGGAGCAGCAGCCTCCGGCGCCGCCATGCGAAAGTGCGGGGAGCGACAGCGCGATGACACAGTTAGGCCGGCGGAAATGCATAGCCTCCAAGAGCGCTGGGCCGCGGTGAATTGTGGGGGGCTCTATACGCACGCCTTTGTAAACTCGCGTTCGGGGTACGCTTCGGCAGCAGCGGCAACCCTTGCACCGCGATATTTTTTCAAGCCTCCAAAGGATCCTGACTTACTGAAGGCATGACAAAACGTGATCCCGCGGAAGAACTTTATGGTAACGTCAAAAACGTACGTCTGTGACATTCATTTCGAGCCCGCAGACATCGTAAGTTGCTATGAGGACACCGTGAACGGTCAGACTGTAACGATACCGCGAGGCAGATGGACACCGAGAGAGCGCGCTGTGCACCGAATCTTTCCAAACATACCCGAGCACCTCTCAAAACTAACGGTGCCAAAGTCAGCAAAAAAATAACCCAGAGTGAGGACAGTGGGCCCGGCCCAAGTTGCTTTCTGCCAAAGTGATGAAGATTTATGTTACGAAATCGACGCATGTGATGGCATAGATGTTGATCAATGGACCGATGTTCGCACGTTACAAGCAGCGCCTTAATTCGTTGTTGTGAAGGGCAGCCCAATATTTGGTTCCGGGAATGTGAGTGCCTCTACCTCTCAGGCTATTTTCTACAAACTCGAAGAGTCTGGGGGCGTTGTGAACATTGAAAAGGCTGTTGTGATCCGGTAAGACTTGGCGGTTGAAGTTAGTTCGAGAGGTGTACTTGTCCCGCCTTGAAGCTATGTCAGGAAAGATGAAAACATTCAGACCCGACTAACAAGCCTGAATATTTTAACAATGCTTCTTTCGTTTCCAGAGGTTTTTCAGTTTGACAAGAAGTTATGGAGGTGACGAAGACCACCCTACTCTAATCAGCTTTTCACACACATATAGGCTTCTGAGCCTGTATACACCAATCAGCACTTGTGTCACTGGTAACGTGAGTGATGAGCAGACTTTTGTGCTTGCCACTGTTGCAGACAGCATGAAAAGGGAAAGGAAGGACACACTGTCATCCCATGAAAGACTTCAAGAGGCTGTTGAAGCGAATTGAGCGGAGATCTGTTCCACTGCACAGAATTAAACACTGACAGCCCCTGATCATGGGTATCCCACCCGAGCAGCACAGGACTGTGTCGATCATTTACTACTTGTGCGCCTACCTTGTGCACTCTTACCTCAAGCGTGAGAGGTGTTCCGGCTGTATGTGTAGTAGCCAGTCTGAAAATGTCGAGTGCCCAGAGGTATTTCCCAGTTTGGAGAGGGTATTTAGGATTGGCAGCCTCAAATTGCCATCATGGGAGCTCTTCTGTATGTTTCGAGGCATCGAAGCCAAAATTTTAGATGAGCTGGCCAACAATCAGCTCTGTGCAGACACCTTCTGGAGCCTCCGCGACGCCCTTGATGAGTGTTACATTACTAGCGTCGGCTCTCCTGCTCACAAGAACACCACTTTTGCAGAGCTTCTGCACTCCTACATTGTGCTAAGAATGTATTTTGCCTCTTAGATACTTGAAAAAGCCTCGGCTCTTCAGAAAAAGTCGCATCAGCTAGAAGAAAAAATGAAGCTTATGTGAAGGCTTGCAGTATAGTACTGTAACCTTAACCCTTGTAAATATGTCCCCACAAATGTAGCTGTTTCATCCACTTTCATAAGATCCAATAAAAACTACAAAGCATTTTTCTTGATTATTTGCATGTTCTTGATTTTCAAGGCTTTGCAGCAGATTTTGGTCGTGTAATGCGTGTTCTGGTAAGGTTAGAATATGATTGGGCATTATGGGATCCTGGGACGATTTGTACGCGCATTGGCGAAGAACAAGCGCTGGTTACAACGGGACGCAGAATGAAGGAAAGTAAGGGTGCTGCGGAGTCCTTGCTTCTCTCTTTTTTTTGTGTGTGTGCTGTTTGTTTTCGGTTATAACGTTGAAATACAACGAAAAAAGCACTTTTCGCTAAAGCCAGATTAAATGCGAGCGAAGTTAGGCTTGTGCTTCCAAACGATGCGGTAGACTCCCGCCGGCGCCTTTCCAGCAATAGCAGACGACGCAGTGAGACCGATCTCAACGGTACCGCAGCGCCACCGCCTGGTCGGTGAATGCAGTACGCCACTCCGCGCCACCGGAAAGCCGCGCACTTTGTTAACTGACCATATCTAAAACCTTGACACGGCAACATGACAAAGGAATTTCTTTCAAATTATTGTATGTCACTGGCAAAGAAAAAAAAAACATTGAACGCGAAACTCGTGGAGGCTTCGAAATAAAAACAGAGCGAAGTGTCATGTGTGAGTGATCCCCCAGATTTTCTCACAGATAAAGAACTCGTGGTGTGGATAGCGGGTGCACTTGGCGTTGATATTTTGGTGTTGCATGAAAATCGGCCGTTTCATACCACCTTGAAACATTTGCTGAAAAAAAGTACAGTTAATTGTGCAACTGTGGTTTAGATAGCCTTTTTAAGCATATACTTCTGGTTAATTATTGTAGGGGCTTTCTTGAATAACATTTAGTTTTAGATCCAGCAGTTGTCTTTTCTGGTTCCTGCGCTGTTTTGTGTTTTTTGTTGATTTCTTCTTGCGTATATCGGTAAATATCATCCCTATTATCGTCATGTGGGCATAAAAACCACCCTTCTTCATTCTCCATAATTTCACCATTGTGAACGCACAAAAAAGGTTTTTATCAACGTGTGACGTGAACGAGAGATGTATTCCGATTATAAGTCGGCAAACTCATCGATTAGTCTATTAGAGGAATTGGAAGACTCAGATTGAAGCGTGATCGAGTCAGAGCCTGAGTGAGTCTGGCTGAGTTGTACTTAGGTAAGCCTCAGTCCTAGTGAGACCGGCTGAGTTTTACCACGGTGAGTCTTAGTTCGAGCGGGTTCCCAGTTTGATTTAGCAAAACTTTGGTTAGTCTGGGTCCGTGTGTGTCCTATGTGGAAAAAACTCTTATTTAATGGGGGCGTCTTTTTATTGTGCTGACCTATGGTTACAAATATTTAGAGTTTCATTTCATGGCGTAACTTGTAACCGTATATGTACCGGCTTGTAAAGCCACAGAATTGATTTTCCAAATTGTAAATCTGTCTGACTCCCCACACCCTTAGAACTCGCTCCATTGAAGGTCTTCGATAAAAACCACTTGCTCATATCTTCGAATAAAAGCTGATAAACTTAACTTAAAGGCACAGAATAAAATGGCGATATAAAATGCACCACTAGTTGAGATATCAACATTAATATGCTAACATGACTAAGAAGCTAAGGTATACTGCCTGCTTCCAAGGTGCACAGCTATTTGTAAATTTGTTTGCAGTGTATTTGGTCACGGAGCTAATGCCGTTCGCGCTGGCGTGATTTCACAATTTGAAGTTACAATTTCCAACAAGACGTTAGAAGTTGGTCCTAAAAAACCCGTTATTTTTGGTGACGTAATATTGCTTTTATGCATCACACTGGCTTCAACTTTAATTCTAATAGGTAATGCGTTTATACTTCATAGAGTACACCGTTCACAGACTATGACAAAGTATAATGAGCAATTTATGCTCATGCATGCCACAAAACTCGTATGATCTTTTCTCAGCGCAGAACACATATAGGATTGCGATTATAACGAGAGGAAAAACCGAATAATTATCCGTAACTTCATTATTGTGTATCTAGTGTAATTCACAAACGTTCGAAATATATGAACATGGCTTTAAGAGGGCATGGAAGTGAATTGTGCAGCATGTTCTGGCACATGGGCAACTCCCGGGAATTTCATTACACAACATCGTGATTTAGATTAAGTTTGATCTACAATTATGTACGAAACCAAAGGAGAATGAGCACTGTATTCCACCTTCATAAATCATGCGGCTTTTAAGGCGACAGAGAAGCGCGATTCGCGAGCACCGAGCGCCCCCTAACTGTTTGTCCTTAGACGCCGCTTCCTTTTTTGCATAAATCAATGTGGCGATTGGAAAATTACGGAGCGCAAAACAAAATATTCACAAAAAAGAGAGAGACGGGACGGGCGCTTGTGAATGCCCTTTTGATGTATCGTTTTGCGCTAAAAAAAGTTTCCAATAGCAAAGCACCATCTCGACGAATTTCAAGTTTTCTAAATGTAGTGACCTCTAGAGGAGGTCGTGGTGACTAGACTGCCTCAACAAACCTCTGAGGACCACCCAGCTGCCCGACTGTACCAGAAATGACGGCAACGCACTCTCGGAGTTCCGGCGAAATCCGTCTCTGCAAGACGGAGCACGCGGAACGCTCCGCCACGGAGTGGATTGCTCCGAATGTACCAGTGTAAAATGCGAACTTGCTCCGAATCTAGCAGCGAAACGCGGATTGTCTGCTTTGGAGCAACAAAACTTGCTCCCGCTCGACGAGTGGAATTTGCCATTAGTCACTTGCGAAAACAAATTCCTTGAAACTGTAATGAGGTCCAACATTTTTGTGACCCCCCTGAGAACTTGAGGAGCTTCTAAACATTTTGCCAGCACGCCTGCAATTCAGGGCTCCATACCGAGACAGCATATCAGCGCCCGTTTTTTTGTATTTCTCTTTTTTTATTTAAACTCCTTTCTACGCATAGTCAGGTTTGACACATGGAAGCGATTTCGGTGGTTGCTCACCCGTCATCGCCCAGTCCATTCTGCGAAAAGCTTGACGACACGGGCTTTTCCCAGGCTCAAGTTACTCATACCTGAGGTTTTGCGTTCTTTGTACGCCCCAAGGAATGCAGACAGGCTACAAAACGCAGGAACGAGCTCTACTCTCCGAGTTTACGGTGTGAAGCACAGATATCTGTATTATTTCAGAGGTGAGTATTCGGCAGAAGTCTGCTTTGTTGGGAGAACAGAAAAATAAAAAAAACTCCAGCCAATATTTATTTATATTAAGAAACCCGATGTTTTGAAGCCTGATCGGCTTTTTTTTCTTCAGGGGTGAGAAGGCCCGAGGTGTTTGCCACGACTCGATGCAAGCCCTGGAAGTAGATGGAGGGCATTGTCCCCAGTGGTGTGGTTGGTGTCTTCCACCAACCGCAACGTCGACTCTTGCCTTTTTCTCGGACGCCCACGATGTAGGGAATCGACACGTGGCGTTGTTGCGGTGCGGTTGGTGTCACATTTCCCCCTTTTTTTTCTCTTACGGAGGACTCTGCGAATAAATGCTTTTGTAAGTATACCCATTGGTGCCGAGGTCACGGATTATTTTCTCCCTTCCACCACCGTGGTGACGAGTGGTAATTGGATTATTAGTTATTCTGATCGTAGTTTTCACGTTTGTTCAGATTCTTTTATTCTTGCCCGAGAAAGGTTATTTCGAACATTTTTGTACGTGTATGGTTGCTTTTCAGGGGAAGCCTGTAGTAACTAATCTGTGAGACAGGTGGGATTAGCTAAAACTCGCCTCAACTATAGCTGGCAAGCACAAAGCAAAGCTGTGCGGGGGGTCATGAGAAGGCATGTAGATAGCACGGCAAGATGGAAAGAAAGGATCTGTTGCGCAATGAAGCGTTGTTAAAGCCTTTGCGGCAGCCATTTAATTTACGACCATCCCCACTTCCAGACGTACATTACGCCCTAGCTAACCCGTCCCCAACACACTGTGATAGGTGATAAGACTGGTCCGCGTCATGAAGAGTCCCTATTTTTTGGACTCTGTGAGCAAAGGGGCACTTACGCTAAAAATGTCGCTTTTTTTTGCAGCTCCCGGCTAGAAAGCTCGTTTGTTCGAGCACCCGATGTTAATTGTTCAAGTCTTGGTTACACAGAGCGCCGAGTGAGGCGGGACCCAGAGAGGTTTGCCCATGGAAGAAAGGAATTCTGGGTTTTAGTGCAAAGTTAACTGGCTAGGTGACGCACAAAACCGCGTGCACGGGAATCACCATGTCGACAAGTCTTTTCAACGAGGTTTTGTGGGGGTTCCTGTGATCTCCTCTCCGGCGTTGTAAATATGCGTGACCACTTCAAAAAACGATGCTGAAGCTCGAACACCAGCATTTGTATTCCCGTACAAGTGTGCCCCTTTTTCTTTTGCAATGGTTCGCTAGGAGCAGTCAATACAAAGCTTGTGACGCGGGGGGTGGTTGTTTGTTTACCCGAATGACGAAGACATATCTAGTACGCCGTCGGGCGACTACGTTGCACGGGCGTCGTGCACCGATTCAGTAGACAAGAGCGTATATATGAACTGTAAACCGTTGTCAGCGCATTTTTTCCGCCGACAATCGACTCAGACCGAACGCAACAAAGCGCCGCTGCTTGTATTTGTATACGTGGTACAGCCGGCCTGTCCGCACTTTCGCGGGAACGGTGCTGCCACCAATAGCCCGATCTCACCAAGAATAAATAAAGATGCGGGCAGCGCTTGCGCTGCCGTTAGATGATTTAGGGGGAGGGGGTGACCACCCTCCCCTCTTTTTACGCGAACACCCATACTATAAATATAGACCGAATTTAGGCCAATGTCTATACTTAGTTCCTTGCGGTCCTATATTCCGACACTACGAACATAAATTAGAGGTTAAGAAGGGTTTCAATTGTGTTTTTATAGTGCCTACGAATGAACGTTCCTGCGTTTCTGCCTAAATGCCTAAACATGCCTGCTCATTTTCATAACTACCACGTTCATGTGGGATATGAAGGCTATTCAGCTCCAAGTTCCGTTTCTGTATGCAGTTTCAGAGCGTGTTTTATGTTATCGTGCAACGATAACTGCTCGTATTTTTAAGGGGTTCACCTAGGTAAATGAACTCTCGGAATCGGAAATCGGAAACAGCCGCTATAGTACCAGTTAAATTGGGCGGTCCGGGATGTGCCACTGCGCTGACATGTCACGAGTTAGGGAATGAGAAATCGCGGAGAGCGGTGGGAAAGCAGAATGAAGAGATAGAGAGAGGGAGAAAAGAAAACAAAGGAAAAAGATCGGTATGTGCTCGTGACTATTGTTTTGTTTATAATTACAATGTTCATGGTGACCACCCCCAGGTTAAAATTTAGCTTTACGTGTTCGACCCACCTGATACGCCGCATCCCTCCCTTCTACACACGGGGGGGGGGGGGGGTGAAGGAGCGAAGATTACGAATGACGTGACAAACACGTCATGGATGAGCGAGTTGGCGCGACCTTTCCGCGCCTCCTCGGTACTCTCTTCTAGTACGCTGTATCTTCAAAAATGGCGGGGACCTTTGACTGACAGGACAAACTATTGGCCTGGCGTGCGACCGATGGCGGCGCTGCGAACCGCGCTTGTATGACGTCAGTTCGAGGATTCGCGCGCTTTCGAGGCGTGGCACCGTATAGAAACCACCGTCGTGGTAAAACACGGCAAAGAAGCAGTTTCATTGGTTATCTTGTGTGTGGTGGCTGCCGACACTGTTCTAACAACCATGGGTGTCCACTTTTAACGCTTATTTAAAAGAACAGCGCTTTGTTTCGTAAAACTTCAGCCGCTTTTCTCCGCGGTGAGTGCTCTGCGCAATGGTGGAGTACTGCTCTGTGTCTCTATATGATAACCCAACTGTGAAAAAGCGGTAGCTTTCACAACTATCTTAAAGTGACCCTGAAATGGTTTTGTCGATTTTTGACAAACACATTGGTCTGGTAGACCAAGTCTCAAGGGCAATTTAGAGACCAATTTGAGCTCTATACATTAACTGTGTAATTTATTACAACGCTCGAAAACTACGTATCGCTTCAGAACACTGCGACTCCACCAAACGCGTTTGCAACCGCCCATACACCAAGCGACACGCTCTGCTCCACTGACGTCATCGTTTCCAGCTGATCTGATTGGCTGTGGAACGCACAGCACCGACTGCCGGTATCAGAACGGCGGCAGGATTTCTGCTTATACGGTCTCACGTCACATCGTGACGCAGGTGCTGGGAAGACGGAGCATACCCCCGAGCGCTCAATGAAAGATAGTTATAGCGCGAGAACGAAAAGACGACACAGAGACAAGAAGGACACGTCTCTGTGTCGTCGTTTTCTTCTCGCGATATAACTATCGTCATGCCATACCAACTAGCCCAAGCTGCCACACTCGAAGAAAGAGTTGAGGGCAGTTGAGGGTGAAAAGTGGAGCGAAGAAGGAGGGTACTTTTTTAGTACTCGCAGATTCGTGATTAATGGGAGTTTCAATTGAACTCGGGTGCCAATAATTTGCTCCAGTAGTTGTCTAATCAAAAACGGAATGGCAAAAAAAAAACCGTTTCAGAAACTCTTTGAGAACCCAAAACTGAGGAAAAAGTGCCTAGTCCAGCTCAGATAGGGAAAGCGCCTCACGCTTTCATCGGCCGTGTGCAGCAACCATTTCGCTGACAGTGACTCATGCTATACCCGCTCTATGCTCCACTTTGTGGCAAGCTTGAAACCGTGTTTCAATGCCTCGTCAGTGCTTCACCCACTCGACGCACGCAAGCTACAGGCGTAGGTGACTTAATTACACCAGGTCAGGTGCCGTCCCAAAAGCTACCGCGAAGGCCCCTAGGCAGGGAGCCGACGGCACGGCCTCCGAATCGCCTAAGCGCTCCTTGTGAGCGCATATGAGCGGCGCAGGATATCTTAGACTACAGTTTTATTTGATCTTAATCAAATAATAGCGCGACAAAACCAGGGACGGGAAAGACAAACAACAGCGCTACTCGCAACTAAACTTTATTGCAATATGAAGTAGAATATTTCACGTCTGAAAAAACAAAGCAAAGACAAGAAAGAACGAACGCGCAAGCCCAAAGTGACAAACTTTACAAAAGGCTATGTGGCTGATGAATCTTGCAAGCTCTTTGTGAGATATGAAACTTCGGCACCTGATAGTGTTAGGGAAGGCTCGCTGATACAATTATCGCCTACCAGTAACATAAGCTTTAATAATTTCTCGGGACTCTTGGTTTCCGTGGCAATGCAAGGTCTCCGTCTTATAAAAATAAGGATTACAACCACTTCTTTGACAATGAATGGAAAATTGGGAATCTGTGCCATTTTTTTACAATATTTGCATGCTCCTGGATTCTTTTATTGACGCACCAACTCGTTTGTCAAATGTCAACCTTGTTGCAAGAACATGGAATCTTGTAAACTGCATTGGTTCGACTCTCAATGAATTTATTCTTTTGTTTTATCGCCTTTTTTGTGTCATAATTTTCTCCATTTAATTTGTTTTTGCACAGCTGGACACACTAGCCTCAACTTGTGGCCAAAGTTCAAAACAATATCAACTTTGCATCTACTACCCACATTTTTAAGCCCGTGTGACAACCTATGTACATAATGAATCACGGCTAAGTTATTTGTAGTTGTGGAATGATTAACTTCTGTTTCCTTCTGCCCAGCCTTGACGTTCTGTGCCACTTTTTCGCAGGCCCTCGTGATGACCCGTTAAGGGTAACCTGCCTTCTTAAGTCTTGAAAGCTGGTTTGCGAAGCTCTGTTGCATTTTGTGGTAACGGGTTTTGAACAATGAAGAAAGCCACTTTTTACAACTTTTAAGTGATCAAATGAAAAAGCAAGCAATGACTTATCTGCCCTGGGGCAACACTCCTGACAAAGGTGATAATCTGTTCTTAACAAAAGTGTTGTTTGGGCTTATCTGGCCTAGGGCAGATAAGCCATTGCTTGCGTTTTCATCTGATCACTCAAAAGCTGTAAAAAGTGGCATTAGTGTGGTATGCATTCAGTCTTCATTGTTCATTGTATTCCTTGCTGCTAGCTTTCGAGAATATGACTTTTTTAAGACTGACTGCTGCACCATAACTTGAAACTCGGTCACCGACAATGAAAAATTGATGTGTCGTGCCACAAGAAGAGGCGGAAATATGGAATGGGACCATGGTGCAATCCAATGTTAACTTCAATTTTGCTTAGCTAAACAAAATATGGTTTTTGTATCAGATCTGTGACGAGTGAAAGCCAGTAACAAAAAGACGTTTATTCAAACAAGGAATGCGTATATATAGTATCTAGCATGATAACCACGTGTGGTCATTATCTAAGATTAGTTTCGTTGATGGTGGTGCATGCGTGCGCATGGCTTACAAGCATTACTCGATTGATACATCTTTCCGCGGGAAAACAAAACAAGTTAAGTAACTTGATTAAAGTTACTATCATAGCTTAGTCGATCCGGTGGTCATGTCTCTCGAGCAGACCTGCGTAGGGGAGGAAGTACGCCTTGCTGAGGAACTAAAACTTGTGCTGGCGGCTGCTCGGATGATCTGTTACCGGTCCTTCGATGTTCGTCACTGTGCTGATACCGAGCCCATCCTGGCTCGTTGAGGCAATCACGCTCATCGCTCGATGAGGACTCACTTTCAGTCTTCCCGATATTGCTCACCTGTCCTCAGTAGGTGGCGCCGGCTACGTCGAAACCTTCTGCCGTCCTCCGTGACCACCTCGTAAGATCTCGGTGCGACTCGTTTTAGCACTTGCGCCTTTCTGATCCATGCCTTGTCTTTGACGCGCACAACTTCGTCTTTCTTGAGCGCTGGCAAGCATATGCCCCGATCATCGGACTGTTTTTGCTTAGTCACGGGAATGCTTGAGTGGTGGATGAAGTCTGGAAGTTGCGTGCGTAGGCGTCTGCCTTGGAGGAGTTCACCAGGGGAACGGTCATCTTTGAGGGGTGACGAACGATAGCTCAACATCCCAAGCCAGAAGTCCTGTTTCGTTTCTGCAGTCTTCTTCATGATTCGTTTGACAATATGAACACCTTTTTCAGCGAGGCCGTTGGACTGAGGGAATCCGGGGCTAGATGTCGTATCTGGAAGCAAAACGTGTAAATTCATAGGATGAGAACTGAGGACCATTATCGCTGCAAACTTCAACTGGGATGCCATGTCTAGAAAAAATGGCGCTCAGCTTTTGATTACAGATATATTGGTCAAGTCCGTTAGCTTTTCAACTTCTGGGAAATTGGACAAAGCATCGAAGACATAGAGGTATGAACTTCCACCTTGCTGGAAAATGTCGACTCCAACTCTGTACAATGCGTATTGCGGTGTCTGCCTCAATACTAGCGGCTCACTTTGCTGCGCATAAGCGTACTTGCGGCAGGCTGTACAGCCCTGTAGCATCTTCTCGATGTCCACGTTAAGCACTGGCCAGAAAACCAGACGTCGAGCTTTTGGTTTGGTCTTGTTCATACCCAAGTGCCCTTCATGATTGCGGTCGAGTATTTCTCGCCTCAATGACTTTGGGTTAACCACTTTGCATTCCTTAAATAAAATGCCCTGTACGAGTGATAACTAGGATGCGAACGGTTTCAATGGGCCCTCGAGCTTTCCCTTGCCTTACGAGTAGTCGATAACAGCTCGAAACTCGGGATCGGCTGCAGTTTCCTTTGCTAGGCGATCCATGGTCTTTTTGCTTACCAACTCGGACACAGTTCTCGTTGCATAAGCTTTCACGTCCTCATCGAATCCAACGTCTCCTGCGGCTCTTGGTGACGGCCTGGACAGCATGTCCGCCAGGAGTAGCTGCTTACCTGGCACGAGGTAAAGATCAAAGTCATAGGTGAACAAACGCAGAAAGAAACGCTGACGTCGTGGAGGCATGTCACCAATAGGTTTTGTAGCAATGGCAATCAACGGACGATGGTCAGTTTCAATTACAATCTTGCATCCATAAACAAACTGGTGAAACTTTTCGCATCCGTAGACAATTGCCATCGCCTCTTTTTCTATCCGAGAATATCTTTGTTCTCCATCGCTCTTAGAGCGAGATGCATAGGCAACTGGCCGCCAAGTGTCACCGTAACGCTGTAGAAGAGCTGCTCCTAGCCCGCATTTAGAAGCATCTGCCGAGATTTTAGTTTCTCTAGACGCGTCAAAGATGGCGAGCAGTGGTGGTTTGATGAAATGCTCGCAAATAACTGCCCACTAACGCGCATGGTTCTCTGTCCATTCAAAAAAGGTGTGTTTCTTTAGAAGGCTGCGTAGCAGGTTCATCTTGTCGGCCAGGTTGGGTAAGAATTTGCCAAAGTAATTAGCCACGCCTAGCACCCGGTGTACGGCTGCCTTGTCAGCCGGGTGAGGCGAATTGCCCAGTGATGCGCTCAACAAAGGGTTTGGTTTTATTCCCTCTTTAGATATGACGTCACCCAAGAAATGAATTTCAGTCAGCCGGAACTTGCATTTATCAGCATTGAACGTCAAATCAGCCTGTCTGGCTAATTGCAAAGCATGACGGAGGCGCGCATCGTGTTCATCTTTAGTAGTTCCATATATGAGGACATCGTCAACATACACGTGCACTCTTGCTGCGTGGTCAAAGATTTCGCTCATCGCCTTCTGGAAAACTTCTGGAGCGGAAGCTATACCGCATGGGAGCCTGAGAAAACGGTATCGCCCGAACGATGTGCTGAACGTGCACATATTGGACGTTGCATTGCCTAAAGAGATTTGGTGAAAGCCGGAGTTTGCATCAAGGCGCGAGAAATATTTGGCCCCTGCTAACTCAGTCTCAATATCTTCTCGCTTTGGCATTTGATAATGTTCTCGCTTTAGACAATCATTGATGTTCCTAGGATCCATGCACAAACGCAGCTATTCGTTTTCCCTTTTTACGATTACTAGAGGGCTCACCTAGTCTGTTGGCGCGTTGACCTTCTCTATGATGCCGCCTCTTTCCATCCGGTCGAGCTCATCTCGTAGTGGTCCTCGCAGTGCCAATGGTACACGCCGCGCTGGCATTACGACCGGTGCTGAACCCTTGCGCAAAACCATGTGGTATTGTTGATGCAAGCAGCCAGTTCCCTCAATAAATCCGGCAATTCTTTGACAATGTCACTGGTACCATCTTTTCTGACCATGTCTACGTTGCGCGACACCAGACCCAGATTTTCACTTGCGGCTAATCCCAGAATAGCGGGGCTGCTCTTTTTCACAACGAAAAAGGGGATGCTACAGGACCAATCATTCGTCTTAAGTTGACCACGGCCATCTTGGCTCGGTGTGAGCGGACGCACCTCACATCGGCTCCGTCGATGAAGCCAATTTTCGGAGGACCACTCGACTCCAGGCAGACGAAAACTGTACGATTGGTTCCAGCTCGACGCCCGGAACACGCAGATACCAAATTTTGGTGAGTCCGCACGTTTTTGCGGATTTTACGACCGATTTTCGTCGGCCAGCGTGGCGAAACAGCTGAGCCTAACCGATCCGTTAGGCCTAGCGACGGCTTCGGCCGCCTCGGACCGCGCCGGCGGCCCCGCCGCGAGCGAAGTGACGGCGCCGGGCCCCTCATCTATGGACACCTCCCCACAACGGGACTTTCAACTGATTCTCGACCGGAGTTCGGGACGAATGGCTATCACCGTCACCGGAACTTCAATCGACGAGACGCCGGACGGCATCGCCGGCTGGGTGGTGACCACCCAGCGGCGATGCCGTCCGGCGGCCCAGAACATTATCGTAATAAGCACGCCGGAACAGGCACGGGTCAGCCAATATGCGAGCGTCCGAGCCCTGGGAATCGGCAGGCAGGCGGCGTATGAGGTGTTCGCTTATGCGGCAGCACCAGAAAACACGGTAAAGGGCGTTATTGGAGGCATCCCCCTCAGCGAGACACCCGAAATGATCCGAGCAAACGTCGTCAACGACTACAACGACACGGCACTCGAAGCGCACCGCATTGGAACCTCGCATGCGGTGATCGTGCTATTCAACGGTAATAAGGTCCCAGCTTACGTAAAGTATTGCGGAGCCTTAATCCGGTGCAGGATCTACCGGCAACACAAGGAAGTGTGTAAAACGTGCGGCCAACTCGGCCACCGCAGGGACGTGTGCCCCCGGCCAAACGTAAAGATATGCTTCGCGTGCGGGAAGATGAACCCCAGTGATGATCACGAGAAGGAATGCAAGCCCCGCTGCAAACTATGCGGCGGATCGCACCCACGGGCACGGGAAACTGTGCAAACAAGTTCAAGACACCATTCCTGCTGCGCAAACGCGAGCGCAAGACGGCGACCGAAGAAACGGGGAAAACTGGTCAGAGCAATTCTCCAGAAAGGACGACTCTCCCGCGCTCCCAAAGAGCGCACAGAGGGAGAGGAGTAACAGCCGCAGTGACAGTAGGGCGAGAGCGCGCCGCCACGAGCGCTCAGCGAACCGCAATAGGCGGCGCAGCCTCTCACGCGATCGCGCGTGGACTGACGTCGTCAGTGGCGGAGCCAAGAGCGAAAAGGACGCGAAATCGCGCCAACCCTCGAGCACGCCGGCGAGGAAACCGCAAAAGGACCCGCTAACAGCCAAGATGTTGCAGCTCGAGAGCACTATCAAGCTGATGCAAGTATCCATGAGGCAGCAGCAAGACACCATAAGAAAACAAGCCGAAATGATCACGAGACTCACCTCGCAACAGCCCCGGTCGGGCATGCAGTGGAATGTAAGCGCTCCACCAACAGCGACGCTCGCCCTATCGGACGCGACGGCCATGCCACCGCCGCCACCACCGCCGCCGCAAGGGACGGACAAGACCCCCCGGCGAAAAAAAGCCCGTCGTAGCTCAGTGAACGGGTCGGACGAGGAAGAAGACCTGAACATGGACAACGACGCAGACGAAACCGCATCCGTCTCATCTATCTCAACGGAGCTCTCCAGGACCACAGAGGGCCAAGAAGGACTGAACTGCGGAGCCAGATTCAAGAAAATCTACAACCAACTAAACAGGCAAGACCGTCGCATTAACGAGATCTCGCAGAAGGTAGACAACGTGGCGTCGGTAATGAACAAGTTTGAAGCAAGGGTAGAAGCCCGCATAACCACGGGCTTCGAACAGATGAAACTCTTCATGGTTCAAGTACTCAAAAAAGAGCTGAGCTCCCTCGGCCTTGGTAATCGCAACACACCCGGATCCTCGCTTAACCATGGGCAGAGCAACTAATCAAGCCAAACTAAAAGTGTGGCACTGGAACGCCAACGGCCTCCGATGTCGCAAGGCAATACTGCAACAGCACATAAAACCCTTGGACGCGCCCCCGGACGTGATTATGGTCCAAGAAACACACATGGAAAAGCTCCCGAAACTCCTGGGGTATCACGTTCACGCCTCGCCTCCCAGCGCACGCACCAGCAACGCCGGTGCGGCGCAGGGGGTCTGCACCTTCGTCCGCAAGGGTCTCACCCTCATCAAGCTCGACCGCTTCCTCGACTGCGACACAGCCCTAGAGCTGAGCGCAGTTGAGGTCGTGATCGGAAGGAAGAAGCAGGAATCCGTCTTCCTGGTAAACGCCTACAGCAACCCGCAACATCGCGGCCAGCGCTTCAAGACGCTGTTTCACAAAGCCAGGCGGAAAGCAGTCGACGCACCGGTGCTCGTGGCGGGAAACTTTGACTCGTCACAAAGAAACTGGGCTACCCTCGAACGACTGCCAAAGGACGAAGTCTGCTCGAAGAGGCCGAAGAGGCGGAGTTCAATCTCCTCTCGGACCCGCAACAGCCATCGCGCATCGGCACCTCGATCACTAGGGACACCACCCCGGACCTCGTCTTCGCACACCTCCCCGACGACAGACCGGTGAGCTGGCGCAACACGGGACATAACCTGGGCAGTGACCATTATATCATAGAAGTGGAAATCCCGCTGAAGATTCGGAGCAAACTGCCCTCGACTCGGAAAGACAAGCTCACGGACTGGAACGCGTTCTGCCAGCAAGATATCGCGCCCACCATCGAAGACCTCGAAGAATGGACGCGAAGCCTGGTAGACGCCGCAGAATGTGCGAGCACAGAAATAGAGACGGACGACACGACCTCACCCATGGACACCAAGTTGGCACACCTGATCGAAGCGCGCCAATCCCTTCAACGCAGATGGAAACGAATGCGTCACAGCAGGACGCTGCGAAAGCGCATCGCCCACCTAGGCAGGGAAATCGAAAAGTACAGTCGACAGCTCTGCGCGCAGCAGTGGCACGCCATTTGCAACGAGGCGGACAACCAACTACACACCAGCCGCACGTGGAAACTGCTACGACACCTGCGCGACGAGACACAGAGTAAATCGTACCAGCAACATCGGCTGGCGCAGATCCTGCACGCAGCGATCAAGGAGCACGGAGAAGACGAGGTGGGCAGACGCCTCAACGACCAATACCTCCCATCCAGCGCGCAGACCCGACACCCGGACTACGCGGGACCGGGAAATTCCACACTCGACGCGGACATTGAAGAGTGGGAGGTCCGCCACGCAGTGCAGGCGCTCAACTGCAAGTCTGCGGTGGGACCGGACCTAATACACAACAAGGCCCTGCGCAACCTCAACGACGTGGCTATCACGGCCCTTACCGGACACTACAACAAATGCTGGCGTTCAGGCACCCTGCCAAAGCAGTGGCGCACGGCCCGCACGATACTGATCCCCAAGCCGAACAAGCCGCCCGGCATCGAGAACCTCCGCCCGATCTCCCTCACGTCGTGCGCGGGCAAGGTACTCGAGCACGTACTCAACAACCGCTGGCAACGGTACATGGAAGACAACAGCGCGTATCCGGCGACGATGCCGAGCACGCAGTGCGCGATGCTGCTTATTCAACGAGACCTGCTCAAGTCCCCCAGCAAGACCGACTGCGGGACGATCCTCGGCCTCGACTTAAAGAGCGCCTTTGATAACGTGAAACACTCGGCGATCCTGGCACAGATCGCGAGACTCGGACTGGGCGAATGGACCTATAACTACATCCGAGCTTTCCTCTCGGACCGAGCGACGTGCCTCTGCGTCGGACACCTGCAACTAGAGGAGCGAAAGTTGGGCAGCGTCGGCACACTGCAAGAGGCCGTCATCTCCCCCTTCCTGTTCAATACAGTCATGATACCGGTGGCCGAACGCCTCGCTCGACTACCTCACGTACGGCACACGATCTACGCCGACGACATCACCCTGTGGACGACCGGTGGCACGACCGGACGCACGGAGGAATCGCTCCAAGAGGCGATCGAGCAGATCGAAGACTGTCTGCGCGGAACGGGGCTCAAGTGCTCCCCGCAGAAATCGGAACTACTAATACTTCCACCACCCGGACACTGGCGCAAGCCAGCAGAAGCGGAGGCGGTCAAGATCACGCTTCGGACGGAAGACGCCACCACCATTCCGCACGTCCGAGGAATCAGAGTGCTTGGCATGCACATCGACGCCGGCAACGGGAACCACACGGCCCTCAACAGGCTCCTGACGAAGATGGGGGTGGCGACCCACCTCGTCAAGCAAATCTCCACCAAACAGAACGGCATGAGAGAAGCCAACGTCCTGCGACTACTCCAGTCGTTTGTGACGAGCCACGTATCGTACGTCGGCGCATTTCGCGGATGGCTGCAGCACGAGCGGGACAAGATCAACGCAGCCATCAGGAAGGCCCACAAGTCCGCCCTTGGTCTTCTCGTAAGCACAAGCAACGACTCCCTTGCCCGACTGGGGGTTCACAACACCCTAGAAGAGGTGAGCGAGGCCCAGCGCATGTCGCAGCTCGCCCGCCTCGCAACGACCACTGCCGGCAGAGAAATCCTTCGAAGAGTCGGCCTGCGCCCACCTAGAGCCGAGTCCTATCGAGACGAGGCTCCGGAGCGCACGGAGATCGGAAGAGACATCGCGAGACACCTCGTGGTCCTGCCGCTACCACGCAACATCCACCCGCAACGCAACAAAGAGTGACGGGTCGCAAGAGCGAGAGCGCTGGCAGAGACTCACGCCAGTGACTCGACGGCGGTGTACGTAGACGCCGCCAAGCATCAATACCGACCACACACCTAAGTAGCGGTGGTTCCGAGCCACGGACGGCAAACTGCTTAACGCCTGCAGCGTCCGAGCAACGTCTGCGGAGCAAGCGGAGGAAGCCGCCATCGCCCTGGCGCTAAACGGCACTCCCCAAGTCACCACCATCCTGAGCGACTCCCACACGGCCATCGCCAATTTCGGCCGCGGAAGCATTGGGACCCCGGCAGCAAGCCTGCTGCCGAGAAGCAAGTCGACCACGACACATCTACGGTGGTTCCCGGCCGACGTCGGAGCCATCCCGGGCGGAGCAGCCAACCGCAACGAAAGGGCGGACGCCGTCGCACGCGAGCTCACGCACCGTGCGGCGCCCCCCCCCCGCCCCTCGGACGCGGAAGAAGCCGTACCCCCGGACTCGGACCCACTACTCGACTACGGCAGCATCCTTCAGTGGTACCGCGAGGGCCGCCGAACGCTTCCCGGGCCTCACCCGAGGCTGGGGCGGAGCGAGGGGGTCCTCCTGAGACAACTACAGACCGGCACGGTGCTCACGACCACCCTGGACCGACACGTGTGCCCCGGACTCTACGAAAGTGCGAAGTGCAGTATCTGTGCGCGAGAACTGGCAACGCTGACACATGTGCTGTGGGGGTGTGACGCGTGTGCGGGGGGAGTGATCACCGACGTACTACCACCAGACATTGTGAACCACATAGCCTCGCCCGATCACGAGGCGCAGCTTAACGCCATCCAGCGGCTTGATGCGGCCCTGGCTCGGCGAAAGCGAACGGAGTAAACTCCTAGTAGCTCGCGCTGGGCCTGCCGTCGTTGAGGTCTAAATAGACAGGAGGGTGAGGAACCCTGCGCGGTGATCTCACCCTCCCCACGCAGGATAGCCCAATAAAGTCTATTTCTCTCTCTCTCTCGTCTTGAGTTGCAGGGTTGCCATGCCGACGTGTTTGATAACACCTCTGCTGTTGGACCGAAGTACGGCACAGCTTGGGTAAAGCTTCAGGTCTCCCTTGCACCTTCGGTAGATAGAGTAAGACAGTAGATTTGCCTGAGAGCCGGTGTCAACCTTAAGCACCACCTTTTCACCCGCAACGTGCGCTTTGACTGTCCATTTTTCCCTGCTGTTGACGTTGCAAATTTTTACCTCCGAAATGCCGAAGTCATCGCTTTCTTTGTGAACCTCGTCTACTTGACGTTTTGTGCAGCACCTAGCGAAGTGATTTCTTCCTTTTCACACGAAGCAAGTTTTTCCAAAGGCTGGACACCTAGCACGCGCGTGAGAGCGACTGCATTTGGCACAAACGTGCTGTTTAGATTTTTTAACCACGTCTATCTGGTTGTATGCATGGGACCACGCTTCATTCTGTTGGGCGGAAACTTCCGCAGCTCGACATATTTGCCCTGCTTTGTCGAGCGTCAAGTCCTTCTCCTTGAGCATTTTTTCGCGCAGCTTGGCATTGTTTGTGCCAAAGACTATCTGGTCCCGTATCAAAAATTCTGTCAAAGAATCGGAAGTTGCAGCTGCGTGCCTGTCTCTTGAGGTCACGTCGAAAATGCTCAAAGGGTTCGCCTTTTGCTTGTGTCCTAACGCAGAACAGATATCTCTCAAAAACCTCATTTTGCTGCTCTTGGCAATATTCATCGAACTTCTTCACAACCGTCTCGTAATCTTGCTTGCTTTCGCTCTCAGAAAAATAGAAATTGTTGAATACCTCGAGTGCTTCGTCTTCCGCAAAGCTCAGCAGGAGCGTGGTCTTGAAAGCTGGAGTCCTGGGTTCCTTCGCTGGTGATGTCGCCTCCAAGAACAGCTCAAACTTCTGTTTGAATCTCTCCCAGTTCTTTGCCATATTTTAGGATAGCAGCAAGGGTTCTGGTGCCTTGAGAAGTTCCATTGCTAATGCTCAATTTTGCCGGGCGGTCGTGGCTTCTAATTGCATAGACCGGTTACTGCTTGCAGCTTGTGGGCCGATTTCATCTACCCCGCGGAGCGACACGCGCAATTCCAACACCATGTATCAGATCTGTGACGAGTGAAAGCCAGTAACAAAAAGACGTTTATTCAAACAAGGAATGCGTATATATAGTATGCAGCATGATAACCACCTGTGGTCATTATCTAAAATTAGTTTCGTTGACGGTGGTGCATGCGTGCGCATGGCTTATAAGCATTGCTCGATCGATACAGTTTTATTTGAACTAATTGAAGCAATGGACTTCATGAACTAGGTAGTGGCTACTGATGAGAGCATGCCGGTGCCTGACGCCCTCAGCAGAACAAACGAAAGGGGCTGTGGCCACACTTGTTACTGTCGTGCTGAGCACAGCGGCGTTTTCGTGGACTCTAACTCAGTGTCAAAGTTAGTATGTGGAAGTCGCCCTGCTTTTGTTGTTTTGTACCATTAACCTCATTATTGGCGAATCGAGTGGGTGGGGAAGGGAGGGGTTCACCCCCCTCGATATATATACAGTTTGTATGTGAAGGTGGGGTACTTCAGACATGCTGTGCGGCCTTTCATTCCAAAGCCTCTCCAGTGCCGTAAATGCATGAAACTTGGACATGTGAGCAGCGTCTGCGAGAATTCGGTGGTATGCCACCGCTGCGCCGAGCACCATCAAGCGGATAAGTGCGTCGCAACTGTCAAGAAATGCTCTAATTGCAATGGATCCCATGAAGCCACATCGAAGGACTGCCCGCGGATTCAGAAGGAAATTGCCATCTTGAAGGAGATGGTGCGCGATCACTCATCTCATCGAGAAGCCGCAGCTAAAGTCAGAAGGCGTCGTTCACGTCGACGTCGGTCTTCGAGGACGCCCGCTACCTCCTCGACATGTTTGCGTGATCCCTCATCAGTACCACCTCCTTTGCCTCCCAGACCACATGCCGTGGGAAAGGCTGTAAAGGACAAAGCCAGTGAGCATACCCTAACTGCGACAAAGTGGCCTGCACTTCAAAGGGAAGCAGCATCAAGCGAACCGAAGGAGCTTCATGACGGCCAGTCCGCGCTCCCGGTTCGAGATCTTTCCAACCAAGACAGGCAAGCTACTGCAATCGTCCCGGTTCGAGATTTTTCGAACCAAGACAGGCAAGTGGCTGCAATCGTGCAATCATTAATTGCCACGATTCGCACGCTACTGAGCAGCATGCAATCTCCGTCTGCTAAGAGTGCACTGCAAATACTGGATGCACTGAATCCAGTTCTTGCTAACTTCGTATAAGCACAATGGCTCAACAAAATCTCATCTTCCGCACTGAAGTTAAAAGTGCGTCGATTTTTCAGTGGAATGCCAGAGGCATGAAGTCCCGTATCTCGGTCTTTCGCCAATTTGTTCGGGCCAATCAATTCCCTATACTTGTCATATGTGAACCAAACGTATCAACGCCTTATAGATTGTCCGGTTATGAAGCTTTTTGTTCAGCCGCTTGCGAAGAACGAAGCAAAGTAATTGTTTACATTCGCACATACTTGACTTATCTTTCGCACCCAATAAGTTCAAATGACGACAATCAGTACGTGTGTCTTCGTGTGAAGAATAATGCAGTTTCGTTCACGCTTATTGGCGGATATATATCTCCGTCATCGCGATTTGACTGCGACAGATTAAAAGACATCCTAATGAGAACCGATGGGCCTTGGATCATCACCGGTGACTTCAACGCCCATCACATGCTTTGGGGGAGCACTAGGATGAATGCCAGGGGCCGGAACATTGTGACATTCGCTTCCGATTACGACCTTTCCATCATGAACGATGATACCCCCACATATCTGCGGGGTCTCACGTATGGCAGTTGCCTTGACCTGACCTTGGTGTCACGGTGCTTCTCTCAAAAAGTTAAGTGGTTTTGCGATATTGAGACTCATGGGAGTGATCACATACCCACCTACGTGACGATCGATGGTATCATAAAAAAATTCTCTTCCGGTGTTGCAATTGGCACTGACTGGTCGATGTTTGCATCGCGTGTTGAGAACGCTTGCCAAGAAGGCCTCGCCTGCAGCCTGGAAAATACCATAGCGGAAGCTATGCAGGCGTCCAAATGTAAATTACCATTTTCGTCTAAAGTAACACAGTTTGAAATCGAACTGGAAAAATTACGAGCTCTACGAAGGCGTGCTGAACGACGATACAGACGCACAAGATGAATTTACGATCTGAGGGAAGCAAGGCGGCTCCAGAAAAAGATTCAACGACGAATTTACAAACTGGAGAGCGAACGCTGGAAAGCATTCTGCGAATCTCTAGACCCTCATAAACCTCTGTCATATATCTGAAGAACAGTTCGTGGTCTTCGCTCCTCTCCACAACAACGGCACCCTTTTAAAGCTTTGGCACTCCATCATGGAAAAACAGAACTCGAGGTGGCTGAAGAATTTTGCACGAGAGTCGCCGGGAATATTGTGAACGAGAGCATCGATGCCGTGATTGTTCCTGAGACGCGATTACCAGAAATGGACATTCCGTTCACCATGGAAGAACTGGAAGGTGCGTTAGTCGCTTCTAAGCGCATGTCATCACCAGGTCCTGATGGTATTACTTATAGTGCGTTGGGACACTTTGGACAAAAAGCCAGAAAAAAACTTTTAACATGTTTCAACAACTCCTGGCTCAGCGGCAGTGTTCCTCGAGAATGGAAAATAAGTCGATTAATACCACTTTTGAAATCGGGAAAATCACCATTGGACTTGACAGCGTATCGCCCTATTGCCCTCGCAAGCTGCCTCGGAAAAGTGATGGAAAGAATGGTTCTATTTCGTCTCGAGTGGTACTTGGAACGATACACCAAATACCCTTCTTGCATGGCAGGCTTTCGTCGGGGACGCTCCTCCATTGACTGTGTCCTTGACTTATCGACATTTGTTCAACAAGAAAAAAGTCGCAAGCGCATATCAGTAGCACTCTTTCTTGACGTGAAGGGTGCATATGATAATGTAGCTCACGATGCCATCCTCACTTCTCTCACAGCAATGGGCATTGGTGGACGAATGTTTCAATGGATAAAAGATTATATAACTGGCAGGGGTTTCTTTGTACAAACAGATGAGGGTACAACTGCCCAACATTACACCTACGGCGGAGTACCTCAGGGAGGTGTTTTAAGCCCCACATTGTTCAATGTGGCCCTCATTGGTCTGGTGAAGGTTCTGCCAAAGTCGGTGTGCCTATCCATATACGCCGATGATATTTGCCTCTGGAGTGCTGCAGTTACTCGCCCTCAGGTGCGTGCACGAATACAGCGGGCAGCAACCCTCACAACAGCCTACCTTCAGAAACAAGGCCTAACTATATCAACTGTGAAGTGCGCGTTGATGGCGTTTACACGCAAACCAATGACGCCATACCCTGTTTACATCAATAGGCAGAGTGTCAAATATGCACAAACGCATCGTTTCCTGGGCATAATAATCGACAGAAGTCTTTCGTGGAGCCCACATTGTGCGTACTTGAAAAAGAGACTGCTATCTATTGTGCATATCATGAAATTTTTGTGCGGTAAAGCATGGGGAACTTCTGTGGTCTCCATGCTACAGCTGTACAGGGCCCTATTTCTGGGTCTATTGCGCTACAGCCTGCCGGTACTGACTAACACTTGCAAATCGAATACTCATTCATTGGAGGGTTTGCAGGGTCAGGCACTGCGTATCTGCCTAGGACTGCCCCGATGCGCTTCTACTTATGCCACAATCATGCTTGCCAAAGACCATCCGGTCAGGACATATATAGTTGTGGATTGCCTCAGAGCGCACATTCGACATGCTAGCCGTGTCCCCGACCACCACTTGGCCCTTCTACCTTCCGGAAAACCACGTGCTACGTTTTCAGACGTCATAGCCAAGCACCTAAACAGCATTCCATCAGGATATACGCCAGCTGCAAGAACGGCTTGTCCTTTGTGGTGCCTCGACCAGCCGCAAGTACGTCTAGAAATTCCGGGAATCAAAAAGAAAAGCAGTCACTCTAGAGTAGCATTGAAGCAAGCAACACTGCTATTATTACATGAGTTGTACTTAGACCGAACGCAAATATACACTGATGGGTCCGTCTCATCCAGCAGCTCATCAGGTGCCGCTGTAATTCCGGCTGCAGAAATGACATTCAAGTTTAAGTTGTCGCATATGACTACATCTACGGCATCAGAGCTTGCTGCTATAAGGGCTGCTTTACGATATCTGGTTCAAGAGCGTCCAGGAAAAGGGGTCATATTCTGTGTTTCGAAGGCAGCGCTTCCGAGTTTGCAGTCTGCCATGCGTAGGAGGAGTCATGACCAACTGGTGCAAGAAATAAGACATTGCCATCATGAAGCTCTTGCACGAGGGCATGATATTATATATCAGTGGCTGCCTGGACATATCGGTATTACCGGAAATCAATTAGCTGATGATGCAGCCCGCTCAGCCCATGAAGAAACCCGTGTAGTCCCGATTCCTCTATCAAGGAATGATGCAGCAAGACAACTTTACCTGCTGGCTCGAGATTTCACACGCACGTTCTGGTCGTCTACCAGCTTCCAAAGGTGTCAATTTTATGAACTGGATCCTTCGCTCAAGCTAAAGCTACCATCACAACTTTCCCGCTCCGATGCGACACTGTTATGCCACCTTTGGTTGGGTGTTGCATTTACAAAGGTGTACTCCTTTCGCATTGGTATGGCAGACACTCCTACATGCGACTACTGCGGAGCTGAAGAGACCATCGAACACGTCCTGTGCAGTTGCGCTTGCTACGACACACAGCGATGCCAGCTCCGGATGGTTTTGAATCGACTTGACCCCGGATCATTTTGTGTGCAGAAGATACTAGGACCTTGGGCATCTGCCTCAGTGGCGCAGAAAGCAACAAAAGCACTGCTACTTTACCTCAAGTCAACAAACCTGAGCGACCGCCTGTAGACTGTGTGTGCTCCCCGAGTGTGCTCGTGATTGTGTGTACCTTCTCATCTTTCCGCAACCTCTTTTCTCCCCTTTATCCCTTCCCCAGTGCAGGGTAGCAAACCGGATGTGCGTCTGGTTAACCTCTCTGCCTTTCCTTGCATATTTATCTCTCTCTCTCTCTCTTGTATGTATGTACTTACACCCACACACAAAAGCACACAAAGAAACGTATGGACCACTCTCTCCAACTCCCCACACAAAAGTTTTACGCCCCGGATCCACATGATTGCAACTCTAAAGTTAATATTGCCTCACGTGCTTCTTCCTTACTGTGTTTCATGTTGCCTGCCCACCTCACGTGTTGATAGTGCCTTCTGCGTAAATCACGCAACGGTCCGAGTGTATTTGAGATTATACTGAGACCTTGAGCGCTCAAACGCAAACAGCTGAGTTTATTCTAAAACAAACGTGCCCCACCACGGTGGTCTAGTGGCTAGGGCACTCGGCTACTGACCCACAGGTTGCGGGATCGAATCCCGGTTGTGGCGGCTGCATTTCCGATAGAGGTGAAAATGTTGTAGGCCAGTGTGCTCAGATTTGGGTCCACGTTATAGAACCCCAGGTGGTCAAAATTTTCGGAGCCCTCCACTACGGTGTCTCTCATAATCATATGGTGGTTTTGGGACGTTAAACCCCACATATATATGTGGGGTTTAACGATAATCAACGAAAGCAAACGTGGTCACCAGTGATAATTCTCGAATGTTCGACGCCACATGTATAAATGCCGACGTGCCTTGCCGCAGATCAGTTCATCGACAGCCGACGCTCTGTTCGCCGCTATCAGTGCCAGTGTGTATTGGTATAATCTGACATTTCATTTATCGGTGACAAGTACAGCCAAATAAATAAGTTCATGTTGAACATACCTACTGCAGCCTTCGTCAACTTCACGACCACGTGACAATAAAATCAAGCGAGTACGTGGCACATGTGTGCTTAATTCATGTATGTGGCATGACGCACAAAGGTGTTGATCGATGGAGGGAAGACACGACGAACACCACCTGGTGTTCTTTGACATGCCTCTTGGCATCGCGCAGCACGGGCTTCTACCATTTTGTCTCTGTCGAAATGCGACCGACATGGCCGGGATCGAACCCACGACCTTCGGGTGAGCAGCCGAGCACCCTACAGCCACTGTTTCATAAAAGTAGAGGCTGGAGTGATTGTTTGGGTGGTCGTAGTAGCCGTAATCAACGGCGCAATACAGCTCTTCAAAACCAGAGAATTGATACACCTTCGGCACTTCGCGTTCGGTGGGAGTCGCCAAGGCGTGCATAAACTATGCGATTTCTATATACCTGATGAGCTCTTGAGCATATTCATACAGGCTGAAGCCTCTTCAGTAGTGTGTAAAGAAAGTGTGGGCTTCTTTTGTGCCCCCGCTTCTTTTTTGCGTCGTTCGAGCACCTGTTATATTCTCAGTTATACGCGGCGTTAAATTCCCTGGGACTAGGAGATACAATTTGTGAAACTTACCACAGAAAAATATCTCTTTTGTAGCTTCATATCCTATATATAGCCTCTCAGTTCAGTTAGACCAACATCAGAGAAGATTTATATCTATGCAGATCCTATCTACTTCATGTGTCTTTTAGTACAAGCAACACTGTCTGGCAACTACACATCTCAGTGTGCTTTCCAAGGCCGTGCGTAACCGCATTTTGTCCCTATCGGCAGAAATATCGCTAGTCCACTTTTCTGCTGCAGATGAGGTGGAAAACTGTCCCCGTTCAATGCTAACCTTGGGAAGTCGCCCAATTCAACTAGCCGCCAGCTTTCGGAATTGCTGTTACGTTAGAAAGGAAGCTGCAGCCCAAACGACATGCACGCTTCCAAACGCGCGCTTGTGTCCACGCGGCCAGTTATATGCGCAAACGACTCAAGCTCCTCAGAACGGGCAAGATACGCGGACATCATTAATTGATTTGTGGGGTTTAGCGTCCCAAAACCACCATATGAGTATGAAAGACACTGTAGGGGAGGGCTCCGGAAATTTTGACCACCTGGGGTTCTTTACCATGTACCCAAATGTATACGAGGAAATCAGTTGCAGCTGCTAATATAGTCAATCCGAGGCTCCCTGCAGGCGCGAACAGCAGGTTATGTACCACTGCTGCCCATATACACTTCGCTATACGAATATACACTGTGATTTTATGATAAGCAGGCTATTCACTAATTTACTTCGATCACCGTCGGACGGGGTGTGTGGACGATTGCAAACAGTGTTTCCGCCGTGAACCACGTCGGTCTGGAATGGGTGCTGTGTAATGGCTGGTCTCAGTCATGACACCTCCAATGGAGATCTTTCAGACAACTCAGGTCAACTCAGGCATTGTGAACATGCAGTTTTTGATGATTATGATGACCACGTAGCTCTGACGTCGCATGCGAAGAACTATTTGCTTGCCACCTTTAGCCTCGCAAAGCCGAGTAACGAAGGCAGGTCATTGTGAGAAGCTTTCATCACTTCGATTTCATGTTTGCATCCATAGCGAAGCTTGCTTTCTCTCGAACTCGACAAAAAGGAGGCTGGGGATGCTGCGGGAACACTTCTCTCCCTTTAATGAGGAACTCTGCGCACGCCTATGGGCACGCGTGACTGCACGTGTGCTATGTGGTGTATGTACAATAAGGAACGTTGACGTCTTGACGCAGAACACGAGAAGTCGCAAGGTACGAAGAATACATGGAAAGAAACGGGCAGTGCTCGGACATGTCGCGCAAACAAAAAAAGGCGTCATTACATTATTGGTAAAGAAACATTATTGAACACGTATTGTTGCTCTGTCTTATGTCCCTTATTGTGGTTTTTTTCCGCACCTAAAGCACATAATAATGTTACTGTGGCTGGTTAGCGTTTCAATAATATGACTCGCCTTCGTTGGGAAGTGCCCTGATAAATGCAAGTCTGTCATAACCTTGACTGTTGCTGCATTCCCGTTCGACGGCTTCATATAACTCCAAGACTATCCTTTCCCTTCCCCCTACCCCAACTATTTTTGTTTGTTATTTTAGTAGTAGAAATTTTAGATTCGTCATCTTCGATTCTAAACACATTTCCAATCCCCTACTGAGTCACTATGAAAGAGGAAAAGGAAGAGAAAAGCGTTCAAATTCCCTAGTGGTGGTATGAGCTACAGTTTATAGGGTGTACTCTACTCTACTCTACTCTACTCTACTCTACTCCACAACATGACGCGGCTGTTATTTCCTTTCCTTCCCACTAAGGGTAAAGCTCTTTGAAGTTTTTTGCTGCGCGAGGCAGTGCGAACTAGAATTATCATCCTCATAGCCCCGCTGCGGTGGTCAAGTGGCTAAGGTACTTGGCTGCTGACCCGCAGGTCGCGTGATGGAATTCCGGCTCCGATGGAGGCGGAGCTGTTGTAGGCCCGTGTGCTCAGATTTGGGTGCACGTTAAAAAACCCCAGGTGGTCGAAATTTCCGGAGCCCTCGAATACGGCGTCTCTCATAATCATATGGTGGATTTGGAACGTTAGTCCCCACAAATCAATCAATCAATCGGCACCATTGTATGACTAACATGACTAACCGGTGACGATATCAATAACTGGACATGTTTACTTTTTACGCCAACATTAAGAATGACAACATGTTGTGCTCACAGCATGCTCGCAGCAGCTATGGTGCCGTAGTTGCGCGACTCTAAACAATATACTTGCATTTTATCTAAGTACATGAGTGCGCATAACATTCTACTTGTGTTCACTGTGTACTACATTCATGCACCCGGTAACGTTGCGCTGATTTTAAAGTGACATGTCAACCTTCCTCCTTTATGCTTCTCATATCATCGATTCCCACTGTACGTGGGATCTGGCATTTTTTTCTTGACACTCACCCGTATATCCGTCGTAGTGGTTCTTGGGTAGATGTAAACTGTCAAGCACCTGTGGCACATACACGCATACCTGGGGCAAGCACCCACCCGCAGGAATGTGCCACACGTCTGGCCGAAAGGGTTTGACGTACGACGTGACGGGATCGTGACATTACCCCTGTCATGACCGTAAAGTCATATTCGTTAGACAATCTTACCCTCCCGCACCAATTTCGGTTTTTGCCTCAAGTTAAGAGCGAGAGCACAGAAACGTAGGCGGCTATATATATATATATATATATATATATATATATATATATATATATATATATATATATATATATATATATATATACAGGTAGATAGATAGATAGATAGATGCTCAATTTGCCTGCAGTACGCAAAGAAATGCTTCGCATTGAATACTCTACTAAACTAGACTCCTAAGCTGCTATAATATTGACTGCTAAGCGATATGCCTAGCTTCGATTCCGGTTGGAATTGCGACTTTATTTTTTGCGCCTATCAGGATTTTACGCGACATGGGCCTCATAAAGCTATTTTGTGAATATTCAGAAAGCCCATTCTCACTGTTGCTGGGTTGGCAGACTGTAAATACGCGTGACTCATACCCGCATTCCACGAGCCGTGGTAGGCGGATATCTGTCACACATGACTGAGGGAAAGGATTTCATGACGTACGCGACATTCATATCATTTTGTTCACAGCATCACCTACTAATTGTGTCCTTGTGCCCTCATATCTTTCTGTGCTAATTTTGTTTCATGTCATGTTCAGGAGGCGGCCACGAGAGCGCCTATACATTGGCGGCGAGATAACAACGGTCGAAGCTCTTTTGGTTAGCAAAGAAATGCTTCGCAATTAAAATTCATTTTTTTGTGCTTGAATCGGACGTACGAGTTCTGCGTGGCTCTCAAGTATTTTACTTCAAAACCATGCCAGTGCCTAAAACTGCTTCGAAAACCTGTGTCTTGCATTCATCATGACACGGAGTTACGTTAAGAGATTTTATATTGCGTGGAAGAAGCGGTGAGCTGCACCAGGCGTCACGCCACCAGAATTACTTAATGATTGGGACCGTGTTTAAAACGGTCAACATATTATAAAAGGATGCCCTATAATTCAATATTATCATCAGCCGCAGCATCAGCAAAGTGTGTACCTACGTACAGGGGTGCGCATTGCCTGACAGACGCGTGGTGGATACTTCGCAACCTTAAATACTGTGAGTGCCCTAGGAGAGTTTGCAACCCAGGACATGACACAACATGGAAGGGTGGAAGGCTGCTGTGTCCAGCTCGAATCCGAAGACACAAGAGACCCTTGTGAAGCGTGCAAGGACAGCGGCCCGCGCCAATGGGATCCCGGACTAAGGATCCCACTCACCCATGGGCGTATCAGTTGGGAGGGCAAGGGGGGGCGCAAGCCTCCCCACCGAGAAAAGTTAAAAATGCTGAGCCCCCCCCCCCCTTCACTTTCGACATTGGTCACTGTCGGTTGCACGCTGGAGAATACATCAAGTAAGGCAAAAATTTTCTTCACGACTGTAATTACTCATTTATATTGTTACGAGAAAAAGAAAATAGTATGAGGCACAGGCACAATGTAGTGATAATTTTCTAACATCTCAGCAGTGACAATTTTCCTTAAGGCTTTTTGCGACGCTTTCTGCCCTGTGCAGTAGCACTGCAGAGCAAGCTAGCGCTGAATAGAGACCTTATATACATTACACCACTTGTTCACGTTTTCATTCCACTGCGACTGGCTGATGCAGTTATTGATGGGAGCGAACAAACTTTTTATGGGCCGGTAAAAGCATTTGCTGCTTTAGGAAAATGAATTTCTTTTATCAAAAAGAATTAGCATCTCCACTGATCAGTCGGAACTGCAGGGAGCACCTAATCGCGACTAATATTTCTAAATATTTTAGTTTTGCTGCACTGGAAGCGCCAAGAAAGGTTTCCGATTTATTATCCGATAGATCTGATCAGCCTTGCCTATGGCAACTTGGAGCAATGGAGGCAGCTTGCAAAGCGGTGACGAATAAAGCAGTAGGCTCGAGCTCAGTGGGAAGCAAAAAAAAGTAGATAGAAATGAATGCTCAAAAATACCTTTGGTTCCTCAAGGATGGCTTCACATTTAAAAACTAAATTCTTTGTGAGTTGTTTTTAGTCATTAATAATTTCTTTCACTGATAAAATATTTACTGTTGAGGTGGCTGCCATCAACATAATTGTTTTAATTCGGAAATATGTGAGATAATGCATAAAAAGCGCGGCGTGTGATAGTATTACATACATCATGCATGCCAAACATATACGTACGTGATGTCCCATCATTTCATGCTGCTTAAAACTGGCTGTCCTTTTTTTACGCTATTGAACTAGTGCTGTGTGTATTAAAGATCTCATGAAAGTGCAAGCGCGTCAAATCTCATATATATATATATATATATATATATATATATATATATATATATATATATATATATATATATATATATATATATATATATATATATATATATATTGTCGCGAGGAAACGATAGGCAGGAACTCGAAGTGGAGGACTATTTACTCAGCCACAGCTGCCATTCACTTTTTCGCTCTCGTCTTCTGTCACCAACGCAGCGGGCATTACCCTCTCCCTAAAGAAAGAAAAAAGAAGAAGAAGCATCGCATGAATGCCACGGCTCCGAAAAACAACGAAAGGTAGTAAAAAATATCTGTGTCCATGGAAAAGAAAAAGACGAGATGAAAAATAAAGAAGCAAGAAAGTAATCTACAATTGTCTTGAAGGTTATTGCCGCATCACGAATTTCTTGACTTGCAGTCAACGCAAATAGTACGGCTTCATCCTGGAGACGTGAACCACATCCGAGGAGCGTGGTCTGCGAGAACGGTGTGACGTGTCTGCTGGGACAACTTCGTAGTTCACTTCGCCGAGGCGATGAAAAACTCGGTAGGGTCCGAAGTACCGACATAACAATTTTTCTAAGCGTCCACGCTGACGTATAGAAGTCCAAACCCAGACTAGGTCACCGGGTTCGTATATTGCTGCTCTGTGGTGGGTGTTGTACCAGCGAGCATCTTGATTTGGCCGCGATAAAATGCGAAAGCGCGCCAGCTGCCTGGCGTCTTCGGCACGCTGAACAAATACACCTGCGTCCGTGGTAATCGTGTCCGGCAGAGTTGGCTGCAGCATGGTGTCAAGCAGTGTGGTTACGTCGCGGCCGTAAACCAGACAAAAAGGAGCAAAGCCGGTGGTTTCCTGCAAAGCCGTATTATAAGCAAATGTCACTCACTGACATTTGCGCCTCCTCACTGACATTTGCGCCACTCAGCAACAGGATCTGTTGGAGCAACTGTGCCGTAAAAGCAGTACCACAATCTGTGATGACGACAGCGGGAGCACCGTGGCGGAGAACGATGTTCTTGATGAAAAAGTCAGCCACCTCGGAAGCAGTTGCTCGCTGGACGGCTTGTGTTTCGCAGTATCTGGTTAAGTAGTCGGTCTAGCCGTTACCAACCCAGCTGTTACCAGCCGTAGACTTCGGAAATGGGCAGAGTAAATCCATCCCGACCTTTTCAAAAAGTGCGTGAGGGGGTCGCAAAGGCTGAAGCAGATCAGCTGGTTTCGTCGTTGGAGTTTTGCGGCGCTGACAGGCTGTGCATGTCTTGACGTACTGCCGGACGGTTTTCGTAAGTTTCCGCCACTAGTATTTGTCCTGATTCTCGCCAGAGTACGCGCGAGGCCAAGATGTCCTGACGATGCCTCGTCGTGACAAGCACGCAAAATATCATCGAGGAGAGCAGCAGGAACGACGAGGAGGTAAACAGTTTTTGTTGAATGAAAGATGCGCTTGTAGAGGAAGCCTTGGCGTAGACATAAAGATGATAAATCATGCGCGAACTTACGTAGGGGTTGTGGGTGACATCCCTCAAGGTATTCGATCAGTGGTTGCGATTCTAAGTCTTCGCGTTGCTGCTCAGCCACGTTTAATGATGCGAGAATAGCAAGGCAGCTGAAGTCCTCATCATTGTCTTCTTCAGCAACCTCGACGGGTGCGCTGGAAAGACAGTCGGCGTCGGTGTGTTTCTGGCCAGACTTGTAAACCATCGTTATATCGAATTCTTGTAACCGAAGGCTCCATCTTGCGAGACGGCCCGAAGGATCTTTCAGATTCTCTAGCCAGCAGAGAGAGTGGTGGTCATTGACAATTCGGAAGGGGTGTCCGTACAAGTAGGGCCTGAATTTCATTATGGCCCATACAACCGTCACACATTCTTTTTCAGTCGTCGAGTACTTCTCCGCAGATGACAACGTGCGGCTAGCGTAGGCGATGACGCGTTCCACGCCATCTTGATATTGCACGAGAATAGCTCCGAGGCCAAGGTTGCTCGCGTCAGTGCGCAATTCTGTGTCTGCTTCGGTGTCGAAGAGACCGAGGATCGGTGGCGCTTGTAGGCGTTGTTGAAGGTCGCGGAAAGCGCCGGAGTGTTTGGGGCACCAGACGAAGGCGACGTCATTCTTGACAAATTGTTGTAGAGGGTTGGCGATTTTCGAAAAGTTCGGCACGAGCGGTGGTTATAAGCACAAAGTCCCAGAAAGCGGCGTACATCATGCTTTGTTTTCGGTATCGGGAACAGAGCAGCTGCCATAGCCTTGTCAGGATCTGGGCGAACACCACTGCTGCTGACAATGTGGCCAAATAATTTCAGTTCATCATATCCAAAATAACACTTTTACGGTTTCAGAGAGAGGCCGGCAGTGCGAATAGCCAGAAGAACCGCCTCAAGCCGCTCAATGGGTTGTTCAAAAGTCGTGGAAAAAACGACTACGTCGGCTAAATACACTAAAGAAGAGTACCACTTCAAGCCACATAAAACTGTATCCATCATTCGTTGGAACGTGGCTGGAGCGGAGCACAGGCCAAAAGGGAGAACTTTAAATTCATAGAGACCGTCTGGTGTAATAAACGCCGTTTTTTCTCGGTCCCGTTCATCTACTTCATTCTGCCAATAACCGCTACGGCGATCCATGGAAGAGAAGTAACAGGCGTGTCGCAGGCGATCCAAGGAGTCATCAATACGAGGAAGAGGATATACGTCTTTTTTCGTTATCTTGTTCAGTTTGCGGTAGTCAACGCAGAATCGTAATGAACCATCTTTCTTTTTAACCAGAACAACTGGTGACGCCCAAGGACTAGTCGATGGTTGAATTACGTCGTCGTGGAGCATTTGTTTCACTTGATGACGGATAGCATCTTGCTCCTTCTGCGACACGTGGTAAGCATGTTGGCGCACGGGTTACACGTTGGGCTCAGTGATAATTCTGTGCTTCATTAGAGGAGTCTGCCGGACTTTCGAAGTAGGGGCAAAACAGTCACTAAAGGATGAGAGGAGACTGAGGAGCCTTGCCCTCTTAGGTTCTTCTAACTGGCGATTGACGTTGAGGCGACTAATCACGTTGTCACGCAGTTTATTTAAGTACAGACCTACTGGAAGGCCGAGGAACGCCAGAAGAGCGAGGAACGCCAACAGGCCGAAAATACAAAACAAACGCCAGCTCGGGTCGAGCGCGTGCACCAACGCTGTGGCTTGCCGTTTCATGCTGCTTCGTCGTCGTTCGCATAGTTCCCTACATTGGCCCCCGGTGAATAGCGTAGCCAACCTGGCGACTTAAGGCGTAGTCACTATAGCGGGGTCGTAATACGGCTTCAGGCGACTCACATGCACAATTTCTCGGCCACGACGGCGTAAGTCATGAGACTGTGTCAAAGGCTCAATCTCATAATTGACTGGTGACGTACGGGCGAGAATGCGGTAGGGCCCGTGGTATCGTGCCAGTAATTTCGACGAAAGGCCAGGAGTGCTCGGTGGAATCCAGAGCCAAACGAGAGCACCAGTCGTGAAAGTAGAGAGATGTCGGTCGGTGTCATGCCGTAGCTTCTGGTGGCCTTGGTCCTCGGTTGTCAGTGAACGGGCTAATCGTCTGCAATCTTCTGCGTACCTGGCAACATCAGAAATTGCAGTGTACTCAGAGGAGTCGGGCGTGTATGGGAGGATAGTGTCCAGCGTGCATGATGGTTCGCGTCCGTACAACAGAAAGAAAGGGGAGAACCCTGTTGTCGCGTGCGTAGCGGTGTTATACGCATACGTGACGAATGGAAGGACAGTGTCCCAATTGGTCTGGTCTGAAGCTGTGTACATCGTCAACATATCACCGAGAGTGCGATTAAATCGTTCTGTGAGGCCATTCGTCTGCGGGTGATATGCTGTCGTCATGCGATGAACCATGTTGCACTGAGCGAGCAACGCTTGAATGGCGTCAGACAAGAAAACACGCCCCCGGTCGCTCAAAAGTTCGCGGGGAGCACCATGGCGAAGAACAAAGTTGCGCAGGATGAAAAACGCAACTTCCCTCGCGGAGGCTGCGGGTAGTGCTGCCGTCTCCGCGTAACGCGTGAGGTGGTCCACGCCGACAATTATCCACCTATTTCCAGAAGACGACGTGGGAAGTGGTCCGTATAGGTCGATACCGACGCGGTCAAACGGACGCGCTGGACAAGGCAGAGGCTGAAGTGTACCGGCAGGGCGTTGAGGTGGGACTTTACGTCGCTGGCATGCAGTACAAGCACGTACGTACTTGCGGACAAATGTGTACATGCCGCGCCAGTAGTACCGCTGACGTAAACGGTTGTACGTTTTAAGAGCGCCAGCGTGAGCGCTTTGCGGGTCGTTGTGGAAAGCAGTACAGATTTCCGAGCGCATGTGGTTGGGTATCACTAACAGCCACTTCCGACCTTCAGACGTGTAATTCCGCCGATAGAGTAGGTCGTCTCGAATAGCGAAATGTGTGGCTTGACGGCGGATAGTTCTTGAGACCAAATTAGCTAACGGATCAGTCAGAAAGGCGAGGAGTTGGGAAATCCACACATCTTTGCGTTGTTCCGATGCCATGTCTGTGAAGTCGATTGGTGTTATGACAGCTGAAGAAGGTGACGAGGGGGTTGGGTCAGCCGGTAGCGGCGAGCGGGATAGTGCATCAGCGTCAGAGTGCTTGCGGCCGGATCGGTATACAACACGAATGTCGTATTCCTGTAGGCGAAGCGCCCAACGACCAAGGCGCCCCGACGGGTCTTTGAGCGATGATAGCCAGCATAGAGCGTGGTGGTCCGTGACGACTTCGAAAGGGCGGCCATAAAGGTATGGGCGGAACTTCGTCAAAGCCCAGACAATGGCGAGGCACTCTTTTTCCGTGACGGAATAATTACACTCGGCTTTCTTGAGGGTTCGACTCGCGTAAGCGACAACGTATTCTTGGTACCCTGGTTTTCGTTGAGCCAATACAGCACCAAGACCGACACCACTGGCGTCGGTGTGGACCTCCGTAGGCGCATCAGGGTCAAAATGACGTAGTATTGGAGGTGATAGTAATAACCGCCGAAGCGTGGTGAAGGATTCGTCGCACTCTTTTGACCAAGCAGAAATGCCTTTGGAAGTTGTCAACAGGTTGGTAAGAGGCGCGATGATGGAAGAGAAGTTGCGCACAAATCGACGAAAGTATGAGCACAGGCCGATAAAACTTCGAAGCGTCTTGATGGAATTGGGCTTCGGATAGTCGGCCACGGCGCGGAGTTTCGCCGGATCCGGGAGAACCCCCTCTTTGCAGACAACGTGACCCAGTATAGTGAGCTGAAGTGCGGCAAAATGGCACTTCTTGATGTTAAGTTGAAGGCCAGCAGAGGTGAGACACGTGAGAATAGCACGAAGACGAACAAGGTGAGTTGAAAAGTCGCGAGAAAAAACGACGATGTCGTCTAGGTAGCAAAGGCACGTGTTCCACTTGTAGCCGCGAAGGATGGTGTCCATCATCCGTTCGAAGGTAGCTGGGGCGTTGCAGAGTCCAAACGGCATGACGTTAAACTCATACAGCCCATCAGGTGTTACAAATGCAGTCTTCGATCGGTCAGGATCAGCCATTGGAACTTGCCAATATCCTGAGCGTAAATCTAAAGAGGAGAAATATTCTGCCCTTTGCAAGCAATCGAGAGCGTCGTCGATGCGTGGCAACGGGTACACATCCTTCCGAGTTATCTTATTGAGCCGGCGGTAGTCGACACAGAATCGGATAGACCCATCCTTTTTGCGCACAAGTACAACAGGGGACGACCAAGGGCTCTGCGATGGCTGGATGACACCACGCTTGAGCATATCGTCGACTTGTTCGTTGATAATACGGCGCTCTTCCGCTGAAACTCGATATGGTCGTTGGCGTAAGGGAGCATGAGTACCGGTGTCAATGTGGTGCGTGATGTTCGCTGTGCGACCCAAAGATGGTTGAGCGCAATCGAAGGCAGAACGGAAGTCTCGAAGAAGGGACAAGAGTTCCCTTCTTTGTGTCGGCGATAGCTCAGCGGCAACAGAGGGCTGGAATGAGTCTGGCGCGGGGAGTGTGGCCACAGGTGGCGTCATAGCATTGAGCTGGGGGTGAGGTGCGTGTTCGGCGAACTCTAGAGGGCGCAAGAGGTCAACGTCTTGTATGTTACCCAAACATTCTCCGCGAAGTAAGGTAACTGGCGACGATAGCGAGTTCGCGACGAGCATGGCGGTAGCACCGGATTCCATGGTGAGTACGGCAAAGGGCAGGTGTAGGCTACGGCGGCGGGTAAATACGTCAGACGGGGTGAACAAAACAGTTCCGGCAGGAGCGGCCGTACAGGTCAGTGCTACAAGGGTGGATGTTCTCGGTGCTATTTCCGTGTCTGCAACAACGACAAGTTTGTAAGGTTCAGGAAGAGAATCCACCAAACAAGAGGTTGGCAGCGGTGTCAGGGCAACTTCTGCACGTGAGCAATCTATGATGGCCCGATGACGCGAAAGAAAGTCCCATCCAAGAATGACTTCGTGGGAGCATGATGCCAACACAAAAAATTCAATGGCATAAAGTTCACCTTGGATGATGACACGTGCAGTGCACACAGCTGTAGGTTCTATGCACTGCGAGTTGGCCGTGTGGAGCATCAGGCCCGAAAGAGGCGTCGTCACCTTTTTCAACTTGCGGCATAAGGTCTCACAGATTATGGAAACGGCGGCCCCTGTGTCGATTAGCGCTTGTGCGGCGGTCCCCTCAACATTGACGTCAATAACGTTTTGCGGCGAGAAAGATGGAGGCCTTAAGCAGTTCGAATTGTATGCAGCTGTTGCCTCCGGAGCTGCAGCGATCAGTTTCCCTCTTCCGTAGCAGGTCGGCGACGCATAGGTTACAGGGAGCGTCGTCGGGGCGATGGTGACCAATGGTTTGCGTAGGGTCGAGGACCGTCAGTGGTGTACCTTGATGACGTCCTAGACGACGACGCCATTGGCCTGCCCACAGTGTCGACTGGAGGGGGATCTCGGCGACAGTGGCGGGCGACGTGTCCAGCGATACCACAGGCGAAACAGATGGGCCTATTATCCGGCGTCCGCCAAGCGTCTGAGCGACGGTAAAATGAAGCTGAAGATCTCGCGTAGGGATACGGCGCAGCAATTGGGGTTGTAGGCACGACATAGGGTGGCGTGGCAGGTTGAGCATATGGCATACGCTGTTGCGTAGGACGAGCAGCGACGGCGGCGTACGTGAGAGGCGTAGTGATTGGTGGTTGCTGATGCACCGGCGGAAGGGCTTCAGCGACTTGGGTCCGAATGACGTTTTGGAGGTCCGGTGCCAAAGCTTGCGTGGGCTCATGTGTCAGTGGCAGTAGTGACAGCTGGCGCGCTACCTCTTCGCGGACGAAGTCCTTGATTGTCGAAAGCAGCGGCTGCTGCTCGGTAGGATGGGCCGGTAGGTGCAAGCTTGCGAGTGTGTCTGGCATCGTGACGGCTTGACGAGCAATTGCGCGCTGCCTACGCAATTCATCGAAGCTTTGACAGAGAGAAACGAGGACAGCAATTGTAGGGGGATTTCTCGCGAGCAACATCTGAAAGGCGCCGTCGTCAATGCCTTTCAATATGTGGCGGATTTTTTCTTCCTCAGGCATGGTAGAGTTGATGCGGTTGCATAGATGCAACACATCTTCAATGTAGCCCGTGTAGGTCTCACCTGGTTGCTGCGCACGGTGACGTAAACGATGCTCGGCTTGAAGCTTGCGTGCTGCAGGCCGTCCAAAGACGTCCGTAATAGCCGTCTTGAATGCAGACCACGTAGTAATGTCGGCTGCGTGGTTATTAAACCACAGTTGCGCCGTGTCCGCAAGGTAGAATGTGACGTAGCCCAGCTTACTTGGGTCGTCCCATTTGTTACTTGCGCCGACTTTGTCGTACCTCGCCAACCAATCTTCGACGTCCGACTCAGTGGAGCCCGTGAAGATAGGAGGGTCTCGTTGAGGATACACGGCACCGCAAGTGACATGGACGGTCGAAGGTCCCACCTGAAGAGGCGTCTCGGTGGCCATGTTCGTGTCACGTAGAGGGGGAAGCGTACGGGAGCGAAGTTCCAGGTTTGTACGGGAGTCCACACACCTCCACCAGATGTCACGCAGTTTATTTAAGTACAGACCTACTGGAAGGCCGAGGAACGCCAGAAGAGCGAGGAACGCCAACAGGCCGAAAATACAAAACAAACGCCAGCTCGGGTCGAGCGCGTGCACCAACGCTGTGGCTTGCCGTTTCATGCTGCTTCGTGGTCGTTCGCATAGTTCCCTACAACGTCAGTATCGGAGCTGTTCTCAGTCTAGATCGTCGTAATCAAATGGAAGGCGTCCAAATCATCCAATGCCTTCAAGTAAGCTATGGTTGTGCGTTTCGCAAAATGCCTGTGTTCGCCACCGAAGTTCGTAACTAAAACCGTAGTCTGGCCATTTTGAAGTTCAACAAGACTTCAAGCAATGGCCACTTCCCGATCAAGCAATAACGTCAGGTTACTTTTGGCGATGCCCGTAATCGACTGCTCCCGTGGACACTCAACAAGCACGAAGATACTACTGCGAGGTGGCAGCGTGACGCAATCATCGACTACGCGTAAGGCCACGCCACAATGTTTGTTCTCGATGTCGGAGTCTCGAGAAACACAGTTAACAAAACTGACGAACAAATCACGCAGATTAATTATCGCTCCATACTCTTGCAGAAAATTCATGCCCAAAATGACCGGTTGAGAACAATTGGGCAGTACAAGGAATGCTGCACAAAAGCCGACGCACAAATCTCAAGCCTGGCGGTGCACCTTCGATTAGGGGATACGAGGTGTCCTCCAGCGGTGATTAGTTGAGGGCCGTCCCACGTTGTCAGCACCTTGTGTAGACGGGTGGCCAATGAAGCACTCATCACCGAGTAATCAGCTCCCGTGTCGACTAGCGCAGTCACCGGATAACAGTCAACGGAAACGCTAATGGCAGCGGACGTTCTGTTGGCGGTTTCACAAACAGACTTTAACGGCACGTCGTAAGGCAGCAGCGGAGGGTATTTGTCGGTTCACGTGACAGCGGCCTCACCTCCGGAGGTCGCCGTTTTCAGTTTCCCCGGCGTGGGCTTGCGCCACTGAAACCAGGGGACCCAAAGGCGGGTCGGGCGCGGTGCGTTGATGTGGACGGATGGGGTGATGGTGACCGTGACTGTCGTCACGGTGGGACCGGAGCATGATGACTACCTTCCAAGTCATCCGCAATTTCTTGTGAGCGCTCTCCATAGCTTGGACAACGTGCATCTGGGTGGAATCCGCGTAGGCCTATTCGTTGGTAGTAACAGTCGCGGTACATGTGTCCAACTTCGCCACAATGGTAGCACAAAGGACGATTGTCGGGTGCACGCCAGACGGTGGACTTCCACGGGCCAGGACGAAAATCGGCCTGAGAAGGCAGGCGACGGGCTGGACTTGGAAAGCGTCTTGGTGTACCAGCAGGTGGATGAGCAAAATGTGCCGTCGACGGCGTAGAGACGCGTAGGGAATCCGCGTAGGAAAGCGTGGGAGGTTCGACTTGCGATGGTGGTGAGGAGTAAACGAACTGCCTGATTTCGTTACGAACGACGTCCGTAAGAGCAGCGCTACTGGGAGGGGACGCTGCATGAAATTTCCGAAGTTCTTCACGTACAACTTGCCGTATGAGTTCTGTGAGGACCTCCCTGTTATCACCTCCTGGTACAAGCGAGCACGCAGTGGACATGGCCATCTGACGCTCATACTGCGACAACCGCTGCCGAAGCATGCGCTCCATAATTGTGACCTCACGTATGAACTCGGACACAGTCGTAAGAAGGTTGCGCACAAGGCCCGCGAAAAGTTGCTCCTTTACGCCTCGCATTAGCAGGCGCACTTTCTTGTCTTCTGGCATGTGGGGGTCAGCCCGTCGAAACGATCGCGACATTTCTTCGACAAACATGGCGTCGCTCTCGTTCGGCATTTGAAACCACGAAGAAAGTGCCTGCTCCGCTCTCTCTCTCCGTTCGGGGTTACTGAACGCCTCGCGAAGCTGCTGATGGAATTCCTGCCAACTTGTGAATGAAGTTTCGTGGTTCACATACCACACTCTTGTCAGTCGTTGATGGTAGCGACCCGGTCGAAATGGTCAAGCTAGTCTTCGACATCCTCACCGGCATCACCATGGAATGGGTTGGGTGTGCTAGACGTGTTGATGACACAGGGTACGCTAGCGAGTGGGTCATGCTCGGTTTGGGTGGCGGATGTGGCAAACAGTGTCCTCACGGAACTTGCCAAGGAGCCGTACTGTGGTGGTAGTCCTTGAAGGCGGCGGCTGCTTCGATAGATATCAGCAGACTCTGGTGCACTGGTGGTGGTTGCTTCTGGTTCAGGGTCAGCTGGTATAAGACGTTGCAGTACAGTACCCAGCACCTCCACCAGTCTGTCGCGAGAAGAAACGATAGGCAGGAACTCGAAGTGGAGGACTGTTTACTCAGCCACAGCTGCCATTCACTTCTTCGCTCTCGTCTTCTGCCACCAACACAGCGTGGCAATATATATATATATATATATATATATATATATATATATATCGGAGCCTCCCTCTTCCCACTAGCGAAAGAGTTGGTACGCCACTGCACTCGCCGATCTACTCAAGCGGAATATCTAATAAACGTTTTATTCTCTCTCTCTCTCTTTACAATGACCAACTTCTTCCCACAGTAACAGGTACAAACAAGTGTGCAGAGCATTGGTCATAAGCGCCAAGCGCATTGACGTCACAGATAGTCGGAGCAGCTACGGCGGCGGCGGTTGTCGGTGGCGGAGAAGCGGTATAGATGGGGCGTCCACTGCAAGTATGCCAATGCACAAAGGGCTCGTGCTGCTGCGTGTCAACGAGGACAGTTCCGAAGGCGAGACGTTACTGAGTCAAGGATGTGGAGTCTAGGAAAGCAGCGCACTTTATAAAATACATATGAAGATAGAAGTGCTCGCACGAAGCCTTTAAAAGGTCAATGTAATGAAAACAAAAAGCACTTGCTCGTTGTGGCTCATATTCTTCTTACACTAGCCAGGTTTTCGCTTCTTGCGATACAAGCGGGTATACATCTACCGAATATTTTGCTGCCCCGACGTTTTCACCATGATGTTTTTTCTCTGGCAGTTCTCCGCGTTACGCAGCAACAAAGAAAATACCACAGAACAATGGGACACAGCTTTGCGCTTTCTTACATTAAAGTGACAATTATGGGTGGCCCAACGGGCCGGCGAAGTGGCTGAAAGGGTAGGTCTTTCGATGCCAACCTGGGAGCGGCCCGCTTTGGGCTAGGACACTAGCACGACCTATTGGACCTTAATAAGTTCTTTCATCCATCCATCATTCCATTTTGCTCTGTATACTTGGATTATTTACCGCATGCAATTCAGAGGAGGAAGCAGACACAGACAGACAGACAGACAGACAGACATACGTACGTACGTACATACATACATACATACATACATACATACATACATACATACATACATACATACATACATACATACATACATACATACATACATACATACATACATACATACACACACACATACATACATACATACATACATACATACATACATACATACATACATACATACATACATACATACATACAAACAAACATACATACATACATACATACATACATACATACATACATACAGACAGACAGACAGACAGACAGACAGACAGACAGACAGACAGACAGACAGACAGACAGACAGACAGATAGTAGTTGCGATGATGTCTTCCAAGTTCGGTTCGCTGGTGCGTAATGTGTCCCGTAACGCTGGGCACATCCAGAGCATATGTGCTAAACGCCTCCCCGCAATCCGGGCACTGTGGATCGATGTCTCGGTTATCCGGCTTAGGAAACATATCGAAGGATATGACCTCGTCTGAAGCGTTCTAAGCGTGATTGCTTGAGCTCGGCACCTCCAATTTTCGCTTCATTCAAATAATGTCTCCACTTCCCAAGTTAAGCAAAGAAGTATATTTTCGAGTGCAAGAGATGGAAGGTTAACGCGGCAAGCGTGACGGAACAGGTAATGTTTACCCCTGAATAGTCTCGTTTCTTCAAGCGTTCACCTCAACCGTATGCATGCAGAAGCGACAATAGCACATACAGAATGCACCGGTTTCCCTCAAAACGCAGCCGCAAGTGCTCGCGAGAGTGTGGTGGTAGACTGCTGCCAGCGACGTGTATCCATCACGCACGCTGGACGGTTCCGCTTTGGCAGGAGGACCACGACGAAGTTCGCGTGGCACGGCAGCATCCACGGCTGGGTGGCAGTGCCAGCCGAGTCAGCAGCAGCGGAAGCAGCCGCTGTCAACGGCGCGGCTCGCGCTCATCGCTTGTGTCACGCGCAATTTCCCTCGCGCGGCCGCCTTTTTGGCTCCGCACCAGATGCACGTGCGCCCGTACCACCTCTTTTTCGAGACATCGATCAGCCGACCACTCATCACCCGTTCCGCGCTCCCCGCGAGGGGCACGTGTTGGCGTTTCCTAAAGCTATAATAAGTTTCCTGGCACAACACCCACGATACATATATCTCGCAGATATTCGAGATATCTGCTGAATCCCCCGTCTGCGTGCTGGAACCCTATATACAGCACGCCACACTCCTATAGCTCATAGCTCCAGCGTTCTCAGTCAGGTATATATAAATGAAAAATGTCTCATCATCCCAGTCCCTGTGATGTTTCTGTAAACTTTAAATACGCATATCATGTCATGCAGGAAGCTCGCGCTAATGTCACTGTGACTCCTTTTACATGTTTCACGTAGGCTGTTAAGGTTTGTAAATGCGCACTATCAGAATAATCGATTCCGTCTGGCTCCCGTCGATGGCGCCCCGCCACGGCGGTCTAGTGGCTAAGGTACTCGGCTGCTGACCCGCAGGTCGCGGTTCGCATCCCGGCTGCGGCGGCTGCATTTCCGATGGAGGCGGAAATGTTGTAGGCCCGTGTGCTCAGATTTGGGTGCACGTTAAAGAACCCCAGGTGGTCGAAATTTCCGGAGCCCTCCACTACGGCGTCTCTCATAATCATATGGTGGTTTTGGGACTTTAAACCCCACATATCAATCAATCAATCCCGTCGATGGTAAATAACTTATGTGTCTGTTTCCATGGTGTTGGAGAATACTTCAAGTATAAGTTTATTGCACTTTTACTGTAAGACCCTGCAACATTTTAGCCTTCGGGAATAGGCATAAGAAGAATGAAGAAGGCGTTGTATTTCAGAGGGGGGGCCCAGACTGAAAGCCCTTTGCGCGTAAGGCCCATTTCGTGGGTCATACCCTGTGTGTGGTGACGTTGTTTCTTTAGCCTTCATAATATACTGCCCCAGGCTAGAGCATCGTTTATTGGAAACACAGCTGCGCTACTAAACACGAACTTTTCCACTTTCACCTGTTTCTCAACTGATCGCGCCACTGCCGCCCTCTTGCGGCTGTCATGTCCCGAGTCAGTGAGCACTCTTTGGCAGTTCTGTGTAAAGCGTGCACCGGGCCTTTGCGTGTTTGATTGTGGCCGCCAATGTCGTCGTTGTCGATGTGTCGCACTCGTTTTCAGCTACTAACACCATCGTGCCGACCCGTGCAGGGCCGGCGGCTGAGGCAGCAGTGAGGCAGCGCAATGCCAAGGGGCCTGAGCCGGAAGCCTTGCCAGCTGAGCGACCTGGTGCGGAGGAGGAGGCGGCGGCGCGGCCAGCACAGGCTGCTCGCTGGCCTCCCCGCGGGCCACGCGCTGCGCGCTGCGCTCGTTGCGCCGGAACTTGGCTCGCCGGTTCTGGAACCAGACCTGCGACATGGCGGCGTCATCAAACAGTATCGTTCAAGGGCAGAGCACGAAAGCCATCCTAAAGCACCGCAAGTCTCGTATATGCTTTCAAAACAGAATGAAGCACGTTCTTGGGAATATTTTCTCGAACTACATCTTTCCTTGTGAATATATTCTTTCAAAAACAAAATATGCGACCAACGTAACAAAAAAATGCAATAAAGGCTGGTTATCAATTGACTCCTCAGAGATCTAGATATTCCGTCTAGCTAATTAATGCCTAGGGTAAATAAGTTGGAGGAGAGATGTAAGTGGGAACACTGCACTTATCACTTGCAGGAAATGTCCGTATGGCCGCTGCCTTAAGCCCTTAATCACTTGTACTTATGCTTGCGTTGACACAATTGAAAATACGCAGTCGATTTTCAGCGCTGACAATGCTTAGTGGCTCCTACATATATCTATGACAAATAGCACCAGTGTTTTATGGAGCTTTCCTGCACACACGATACGTAGTACAATCCTAAATTTTGTCACAAATTTTGAGATTGGTACACGTCATAACCGGGTACGTTCACTGGATTTTATGAAGTGCACAAACCATTGGCTCTGACTAAATTCGATTGCACACTCACCAAGTGCGCGGGAATATCAGTATAACTTCTGTTTTAAATGATCCTGCAAAAAATAGCTTCTCGCTGATTATGACAGATATCTACATATCTTGCCGCTGTTGTCGAGCGAAAATGCTCTCGAGTACCCCATCTTTGATAAATGAACGTTACTGAAATACTGAAACACACTACATACTGTATACCTCTTGAATCTGAAGAGAGAATATTTCTTTAGACAGTGCATTGAAGAAGTTTGTCTTATTTTATGAACATACACAATTAGCAGCGGATATCAGTAAATATACATTATTCTGTTTAATAAATAACGGATATACTGAAGTTTATGCAAGCCTTCGGGTGCTACCCCCCCTCCCGAAATTTGGGTGGAGGGAAGTGTTTTACCGAAGGCAAAGTATAAATATAGGTGGTTTTGAAAAAAAAAACCTTCACCAAATGCAACCCCCCCCCCCAAAAAAAAAGTACCACTGCGCACTATTCATGATTACTTACAAGGTTTTACCCAAAGTTAGCGACTCGCCCGAAAGTTAGCGAGTCGCTAACTTTTGGTTATGACAGGTAGACTGCCACTACCCTCAAGAGGAAGGTATATAAGAGCTGCATCTTGCCGGTACTTTTCTATGGAGCAGAAACATGGAGACTTACAAAGAGGGTTCAGCTTAAATTAGGGACCACGCAGTGAGCAATGGAAAGAAAAATGGTAGGTGTAACCTTAAAGGACAAGAAGAGGGCAGAGTGGATTAGGGAACAAACGGGGGTTAAGGATATCAAAGTTGAAACCAAGAAGAGGAAATGGATATGGGCCGGGCATGTAGCACGTAGACAGGATAACCGCTGGTTAATAAGGCTAACTGACTGGATTCCCAGAGAAGGCAAGCGGGTTAGGGGAAGACAGAAGGTAAGGTGGACAGATGAGATTAAGAAGTTTGCGGTTATAAATTGGCAGCAGCAAGCACAGGACCGAGCTAACTGGCGGAACATGGGAGAGGCCTTTGTCGTGCAGTGGACGTAGACAGGCTGATGATGATGATGATGATGACAGGGTGTTCACGTAACTTTAAAACAAAATTTCAAAAATAAATCGCGGTACATCGTCTCATGAAGTATGAAGCGGTATGTCCTTCACAGCGGCTTCGATTTGTTCATAGTCTTTGTCGTGGGCTTAAGTTACCTTATAAGATAAGATACTTTAACGTGATAGCATTAAAGAGCTCGTTTCGTAGGAATTCTGGTGTCGGGTTCATTGGTTGTGGACCAAACATCAGCGTGGTCTGGGAGCGAAAATTAGATATAAATGCAAATTAACAAATCTTTGGTACCAGTGAAAATCGAACCCAGCACTTTTGCGTGGCCACTGGCAAGTCGATTTTCTGCCGCAGAACCACACCTAAGCTTTAATGGTTCGTGGGATAAAGCCTTATACGAATGCCATCTCGTGCGAAGAGTCTCCCCAATGCATGTATTATTGCATGGCAAAAGCGTTGATATGAGCCAGTCGCCAAAATATGTGAATTGCGCATCGCTCATTACAAAACACTCAGATATATTTTAGATGCATTTCTTTGCGTAATGAAAGCACTTTTGGCATCTATCTATCTATCTATCTATCTATCTATCTATCTATCTATCTATCTATCTATCTATCTATCTATCTATCTATCTATCTATCTATCTATCTATCTATCTATCCATCTATTTATCTATCCATCTATCTATCTATCTATCTATCTATCTATCTATCTATCTATCTATCTATCTATCTATCTATCTATCTATCTATCTATCTATCCATCTATCTATCCATCTATCCATCTATCTATCTATCTATCTATCTATCTATCTATCTATCTATCTATCCATCTATCCATCTATCTATCTATCTATCTATCTATCTATCTATCTATCATCTATCTATCTATCTATCTATCTATCTATCTATCTATCTATCTATCTATCTATCTATCTATCTACGTCTGGGTGCTCTCGGAATCTCCCCCTTATGTGCTTGCGTTTTTCTGCTTGACTGAATGTAATACCATGCAATAACAACCTTATTCCCGCGGAATATGATAAGTGATAGTTATAGGATCATATTTTGTCTTTCATGTATAGGTGGCGATGTCAAAAGAAAACAAACGGCTGACAGATGAAAAAAAAAACACGAGCTAATCTTCCTTCCGGATGGAGAATCGTCCAATTTAGATTTTGACAGCCACCTGGATGACCCCGAATATGAACCTAGAGTTGATGAGGAAGTGATCGATTCCTGTCCGCTCAAACTTGTGATAAATCTTCATGATGAGAACAGCCGCAAGAAGAAGACAAAGGAATGCCAAGCGACCTTGTTGGAGTTGTTTCGGGATCATCTCGCCACTCGGTGGCGCAGCGCAGAAGGAAAAAAAGAAAGCGTTCAGAGAAAATGGGCAAAAAAAAGACCTTATGATTGATGATACAGCCAATGGAAAAGGGTACTTCCCTTATCACCCGAAGATGTCTTAAGTCCATGCTAATATTTTTGTAGCTTTTTTGATGTAGAGATGGTAGAAATACTGTGCTATCAGTCAAATTTGTATTCTACCCAGAAGAACAAAACCTGCGTAAACATCAAGAAAGAGCGGATGAGGAAATATCTTTCCATGTTAGTGATTTCAGGGACAGTCAGAGTGCCTAATTTTTAGATGTTCTGGCAGTATGGAACAAGATTTGCGCCTGAAGCAGACCTGATGTTAAGAAATCAATTCGAAGCCCTACATCAATCCCTACACATGAAGGACAATCCCTAGGCAAAACCACGAGACACTGAGACCCATGACTGCCTTTTATAGGTGCTACCGCTTGTAAACCAGCTCAAGAACGACATGATTTAAGTTGCTCCAGAAGAACGGCAGAATATTGACGAGGAAATAATTCCCTCCAAGGGGCGCTCACCCTTAAAGCAGTACATTAAATCGAAGCGCGACAAGTGAGGCTATAAGGTGTGTACAAGGGCAGGTGTCTCCGTCTCCGTAATTATGCACGACTTTATCATCTATGTAGGAAAGGCACTGCTAATGACAATCTATTCGGCATATCTAATATAGTCATCGATCTGGTGAAAGATCTTCCGGAGAACAGGAACCACAAGCTATTTTTTGATAATTGATTGAGCAGCCTGTGCTTGGTGGACGAGCTGAAGCGCAAAGGATTTCTTAGTTCTGGCACCATCTGGTCGACAGGATGGAAATGTGTCCGCTGGCACCCTACACAACTCTCAAGGCGCAAGGCGGAGGCTCAGTCGATTTTCGCGTGAACGAGGGATCTAACATACCAGTCACCAAATGGTGTGATAGAAACTCTGTCCACCTTGTGTCAAGCTATGCTGGTGTCCAACCAACGGACATTTGCAAGTGGTGCAACAGCAAAGAAAAGCGCAGCGTCGATGTCCCACGCCCTTTCACTGTAAAGGAGTACAATGCCTTCGTGGGAGGCGTCGATCTCGTGGACATGCTTATTGAGCTGTAGCACATGGACCACAAATCGAAAAGATGATACATGCGCATTTTTTACTGAATGATCAAAGTCAGTATTGTCAATGGATGGTTGCAGTACAAACGCCACTGTGCCCAGCTATCTATCAAAAAAAGGTTACCTCTGCTAACTTTTCGATCGCAGATTACCCAAACCCTTGCACAATTGAAGTCGAGTCCTATCATCAAAAAGAGGTCAGGCACGGTGGATGAAGTTGGAATCGTGCCCGCCAAAATGTTTATCCCTTCTCCGGCGGCACCGTGGCCCATAGTGGACGTAAGGTATGATGGCATCAACCACTGGCCGCAATATGGCGAAAAAAAAAAAGAACCCATACAAGTTCTGCGAGTTGGCTACACGTTTTTGTACTGCACTCTAAAAACATTTACACCCTAAAATGTGTAAAATGGGTGTAAGCATTAAAAACAGCCACACGAACACCCTTTTACACCTCATTACTAAATTTAAGGTGTTCGTAAATAAAACACCCTCAAAACACCCCATTTACACTATTTTTGGGGTGTTATGAACAAGGCTACAAATTATTGATTGATATGCGGGGTTTGACGTCCCCAAACCACCATATGATTATGAGAGACGCTGTAGTGGAGGGCTCCGGAAATTCCGACCACCTGGGGTTCTTTAACGTGCACCAAAATCTGAGCACACGTGCCTACAAGGCTACAAATTCACGACATGTTCGGGCAGTTTTGCTTATACTGTTAGTATACATTAACCATCTTGATACCAGCAAGGTTCCTACTACTAGCTGCTTGCGGGTCTAGTAATGAAGTGAAGCAGGAAGTAATGTGACCGAAACGCAGTTTTCATCGATAAAGCACGCAAACTACTATAAGGCGGAAGATACAATGGGAGCGCCGCTTGTTCAATAGAGTAAGGACCAATTCTCCTGTATCTGTGTCTTTCATCTGTGTCATTTGCGTGAATAGTCAACACTCACAAAGTGCACTGATTTGCCTGAGCAAGGTAATGTTGCGCACATTGGTGTAGCCATGCATAGAACACTCCCCCCTCCCCCCCGTCCACCATAAGATCAAAGCTTTTAAAGCTGGAGACAAAACGTTCGCCACCTGCAAAAAAACAACAGTGCAGTTGTTTAGCCATGACCACCACGTCAGCATGCCATCAGGTACCTTAAAAACGAACATTGATGTCATGTATTCTTAGCAGGCACGTTTTATTTAATTACTGTAGCGAATGTTCCTCTTCATGTGTCCTTAAAAGTGCGTCATGGAAATTAAGAAGAGGACACCGACCATAAAATAAAATGCAGAATAAGGACATTTCGGTGACCTTGACGCAGCCTTGCTCACAATGACGGGAGCCTTGTTGACTAAATTGCGAACAAAGCTCTCCTCAGGGGAGCTGAAACGCGTTCTCTAGTTCTCTTTCTCACTCTCTCTCTTCGTTTTTTGCGCATCCCCTTCTTTTAATTTGTGTAACTTCCCCAGCAGACGTGCTTCGGTCAAAGCCTTGACTTTGTAGGTAGCAAGAAAACAACATTGATGAAATATTTTCAGCAGCGGTCTTGTTCCAAGGACTGCAAGCTAAGAACAAATGTATTGTCGCAACGTGAAGACAGAAGTAATAATTAACAGGTTGAGAAAGTAGCAGCAGGTCAATATTTTCATTTACTGCGCGCCAGAGCGTTCCTCTTCTTTCTTGTTATTGCTTGCTGCATAAAAGCGTGCAGATGCGCGTATGCAGTGTCGTCTTCGTCTTCCTAGCAGTACGCACGTGGCAACATGTTCTCTTCGTATAGTGTGACGGTTGATGCATGCATTGTTGCGATATCATTACCGAAATGAAAGTGCTGATAAAATATCGCCTGCGTGACCCTGAATGTGCAGTCCCTAATGACCCTTAGAGCTAAGCAAAAAGCATCAGCTTAGCTTTTTTACCAAAATTCACTACATTAGGTCGGTGAAGGTGCGCTAAACATTGCTCTTGAATATGGCAAATGCGCGTTCTGACTAGTAGCTCGTGTTGGCCGCACTGCACCGTCACAATGTTCACTTCGATTCAGATGCTCTGTTAAAGGACGAGTATAAGGCAACAAATCGCTGCCGCAAAAAAAAGAAAAAAAAAGAAAAAGCAGCGCCCGCGCTATCAGTAGAGGGCCGGAGCTAGCGTTAAACCGCATCTAGCCAGTCTGAGAGCGCACCCACGCCATGAGGTCTCGTCGCCTAGACAGCCTTGGCTGCCTCGGATTGCTGGGCGCCCGGGCGCAGAGCGCGGGAAAGGGACCGGCGTCGTGCTACATGTCATTGCGTGCGCTGGCGAAAAACCCTCCCGTGTGTGTGCGTGTGGTGCGCGTGGCTTCTCGATTGGTAGAGTTTATTAGTCGATGTTTAGTTGGAAATGTACCTGCGCTCTGTGCTCGACCTGTGCGTTCTATCAGTGCTGATTATTGCGAAGGTGCACCATCCTGAAGACTGGACCTGCGGATTCATATTGTGGAGCACTCGAAGTGAAATAGTGAGTACCGCTCTCACTTTGTTCCGTTCAGCGCTTTGTTAACTGCGTGAGCACGAGAATAACGCCTTCAAATAATTTTGCTTTCAACTATTTGATGACAAATCAGCACTTGTTTACTTAGCGAAAATATTTTTCCGAACTGTTTCACTGGGATGATGGCGAGCCATGGTGGTCTAGTGGCTAAGGTACTCGGCTGCTGACCCGCAGGTCGCGGGATCAAATCCCGGCTGCGGCGGATGCATTTCCGATGGAGGCGGAAATGTTGTAGGCCCGTGTGCTCAGATTTGGGTGCACGTTAAAGAACCCCAGGTGGTCGAAATTTCCGGAGCCCTCCACTACAGCGTCTGTCATAATCATAAGGTGGTTTTGGGAGGTAAAAGCCCACATATCAATAAATCAATCAATGGGATGATGGCGAAGTGTGATCATGGGCAAGTTTTTTTTGTTTAGATTGTTTGTAGTACAAGGCAGAGTGAGCGTGCGCCGCTGAGGTTCAGCGAAGAAATGGAACAGATTTTTGCGGTGCCCTTAGTTGGCAGCCGTTTTTAACGGGGCTCGCTCGTAATGCAGATCAATACACATGCGTAATTTTAACCCATGACCATTAAGAAAACGCTAACATCAGCAGGGTTCACCCGAGAAATGCGGAGAAAAAAAATTGGCCCCGCATCTGCATATTACACTGCAAATGTCGGCGAAAGACGATAGTCTTGCGTTTGAGAGAGTGAACAAAACGTTTATTTGATGTTCTGCGCAAGAAAATCGGTGAATGGTATTCTAGAGGCGCTGCGTTAGAGTGCGTCAAGCGTGCAGCAGAGGCGAACGAGCGCATCAAGTCACATCACGCGTGAGACATGAGTGCTATCTGGCAGTTATCTTGGAAAACGAAGCGCGCAGCGTGCGCGTGCGTCACGGAGGTGATAGGATTTAGAACACAAGGCGACGGGTAGGTGCCACCACCATGTCGTCTTAGCAAAGCGTTGGGAACACTTTCCTTTTCGTGCAAGTGTTGCATCGTCAGCGCAGCGTGATAAGCGCTACGGTCCTTAGCATGACTTATGTATGTCTTTTACAGCAAAAAGACGCACATAATATTGACTTGTTGTTATGATGTCTCAAATATGCGCAATAATTGCTTTGTAACTAACAATAGCACAAGTATAAACGCTAAATCTTGAGTATTATTGGTGGGCGCTGCGGATGGGGTCGGCCATTTGTAGAATCGTTTAGGGCCCTTAAGGGCCGACAAACAGAAAAATGTACAGAAAGACAGACAGACAAGAAATTTTGCGTTGAAGGTCCCTAAGAAAGACTATCGTCTTTAAAATATCAGAGTCCCAGCAGGAATAGAACCTAAGTATTCTGCGTGGCAATCGAGCATTCTACCACAGAGGCAGGCCAGGTCTTGGAACTACTTTTATATATACCCTACTGTTCGTGAAACGTCAATTTAAGTAGCAGTGCTGGCTATTTAATTTCATAAACATTGCATATATGCTCCTTGACGCAGCCGTCACGTCGGTCTAACGTCAGTTGTGGGTAGGTGTCATGCGCTGAAGTTGATTTATGTAGCAGTGTACAGGACTACAATTCTTGCGAGCACAAGCGCTTCTTAACAGGTTATCGCTTCAAGTGTTGCTAATACTCGTGGTCCTGTTGGTATCGTGCGCAATGGTATCTTTACCAAAATTGGTATGCCATAACATGACTGTGTGACGAGCATAGCTTATTAGTCCTAACATGAAAATCATTATATGTAAGTCATGAATGTCATGATATACCTTTAATGATCTTGCTGCTCTTGTGGTGGTTTGGTTGACATGACATACTGCAAAACTGGCATGAAATTGTAACAGGTGCAAGAGAGGAAAAGTCAAAAACTGGTTTATTATGGGCGAACTTGTGCCCTGAATATTATGTGCGGAAAGATGGAAGAGTCCGCTAGAGCGTTCCAAAAACAAAAACTGTTCCTCTGCCCAGGCACCTTCTTCGTCTTCGCAGCTCCAACCCACACTGGCTCGTGCCTGTGAACAAGAGGCATGAGTCGTGCGGCCCCAAGCAAAAGTGCGCACAAGACTGTGGACGCTGATTTTTCATAATTTCCGATATTGTAAACAGTCTCTGTGGCATTAGTCCCCCTTCGAAATACGCATCGTCCCGATGCGCGATGGAGGGAGGCAAACAGAAAAGGGGAGCGCTTTCATTCCCTCTCATAATAGGGCTTCATACGAACGACGTTTACGACTTCTGCGCTGTTTTGCCGCTTTGAACAGATGTGTCCATCGGCGATGACTTCGTAGTTTAGGTCACTAATTCGTCGGAGAACCTTATAGGGCCAAAGTATCGACAAAGAAGCTTTTCTGATGGGCCGCGGCGTCGGAGTGGTGTCCATATCCACACTCGCTCGCCTGGGTTGTAGATAACTTTTCTGCGGCGCAGGTTGTAGTGCCTTGCGTCCTTGTTTTGCTGTTGATGTATTCGATGTCGTGCCAACTGGCGGGCTTCTTCAGCCCTTTGCAGAAAGTCGTCAAGTTCAGATGGCTCGTAATGGTCGTTGTCTACTGGCAACATGGCATCTAGTGTCGTAGTGACAGTGCGACCGTAGACCAGCTGAAATGGTGTGACGCGGATGGTCTCCTGCACTGCCGTGTTGTAGGCGAAAGTTGCGTATGGCAAGATTTCGTCCCACAATCTATGCTCAATGTCAACGTACATCGAAAACATGTCAGCGATGGTGCGGTTCAGGCGTTCTGTCAACCCGTTCGTTTGGGGATGGTATGCAGTGGTCCTCCTATGGCTGGTGTTAGTCATTGTCATTAAGGACTGCATCAAATCAGCCGTGAACGCTGCTCCTCGATCGGTAATCACGACGAGTGGGGCTCCATGGCGAAGAACAATATTCTGAACGAAAAACTTCGCGACTTCCGTTGCCTTTCTCGCTCAAGGCAGCCGGTTTCAGCGTATCGTGTCAAATAGTCAGTCGCAACTATTATCCACCTTTTCCTGATGCCGACATTGGAAACGGTCCAAGGAGGTCCATTCCAACCTGTTGAAATGGAGTCGCAGGTGGCTCTATAGGCTTGAGAAGGCCGGCCGTCTTGAGGGGTGGTGTTTTTCGCCTTTGACACTTGCGACATGTCTTGACGTAATGCTTCACGGACGCTAGCAACTTGGGCCAGTAGTATTTCTGATGAAGTTTGGCGAAAGTTCGACTCGCGCCCAAGTGACCCGCAGACGGTTCATCATGGCAGGCTTCTAAGACTTCATGCCTCATGGCTGATGGTACAACGAGTAAGAACTTCTCCTTGTTGTGTTCAAAATTCCTCTTGTAAAGTGCATTATCTCGCAGGCAGAATGAGGATAACCCTCTCCTAAATACGCGAGGAATTTGTTCGTCGTGCCCTTCGAGATACTTTATTAATGGGAGCAGTTCCATGTCATCCCGTTGATGTTCGGCGATTTCTGAGGTTTTTATCACACAAAGGAGTGGGAAGTCCTCTTCTTCTGAAAGAGTCGAGTGAACTGGTGAACGTGATAAGCAGTCAGCATCATCATGCCTTCTGCCAGACCTATATACGACCGTAATGTCATACTCTTGGAGCCTGAGACTCCATCTCGCAAGCCGTCCCGATGGGTCTTTTAAGCTCGCCAGCCAACAAAGTGAGTGGTGGTCGCTGACGGCACAGAAAGGCCTGCCGTAGAGGTATGGCCTGAACTTGCTGATCACCCATATGACTGCCAAGCATTCTTTTTCGGTTGCAGAGTAGTTTCTTTCCGCTTTTGAGAGGGTGCGGCTAGCATATGCTATTACTTTCTCTTCTCTATTCTGCCATTGCACCAGGACCGCACCTAGGCCAAGATTGCTGGCATCTGTATGAACTTCCGTATCTGCGGTTTCGTCAAAGTGGGCCAGGATAGGTGGAGCTTGCAAACGTTTCTTTAGTTCGTTGAAGGCACTGTCTTGTTCGGTGCACCAAATAAATGGCACGTCCTCTCTTGTGAGTCTTGTTAAGGGTTCGGCAATTTTCGCGGAATTTTTCACAAACCGCCTATAATAAGCACATAAACTCAAAAATCGGCGTATCTCCTTCTTGTTTTTTGGCTTGGGAAACAGCCCCACGGCCACAATCTTCTCCGGGTCCGGGCCAACACCTTGAGCGCTGATTACATGACCGAGGAAACGAAGCTTCTCGAATCCAAACTGGCATTTTTCCGGTTTAATCGTCAAGCCGGCTGACTGGATAGCCTGAAGTGTTGAACATAGTCGCTCTACATGCTGTTCAAACGTTGCTGAAAACACCACAACGTCGTCCAGGTAGACTAAGCACGACTGCCATTTGAGGCCTGAAAGGACGCTGTCCATCATGCGCTGGAATGTTGCAGGCGCACAACACAGGCCGAATGGGAGTGCTTTAAACTCATATAAACCATCTGGGGTTACGAAAGCAGTCTTTTCACGGTCCCTTTCGTCCACTTCAATTTGTCGATAACCGCTTTTTAAATCCAATGAAGAGAAATACCTTGCGTGCCGTAGCCAATCCAACGTATCATCAATACGCGGCAAAGGGTAGACATCCCGCTTGGTCACGCTGTTCAGCTTTCTGTAATCAACGCAGAATCTCAGCGTGTTGTCCTTTTTCCTCACAAGGACTACAGGCGACGCCAACGGACTATTGGATGGCTGTATGACATCATCCTCTAGCATCTCTTTCACTTGGCTCTTTATGATGTCACGTTCCTTCGGTGATACTGTGTACGTATTTTGGTGTACCGGCCTTGTAGCTTCATCTGTTATTATTCGGTGTTTAACAACCTGGGTCCGCCGTACTTTTGACGAGGTAGAGAAACATCCGGTGAAGTCTCTTAGGAGGTCTTGAATGATTTTCTTCTCGGCTGGGGATAGATTTTGGCTGATCGCAACTCTTGCCACGACATCGGGCGCAGGTTCCGAAGTAGGTGGCCCTGACACCAGACCACATAGGTCCGTCACTGTTTGAAAACCGTGCAGGAAGGCGATAGCAGTGTCCTTTGCAACGTGCTGAATTTCGTTTTCGAAATTCGTGAGCAATACATCGGCACATCCACCACGTAATTGGATAATGCCTCGAGCTACACAAATGCCTTTCTTGAGCAGTAGTTCGATGTTTGCATCCGCTATACCTTCAGAATCAACGAATGCTTCATTTCTTACACCGACTATTACGCTGCATTGTGGCGGCACGGTAACATCACAATCTATAACACGTAATGCAGTGTATTCTGGCTCATTTGTGTCTATGGCCAGTTTGGCGAAAAAGAGACACTAGAATTCTGCAGGTCGATTACAGCTCCATTTGCTAGCAGAAAATCCATTCCGAGTAATAAATCTCTAGAGTATTCCGGAAGTACGACAGTCAGCAACGTAAGTAGCGCCTTGAATTCCGATTCGTGCGGTACATCTTCCCACAGGTGGGATGAGATGACCCCCAGCCGTGCGTATCTGGGGTCCACTCCAAGGCGTCAGGACTTTCTTTAAATCCTTTGCGGCAGCGTAACTGACAACCGAATAATCAGCACCTGTGTCAACTAAAACGGTAAATTCACACCCGTCTACGGTAACGCGTAAGTCAGAAGAAATTTTGTCTTTACCTAACCTAGTTCCACTCGTCGTTGCTGCACTGGGACCTTGACGGAGGATCTTCAGTTGGTCGGACATCAGTGGCCTTGTCTCCATAGGTCGCTGGCTTCAGTTTTCCGGATGGGGACTGCTTGAACGACGGTGTGTTGAGGTTGAAAGTGGAGAAGGTGAACTAAATCGTCGAGGACTTGGCGATCAATAGCGAGCAGGCGCTGGTGATCTAGGCTGATGCTGGAAACCGGCAGTTGGAAACAGATGGCCGGACAAGTAATCTTCAATTTCAACGGGTCTTTCGCCATTTCGGGGGCATGGCGCGTTTGGAGGAAACCCACGGAGACCAACTTGTCGTTATGGGCACATTCTGTACAGGTGTCCAGCTTCGCCGCAGTGAAAACAAAGAGGCGTCCTGTCGGGTGTGCGCCACACGTCGCTTTTTCGGGGCCTCGAGTTAGCTGGATAGTTTGAGCCGCACGAAGCCGGTCGGTAGCCACTGGAAGCTGCAAACGAAGCAGTATGCACGGCGGGCTGGAGTACGCCATGGGCGTTAAGTAGGTACGGGGCGTTCCTGCAATTGCTGTTCAAGTCGAACAGGTTGCGCCTCGGGTTCGGCTTGAAGAATGGCGTGGCGAACTTCATCTCTGATCATGGTAGTCAGAGACGAAACTGGCGTTGTGACTTGTCGGGGCAGCAGCTTCTGGAGCTCTTCCTTCACAATGGATCGCACCATTTCCCTCAATGCTTCGCTGCTGCTTCCCAGGTTTGCTGAGAGGACATCCGCAGGAACACTACTCTTGTCATGATTGTAGTGACGGGAGCGCTGCTGCAATGCCCGCTCAATGGAGGTGGCTTCGTTGCGGAATTCAGCAACTGTACGAGGTGGGTTGCGTACCAAACCGGCAAATAACTCCTGTTTGACACGTCGCATCAAGTGACGCAGCCTTTTCTCTTCGTTCATGTTCGGGTCAGCACGCTTGAAAAGGCGGGACATGTCCTCAATATACATGCCAACGCTTTCGTTCGTGCGCTGGTTTCTGGACTGTAGAGCGTTCTCCGCCTTCTCCCTACGATCGGTGCTGGCATATGTAGCTACTATTTGTCGTCGGAATTCTTCCCATGTCGGTATGAACGCTTCGTGGTTTTCATACCACGTCCTCGCTGCATCCTCCAATGCAAAGTACACGCGACGCAGTTTCCTTGCTTCATCCCAGCCGTTGGTTTTCGCAACCCGCTCAAAGTGTTCTAACCAATTCTCCACATCCTCGAACGTGTCACCGCGGAAAGGCTCAGGCAAGCACGGTGGGGACAGAATAAGTTCCGATAATGTCACCTGGTAAGCCATCGTTCCGTTGTCTGTGGACGCTGCTTGCGTTGCTGGAGCACTGGGGAGGGGTGCGAATTCAGGCGGTTCTCCTCGGAGGCGGCGGCTTGAACGCTGGTGTACCGGAGTCATTTCGCCAGGTTCCAATCGTTGAGGATCGGGGCTTCGCTCTCTTGCGCCAAGGAGGCTTCCAATCATACCCAGCACCTCCACCAGAATGTAACAGGTGCAAGAGAGGAAAAGTCAAAAACTGGTTTATTATGGGCGAACTTGTGCCCTGAAAATTATGTGCGAAAAGATGGAAGAGTCCGCTAGAGCGTTCCAAAAACAAAAACTGTTCCTCTGCCCAGGCACCTTCTTCTTCTTCGCAGCTCCAACCCACACTGACTCGTGCCTGTGAACAAGAGGCATGAGTCGTGCGGCCCCAAGCAAAAGTGCGCACAAGACTGTGGACGCTGAATTTTCATAATGTCCGATATTGTAAACAGTCTCTGTGAAAATATGACATGACTGCTTGGCGAACATAAGTGTCAGACGCTAACATAGAAGTCATGACATCCGTTTAACGTAAGCCATGACTACACGCCACGTTCCTGGTGCGCTCGTGGTCGTTTTGCTAGCTTTTACTTGGTATCATGTGAAGTGAATAGACAACGTAGGTAAATGACGCGTTCAAACATGATAATCATAAAATGCGTGCATTGTAAAACATGACTACATGCCAGGCTCCTAGCGTGCTCTCGGCCGTTCCGATAACTTCACATATACCAAATTTGGTATTACGTGACGTGAATGGACGACGAAGGTAAATGAGACGTCCGAACATGATAATCATGACTTCTGTCATGTAAGAACATGACTACGTGCAACGCTCATGATGCGCTCATGCACGTTTCGCTAGCTTCACACCAATATTGGTATGACGTTTCGTGAATGTATGACAAAAGTATATGACTGGTGCAAACATGGTAATTATTACAAGCGTGTCAAGTCAGAACATGACTACATGGCAGGTTCATGATGCTCTCGCAATCATTTCGCTAGCATCGCATATAACAAATTTGGTATTACGTGACGTGAACGGACTACGAAGGTAAATTACACATTCAAACATGACAATCATGACATGCGTATTGTGTAAAACATAACTACTGCTCATAGCGCGCTTGCGGCCGCTTTGCTCGCTTAGCATATACCAAATTCGATATCATGTGACGTGAATAGACGACGAAGGTAAATAACACGTCCAAATATGCTAATCATGATATGCCTGTCATGTAAAACATGACTACATGCTACGCTCTTAGTGTGCTCGCGGCCATTTCGATACCTTTACCATGGCCTCCGAAATTGCGGGCGAGCGGCGGGGTTTCTGTGCGGCCGTCCCAATCGCACGGAGAGCGTGTTTCCAGAGGTGGGCGTGGCCCGCTCTTTTCTCCGCACCGCGGCGCTGTTTCTTTCGGTTGAAGATATCCGGGCTGTTGGTGAAGCTTCTATGGGGCGAGAAAAAAATGGTTTTGTGCTTCTTTGTATTTTCTGTTCTTTTGAAAATGTCGCGACAAGGAGCACGACAGACAAAGTTAATGCTGGGGCATTTTATTTTCAAATGTGGTTTTTATTTTGCTGTAGGTTGGCGCCGCCCACAATAGAGCAGTTAAAATTGCGATGCCTCTGCAAGAGATCCACATGTGCTTGAAACTATACTTCGAAGTTCACGGGCTGTATAGAACGGGGGCACCGGCGAAGAAGAAAAAAAGAGACAGCTCGATCCGCAAGCGAGGTCAGACGACTGCAGCGTTCTACGTCCATGAATTACTTTTTACACTCGATTGAATGGATTATTCTTGCTCTCATATAACTAGCGCTGCTTTTCATTGTAACGCTGTTTCGAGAATTCTCGTAGACGCCCGAATGTGATCACAGCTGTGCCATGACGTGGTTTTATTGCTTCTTAGACGAGTTCTTCGCCTCTTAGACTGGCACGCTGGCCGTCAAACTGTGCTCACCAGAACTGGTCTTCAGTAGCACGTTCAGTGGGACTTGTCAACGGCAAGCAAAACGCTGTTCTTGCGGGCGAGGGATAAATAAAAAAAATTACAGTTATGCACGGAGTGAATGATTAGTGGGGTGAAGCATCCGTCCGTCCATCCATCCGTCCATGCATTCGTTCGTCCATGCGTCTGTCGACTCCTAACACACTACAGCACGCACCGGATGGACGGACGCTTCACCCCAATCATCATATTCACTCTGTGGATGTGCTGTCTACGCTGGATAGAAGGATGACCGACCAACTGATGCTATAGAAAGCTCCGTTTCTGAAAGTAATAAAACCACGTCGCCCTACGCGTCGCAGCTTTGATTAGGCCAGCGTGCCTGTAATAATTACCTTAACAGCGTCCAATTTAAATCAGGGGTGGTTCCACGAAAGGAACAAGAAAGTGACCCATTTATTTGCGCGTAACCCGTGAGTGCAGAATGCGGCATTCTGATTTAGCTTGTGGACTGGGCTGTCTGTTTTTAATAAATGTGGGGCGTTTGATGATCGCACGTACTCGCAAATCAGGCGTTGGCGGCGTCGTTGACGCCACCACTGCGCATGCTGGCGTCTCATGCCCAAGTCTCTTTTTTTGTTTTTTATCTAATGAGCGGAAGGGAACGCATCAGTCTGACATATTCCCGAAAAAAAAAATGGAAGAAACAGGGCCTGACGTCACTTTCTCTAACAGGAAAAAACTGCAGCATTGGCAGAGCATCAATTGTATAAACCGTTACCAGTCGGCAACTCAAATGATAAATCGCTACTGTTGAATCAAATATTTATTTTGACTTCCACTCTGAAATTCTCTCCTCCATACAGAATGCCAGCGACGCATGCACGCAACGTAACCACGCGAACGCCGCAGCATGAGTGCGCTACGAAAAAATAACAACCGCTGGAGAGGAACGGTCGCTGAGCTGACCAAACTCGGACCTCAGCAAGAGCAACTATCTTGTTCTCTCCTCGCAATGTGCCGACGCCGTCAAGTCTGGCGCAAAAGCCGCGTTCGTACAACGCTTCGCACTCGCCCGCGAGGCTTCCCCACTTTTTCTCTTCAACTTCCTCCCGTGGCGCCGCTGAAACAGGAGACAGGGATAGCGTGTACCATATAAAAAGGAGGAGGTCTAGACCAACGTAAGTAGAACCAAGTCAGTTTCACAGCTCCGCACGTGCGCTGGCACAACCGGCAGCCACGTGATCTAATGGCGCTGCTGTTTAGTCAAGCGTCACATACCACGCCGCGCGTCGCGACGCACGTGTTGCTGCTCAGACACAACACGTTTTCGGCGCTCGGTGCTTCTTCGGGCCATTATTTAGTGAACTGTCGTCTCTTACGAAAGAGTTCTATCATGTGACAAGGGACAACCAATAAACAATGCCTTACTGTTGTGCCCCGGGCCGCAAAAGCGGCTACGGAAATGACACCGATCATCATTTTTTTTAACCACCCCGAGATCCCGAGGACTTTAAAAAAGCCGTCCGCGTCATCCCAAGAGGGGAAGTCGAGTAAATGCGTCGCAGAGTGAGGGGGGGGGGGTATCACGTGAATGTTGCGTAATTGGGTATTGTTATTTCGTCTTTGTTCTTCTTACTTACTCAATGATGAAGAAGCACGTCCTTGAGGGTGTGTAGGGACGCTGATGTTGGGTTGTGCCCCACTACTGGTTGAAGGTACTGTTTCTTCCAGCGCATCTACTAAAGTCAAGCAATGCGTAGCCAGAAATTTCTTTCGAGGGGGGAAGGAAGGGCCCCTGATTAATTTGGAGCAAAGCATCTCCTTGATATGGTCATTTGTTGCTCTCTATGCTAATTGCAGGAAAAATTTGGAGCGGGGGGTGCATGGGCCCAGTGTTCCACCCCCTGGCTATGTCCCTATATACGCAAACTGCACTCTGCGTAACGAACCGGAAACGGTTGAACATGCTGTGAGTGAGTACTGAGATCTAATATTCTTGTGGGATGTGGTACAAAGGACCCTCAAGAAATATCTGCCGATAACACCTCATGGAAACGTTATATTTCAATACAGAATGAAGGTCGTGTTCCATATAATATAATACTATTACTGGGCCTTTACACTCCCTGGATAGAACGCATGGCCGTGAGGGACATGGATCCCAAAGCAAAATCGGCACGGGAAACTTTGTTGAATGTGTAATATGCGCGCAAGATATATTGAACATTAAATTAATCTCCAAATTGTACGGAGGTGTTTAATGAATTGGTGAAAATGAAGCGTTCTTAAACCATCAAAGTGGTGTGAGTAGGTCAATGTGGTTTTTATTAGTATCTATTTCTTTATTTCTGAATAAAAAGATTCTAAAAAAGCAGACACGTGGCTGTGTAGTACTACAGCCGCTTGCCCCGCTAACTCCCCGGGTTCGACCCCCTACTCAGACCCAGAATTTTTTCAATTTTATTTTATTTGCATCTTTCTAAATTTTTTGGACATGCCCAAGATGATTATCTTTCGCTCACAACCAACGAAACTAATGCCGATGCCAGAATTTCTCCGAAACGAACTCTAATGCTGTCGCGTTTAAAATGGGCACAAATGCTGTGCCGCAAGGATAGGCGGCTGACTCACAAGTCCAAGATATGTGAGCGACATTTTGAGGCGGACGATAATGTTTCATAAGCACACTATAACTGGAGATGAAATGCTTCCAGCTCGATGAAAATGGGCGCTAGTGCCAGGGACATTACCTCTCCATTTTTCCGGGCTGCCAGAGCGAATCTCAATTACACATGTGACGACAAGAACAAGGAGGTCACAAAATGAAAAAAAAAACGGGCTAGGGATGAGCTCATGCCACATATTGAAATAGGGCTCTCATGGTCATGGAGTTGGTCGCGTGATTCTAGCGACGACGCATCTACGGGCAGATCACACGTCTCGTCAGCTACAACGTTCGCGCTCAAAGAAATGATGAACTTCTTTTCGCCTTCCGCGTCCAGGACCCAAGAATTATGCGATAATGCCGTGCCTGGGATGACGTGCGGTGTTTTCTACTGCAGAGATCTTGTACCAGGAGCTGCTGCTACAAAAAAAACTGTTATTGTTGAACGAGATGGTAGTTTGAGATTGTGCCCACAACCATTCCTGTTCATCATAAACACTGTACAGTGTTTACAAAGCGGCCTACTTGCTTTCTCTGCCGGTGCCTACGGAGGCCACTGCAAACCAGAAATCCTGCAAAGGTGGTGAAAGCCATAAAAAAAAAGATTCGCAACCCCTAAAACAGGTTTGCCCGTGCGGCTGCCGCAAAAAGTAAGAAACACGAGGAGGTCCTGGCTCTTGAGCGAAAGGTTTCCACAGATTTGAATGAGGGAATGGAAAATACCCTTGTTGAGCTTCCTCATTTGCTAATGCTTTGATTTATGACATTCCTAAAATAACGAGTGTTCGGCAATAACTCAGCGAAGTTATTCGAGAAAGATGGCTAATACTTTAGCCATCGTTCGCACAAGTTTTGGCATGATAACTGCAATTTATAATGCTCTCACAAAAAAATTCTCTCGCGAGAAAGAAGGCAAATAACTACGCATTCTAAAAAAATTTCCACCTCGATCAAACTGTACAAACTGGATTTCCAAAAAAAGTGTTTTTATTAGAGTGCAGTGGCCATTTGGCTTGGAAATTTTACAGTCCAACGAACATTGGAAAGAACGTGAAAGATGCCCAGCCAATAACAAAAATAAACTATGCTTGAGATGAGTCTCCAAAATAGAAGGACGATCGCACGCTAACAACTCGTCCGGTGTACTTCTATTCTGACGTCTCGTGTTTCGCGCAGATAATTTTTCTGATGTATTACGATCTAGCGCCCAACACAAGCTTCTCGGGCCCAGCCGATTCTCCCCGAAAACAGCGTTCCGGGGTCTGTCGCCGATAAAATAAGTTAAGAAATATATATTTATTAGTTTCCCGATTTGAAAAGCTCCTGAATTTCAGTGGTGATTATGGAGCAAATGTTTTAATAATGTTCGTGTTTGAAGTAGTTGAGTTTACCGCGCAAGTGTCAATGGTGAATCTCGGTTATCACGGCTGGCGAGAGCTGCGACGAATTTCCGGATGTTCTGGCAGTGTGGAACAAGATTTGCGCCTGAAGCAGACCTGATGTTAAGAAATCGATTCGAAGCCATACATCAATCCCTACACATGAAGAACGATCCTTAGGCAAAACCACGAGACACTGAGACCCACGACTGCCTTTTAAAGGTGCTACCGCTTGTAAATCAGCTCAAGAACGATATGATTTAAGTAGCTCCAGAAGAACGGCAGAGCATTGACGAGCAAATAAATTTCTTCAAGGGGCGCTCACTCTTAAAGCAGTACATTAAATCGAAGTGCCACAAATAAGGCTATAAGGTGTTTACAAGGGCAGGTGTCTCCGGAATTATGCACGACTTCATCATCTATGAAAGAAACGGCACTGCTAATGACAATCTATTCGGCATATCTAATATAGTCATCGATCTGGTGAAAGATCTCCCGGAGAACTGGAACCACAAGCTATTCTTTGATAATTGATTCAGCAGTCTGTGCTTGGTGGACGAGCTGAAGCGCAAAGGATTTTATAGTTGTGGCATCATCTGGTGGACAGGATGAAAATGTGTCCACTGGCACTCTACACAACTCTCAAGGCGCAATGCAGAGGATCAGTCGATTTTCGCGTGAACGAGGGATCTAACATACCAGTCAACAAATGGTGTGATAGAAACTCTGTCCACCTTGTGTCAAGCTACGCTGGTGTCCAACCAACGGACATTTGCAAATAATGCAACAGCAAAGAAAAGCGCAGCGTTGATGTCCAACGCCCTTTCACCGTAAAGGAGTACAATGCCTTCGTGGGAGGCGTCGATCTCGCGGACATGCTTATTGAGCTGTACCACATGGACCACAAATCGACAAGATGATACATGCGCATTTTTTACTGAATGATCAAATTCAGTATTGTCAATGGATGGTGGCAGTACAAACGCCACTTTGCCCAGCTATCTATCAAAAAAAAGGTTACCTCTGCTAACTTTTCGATCGCAGATTGCCCAAACCCTTGCACAATTGAAGGCGAGTCCTATCATCAAAAGGAGGTCAGGCACGGCGGATGAAGTTGGAATTGTGCCCGCCAAAATGTTTATCCCTTCTCCGGTGGCACCGTGGCCCATAGTACACGTAAGATATGATGGCATCAACCACTGGCCGCAATATGGCGATAAAAAAAAGGAACCCTTGCAAGTTCTGCAAGTTGGTTACACGTTTTTGTACTGTGCTAAATGCCACATGCACTTGTGCCTTCTACCAAATCACAATTTCTTTAAATCATTCCATGTGAAGTACTGCCTCAAGTGCCCAGTGTTGTTCAGGAAACACACCTCATTTCTAATCTATGAATGTACATACTTTTTTTTCTGACAACGTAATTGTCCTATTGTGACCTTTCATTATGCATGCCAGAATTTTCTTCATTCTGTGCCTTGAAGCAAAGCTTTGGGCATGAAAGGGTTAACTTGGGATGAAGCAAAGTTAGTATGGGAGGGAAAGAGGGTTTCACGAATACGACTGGCTGATCATGACATGATTAATGTCACAATTCCGTCGCATACGACGTCATCAAACACATTCCGTCAGACAATGCCACAAAGCGGGAGTGGGTATTGTGCCACTGGTATGGTGGTATGTGCCACAGGTGACCGACACGTCATATCTACTCAGGAATGAAAAGAATACACAAACGTAATTTTAACCCGTGACCGTTAAGAAAACGCTAACATCAGCAGGGTTCACCCGAGAAATGCATAGAAAAAAAATTGGCCCCGTATCTGCATATTACACTGCAAATGTCGGCGAAAGACGATAGTCTTGCGTTTGAGAGAGTGAACAAAACGTTTATTTGATGTTCTGCGCAAGAAAATCGGTTAATAGTATTCCGGAGGCGCTGCGTTAGAGTGCGTCGAGCGTGCAGCGGAGGCGAACGAGCGCATCAAGTCACGTCACGCGTGAGACATGAGTGCTATCTGGCAGTTATCTTGGAAAACGAAGCGCGCAGCGTGCGCGTGCGTCACGGAGGCGATAAGATTTAGAACACAAGGCGACGGGTAGGTGCCACCGCCTTGTCGTCTTAGCAAAGCGTTGGGAACACTTCCCTTTTCGTGCAAGTGTTGCATCGTCAGCGCAGCGTGATAAGCGCTACGGTCCTTAGCATTACTTATGTATGCCTTTTATAGCAAAAAGACGCACATAATAGTGACTTGTTGTTATGATGTCTCAGATATGCGCAATAATTGCTTTGTAATTACCAATAGCACAAGTATGAACGCTAAATCTTGAGCAATATTGGTGGGCGCTGCGGATTGGGTTGGCCATTTGCAGTATCGTTTAGTGCCGCTTAGGGTATCGTTAAGGGCCGACAAACAGAAAAAATGTACAGAAAGACAGACAGACGAAAATTTTTGCGTCGAAGGTCTCTAAGAAAGACTATCGTCTTTGAAATATCAGGGTCCCAGCAGAAATAAAACCTAAAAATTCTGCGTGGCAATCAAACATTCTACCACAGATGCAGGCCAGGTCTTGGAACTACTTTTATATATACCCTACTGTTCGTGAAACGTCAATTTAGGTTGCAGTGCTGGCTATTTATTACATAAACATTACATATATGCTCCTTGACGCAGCCGTCACGTCGGGTTAACGTCAGTTGTGGGTAGGTGTCATGCACTGAAGTTGTTTTATGCAGCAGTGTACAGGACTACCATTCTTGCGAGCACCAGCGCTTCTTAACAGGTTATCGCTTCAAGTGTTGCTAATACTCGTGGTCCTGTTGGTATCGTGCGCAATGGTATCTTTACCAAAATGGTATGCCATACCATGACTGTAAGACGAGCATAGCTTATTAGTCATAACCACGAAAATCATTATATGTATGTCATGAATGTCATGATTTAGCTTTCATGATCTTGGTGCTCTTGTGGTGGTTTCGTTCACATGACATACTGCAAAACTGGCATGATAAGACATGACTGCTTGGCGAACATGAGTTACAGACGCTAACATGGAAGTCATGACATCTGTTTAACGTAAGACATGACTACACGCCACGTTCATGGTGCGCTCGTGGTCGTTTTGCCAGCTTTTAATTAGTATCATGTGAAGTGAATAGACAACGTAGGTAAATGACGCGTCGAAACATGAAAATCATAAAATGCGTGCAATGTAAAACATCACTACATGCCAGGCTTCTACCGTGCTCTTGGCCGTTCCGATAATACCAAATTTGGTATTACGTGACGTGAATGGACGACGAAGGTGAATGAGACGTCCGGACATGATAATCATGACTTCTCTGTCATGTAAGAACATGACTATGTGCAACGCTCATGATGCGCTCTGCACGTTTCGCTAGCTTCACACCAATATTGGTATGACGTTTCGTGATTGGATGACAAAAGTATATGACTGGTGCAAACATGATAATTATTACATGTGTGTCACGTCACAAGACGACTACATGGCAGGCTCATGATGCGCTCGCAACCATTTCGCTAGCATCGCATATAACAAATTTGGTATTACGTGACGTGAACGGACTACGAAGGTAAATTACACGTTCAAACATGACAATCATGACATGCGTATTGTGTAAAACATAACTACTACTCACAGCGCGCTTGCGGCCGCTTCGCTCGCTTAGCATATACCAAATTCGATATCATGTGACGTGAATAGACGACGAAGGTAAATAACACGTCCAAATATGCTAATCATGATATGCCTGTCATGTAAAACAAGACTACATGCTACGCTCTTAGTGTGCTCGCGGCCATTTCGATACCTTCTCCGTGGCCTCCGAGATTGCGGGCGCGTGGCGGGGTTTCTGTCTGGCCGTCCCAATCGCACGAGGAATGCGTGTTTCCAGAGGTGGGCGTGGCCCGCTCTTTTCTCCGCACCGCGGCGCTGTTTCTTTCGGTTGAAGATATCCGGGCTGTTGGTGAAGCTTCTATGGAGCGAGAAAGAAATGGTTTTGTGCTTCTATGTATTTTCTGTTCGTTTCAAAATATCGCGTCAAGGAGTACGACAGGCAAAGTTAATGCTGAGGGCGTTTTATTTTCAAATGGGGTTTTTATTTTGTTGTAGGTTGGCGGCGCCCACAATAGAGCAGTTAAAATTGCGATGCCTCTGCAGGAGATGCACATGTGCTTGAAACTATACTTCGAAGTTCACGGGTTGTATAGAAGGGGGGCACCGGCGAAGAAGAAAAAAAATGACAGCTCGATCCGCAAGCGAGGTCAGACGACTGCAGCGTTCTACGTCCGTGAATTACTTTTTACACTCGATTGAATGGATTATTGTTTCTCTCATATAACTAGCGCTGCTTTTCATTGTAACGCTGTTTCGAGAATTCTTGTAGACACCCGAATGTGATCATAGCTGTGCCATGACGTGGTTTCACTGCTTGTTAGACGTGTTCTTCGCCTCTTAGGCTGGCACGCCGGCCGTTCTTCAGTAGCACGTTCAGTGGGACTTGTACACGGCAAGCGAAACGCAGTTCGGCGATCGAGGGATAAATAAACAAAATTACAGTTATGCACGGAGTGAATGATTAGTGGAGTGAAGCATCCGTCCATCCATCCATCCGTCCATGCATTCGTTCGTCCATGCGTCTGTCGACTTCTAACACACTACAGCACGTACCGGATGGACGGAGGCTTCGCCCCACTCATCATATTGACTCCGCGGATGTGCTGTCTACGCTGGATAGAAGGACGACCGACCAACTGATGCTATAGAAAGCTCCGTTTCTAAAAGTAATAAAACCACGTCGCCCTACGCGTCGCAGCTTTGATTAGATCAGCGTGCCTGTAATAATTATCTTAACAGCGTCCACTTTAAATCAGGGGTGGTTCCACGAAAGGAACAAGAAAGTGACCCGTTCATTTGCGTGTAACCCGTGAGTGCAGAATGCGGCATTCTGATTTAGCTTGTGGACTGAGCTGTCTGTTTTTAATAAATGTGGAGCGTTTCATGATCGCACTTACTCGCAAATCAGGCGTTGGCGGCGTCGTTGACGCCACCACTGCGCATGCTGGTGTCTCGTGCCCAAGTCTCTTTTTTTTTGTTTTTTATCTAATGAGCGGAAGGGCACGCATCAGTCTGACATATTCCCGAAAAAAAAACGGAAGAAACAAGACCTGACGTCACTTTCTCCAACAGGAAAAAACTACAGCATTGGCAGAGCATCAATTGTATAAACCGTTACCAGTCGGCAACTCAAATGATAAATCGCTACTGTTGAATCAAATATTTATTTTGACTTCTACTCAAAAATTCTCTCTTCCATGCAGAATGCCAGCGGCGCATGCACGCAACGTAACCACGCGAACGCCGCAGCATGAGTGCGTTACGAAAAAAGTAACAACCGCTGGAGAGGAACGCTCGCTGAGCTGACCAAACTCGGAGCTCAGCATGAGCAACTTTCTTGTTCTCTCCTCGCAATGTGCCGACGCCGTCAAGTCTGGCGCAAAAGCCGCGTTCGTACAACGCTTCGCACTCGCCCGTGAGGCTTCCCCACTTTTTCTTTTCAACTTCCTCCCGTGGCGCCGCAGAAACAGGAGACAGGGATAGAGTGTACTATATAAAAAGGAGGAGGTCTAGACCAACGCAACTAGAACCAAGTCAGCTTCGCAGATCCGCGCGTGCGCTGGCACGATTGGCAGCCACGTGAACTAATGGCGCTGCTGTTTCGTCAAGCCTCACATACCACGCCGCGCGTCGCGACGCACGTGTTGCTGCTCAGACACAACACGTTTTCGGCGCTCGGTGCTTCTTCGGGCCATTATTTAGTGAACTGTCGTCTCTTACGAAAGAGTTCTATCATGTGACAAGGGACACCAATAAACAATGCCTTACTGTTGTGCCCCGGGCCGCAAAAGCGGCTACGGAAATGACACCGATCATCATTTTTTTGAACCACCCCGAGATCCCGAAAACTTTAAAAAAAGCCCCCGGGTAATCCCAAGAAAGGAAGTCGAGTAAATGCGTCGCAGAGTGAGGGGGGGGGAAGTATCACGTGAATGTTGCGTAAATGGGTATTGTTATTTCGTCTTTATTTTTCTTACTTACTCAATGATGAAGAAGCACGTCCTTGAGCGAGTGTTGGGACGCTCAGTGTGAGTTGTGCCCCACTACTGGTTGAAGGTACTGTTTGTTCCAGAGCATCTACTAAAGTCAAGCAAAGCGTAGCCAGAAATTTCTTTCGAGGGGGGGAAGGAAGGGCCCCTGATTAATTTGGAGCAAAGCACCCCCTTGATATGGTCATTTGTTGCTCTCTATGCTAATTGCGGAAAAAATTTGGAGCGGGGGGTGCACGGGCCCGGTGTTTCACCCCCTGGCTATGTCCCTATATACGCAAAGTGCACTCGTCGTAACGAACCGGAAACGGTTGAACATGCTGTGAGTGAGTACTGAGATCCAATATTCTTGTGGGATGTGGTAAAAAGGACCCTTAAGAAATATCTGCTGATAACACCTCATGGAATACGTTATATTTCAATACAGAATAAAGGTCGTGTTCCATATAATATAATACTATTACTGGGCCTTTACACTCGCTGGATAGAACGCATGGCCGTGAGGGACATGGATCCTAAAGCAAAATCGGCACGGGAAACTTCGTTGAATGTGTAATATGCGCGCAAGATATATTGAACGTTAAATTAACCTCCAAATTGTACGGAGGTGTTTAATGAATTGGTGAAAATGAAGCGTTCCTAAACCATCAAAGTGGTGTGAGTAGGTCAGTGTGGTTTTTATTAGTATCTATTTCTTTATTTCTGAATAAAGAGATTCTAAAAAAGGAGACACGTGGCTGTGTAGTACTACAGCCGCTTGCCCCGCAAACTCTCCGGGATCGACCCCCTACTCAGGCCCAGAATTTTTTCAATTTTTATTTTATTTGCATCTTTCTAAATTTTTTGGACATGCCCAAGATGATTATCTTTCGCTCACAACCAACGATACTAACGCCGATGCCAGAATTTCTCCGAAACGAACTCTAATGCTGTCGCGTTTCAAATGGGCACAAATGCTGTGCCGCAAGGATAGGCGGCTGACTCACCAGTCCAAGATATCTGAGCGACATTTTGAGGCGGACGATAATGCTTCATAAGCACACTACAACTGGAAATGAAATGCTTCCAGCTCGATGAAAATGGGCGCTAGCGCCAGGGACATTACCTCTCCATTTTTCCGGGCTGCCAGAGCGAATCTCAATTACACATGTGACGACAAGAACAAAGAGGTCACAAAAAAAACGGGCTAGGGATGAGCTCATGCCACATATTGAAATAGGGCTCTAATGGTCATGGAGTCGGTCAAGTGATTCTAGCGACAACGCTTCTACGGGCAGATCACACGTCTCGTCAGCTACAACGTTCGCGCTCAAACAAATGATGAACTTCTTTTTGCCTTCCGCGTCCGGGAGCCAAGAATTATGCGATAATGCCGTGTCTGGGATGACGTGCGGTGTTTTCTACTGCAGAGATCTTGTACCAGGAGCTTGTTATGCCAGCGAGTCCTCAGCAAACGTCCGTGCCTCTGAAAAAGGCAATCTGGGCTCAAGGCCAGCCCGCAGTCCGCCTGACGCGAACAACTCAACGGCGTAAACACGCGCGGCGCCTCTCTGGCGCCCACGTGCAGTGAGTCAGCAGCGCACGTGACAGTGAGCCCCGTCGAGTAAACAACGGGCGTCTTCATGTCTGGGGGTCTGACGTGGCCCAGCGGCGACCCCATTGGAGGAATCTGCCCTGACGACCAGCGGCGCTTCTGATTGGACAATTTGGTTGGACCCGGTGCAACTAAAAGAAGCCCTGCGGCGCGTCGCGATCGGCGGTCCTATGTGAGAGGAGTCCCCGGGTCGGAGAGCCGACATGTGTGTGAGTCGGCGGTCCTATGTGAGAGGAGTCCCCGTGTCGGAGAGCCGACATGTGTGTGAGTCGGCGGTCTTAGGCGAAAAGCTGACCTATGTGTTAGAGAGGAGAGCTCGGCTCTTCGAGTCTCTGTCGGCCCCAGTGCCGAAATTGTAACGCCTCTGTATATATGCTGTACATAAACCTTGTTTAACTCACCGTCGTCTCGTCCGCTCGTCTTATCAGCTCTGCGCAGAAGCAGTCGCGAGCTGAGAAACATACGCTACCAAACGGCTGGTGACCTTCCCGGCGGAGTTGAAAGCAGTGGCGCCTTCGGGACCGTGTTGGCGTCGCCGTCTTTCGAAACAGTCGTTGCAGCGGTGAGATTTCGGGGCGCCCTTCGTAACGTCGTCGGAGGTGCGCTTCGCAACAGTGGAGGTCCGCGGTGGGATTTCGGAGGTGGCTTCGCAACAGTGGTTGGCAGCTGCGGGATCGGCCGGCGTCAGCGACATCGATGCGGTGAGTGCCTGATGTTTTCCCTCTCAGTTCACCAGACTACTCTAGCTCAGGTTGTAGTAGTTTAGAGAAGGTCTGTCTGAAGCATTGAAGTGAGCTTTGATTGTTTCAAGCCAAGTCGAAGCGCTTTGAAACCAAAGGTAATGCGGAGGGTGTAAACACGGGAGTGTTAAAATTTGCTTGCGCGTCTTGCTAGTAGGCTTATAGTGGGTACGGCAAGTAGATTCTTAGATTCTTAACAGGGAGCAAACAGCAAGAGGCTAGTGTGAACGATGGAGAACCTTAAAGTGAAGGAACTCATCGAAATTTGTGAGGAACTCGGCATTACTTTGGGCCGTGCGAAACGAAAGCAAGCGATCCTTGACATCATAAAGGATGAGGGAGTGTCGGCGGAGGAAGTCGATGAGGCCTGGGCGGATATCAAAGCACACCGCGAGGAGGCTGAAAGGCGAGAAACTCGCGAAGAAGCTGAAAGGCGCGAAGCTCGCGAAGAAGCTGAAAGGCGCGAAGCTCGCGAAGAAGCTGAAAGGCGCGAACGTCGCGAGCGCGAGGAGGCCGAGAGACAGGAGCGCCTTGAGATGAAAAGACTAGAATTGGCAATCCTACAGTGTTCGCAGGCGCCTAGCGTAGCTTCTCCGACGATTCAGGTCAGCGGTTTTAGAATTCGTGACCAACTGCCACCGTTCGTAGTAGGCGAGGACATGGCGAAGTATCTCGTCAAGTTTGAACACGTCTGTGAGCGAAACGCTTTGGAGCGGTCTCTTTGGGCGCGGAACCTGTTAGCTCTTCTTCCCGGCGAAGTGTCCGACGCGATAACTTGCTTGTCGAGGGAAGCGTTTGAGAGCTATGACGAGGTTAAGGAAGTGCTCTTAAGACGTTATAAGTTGTCACCCGAGGCTTTCAGGCAAAGGTTCCGGTATGCTAAAAAGGGGAATGAGTCACACGTTGACTTCGCGTTTCGTCTTAAAGCCGATTTGATTGAATGGCTCAAGGGCGAAGGTGTTTATGACGACCGCGATAAAGTGGTGGAATGCGTTGCATTGGAGCAATTCTACCGCTGCATCGAGGAGGATGTCAGGCTTTGGCTGCAGGAAAAACTTGGGGAAGTACAGTTAAACAAGGCAGCTGAGTTAGCTGAGGAGTATTATACTCGCCGAAAGTTGCATAGCAGGGCAGTGCGCGTTGAAAAGGATGAAAGGAAAGAGGGCTTTTCAAAGAAACCTGATCAACGGAGACCCGATCCGCACCGTAATTTCAAGAAGGACCCGTCTCTTACGAAGGACAGTGTAGGGGAAGGGCAAACAGAAGCGGAGAAATCGAGTGAGGTTTCTACCACACAGGCATTTGAATCGGAAAACAAACGGAAGCCGCTAATCTGCTACAACTGCAAAAAGGAAGGACACATCGCGAGAAACTGTCAGGAAAAGTTGGCCTTCGCAACAATCCGAGAATCAGAAAAAAACATGCGGTTGTTGGAGCCGTATCTCCAAGAAATTAGGGTGAATGAGAAAACGTGCCGAGCACTTAGAGACTCAGCGGCAACCATGGACGTTGTCCATCCTTCATTGGTGTCTCCGGATGACTTTACAGGAGAATGCGCGTGGATCAGGCAAGTCGCCGAGGAGCAGAGTGTTCGCTTACCAATCGCCACGGTTGTCATTGAAGGCCCGTTTGGTGAGCTTCGCACCGAAGCGGCTGTGTCTGCCGCGCTAAACGATCGTTTTCCTTATCTTTTCTCCAACAACTCGGAGCAGCTTCTCAAAGATCAGGGCAAATCGTTCTTCCCCAACTTAGCGTGCATGGCCCTCACGCGATCGCAAGCGCGGAAGCTTGACCTTGTTCAATGCGGTGAACTCTCAAGTGACCTTGTCGGCGGGTCGACGGAACCCCAGAAGGGAAATTTTCCGCATGAGTCATGTGAGCAGTCACGCGAGCGGCCCGTCGCGGAAGCGGCCGGCGCGGTATGCGTTGGAGGAGACGACATGGCGCCATTGAATCAGAGCCAGAGGGCTGCAACGCTCTCGCCTGTAGCGGAAAGTTGGAGCGAGCTGCCGAAAGTTGATCGAGAGACGCTCATTCAAGAGCAGCGTGAGGACCTCTCAATTGAAGCGCTAGTGGAAAGCCACAAAAACGCGGCACAAGTGCTGTCGAAGGAGCACTACGAGAAATCGGTGAAGAAGCGTGCTTTTGAAGTTGATAATCAGGTAATGCTGCTGCAGCCGTTCAAAAGAAACAAGCTTGAGGTTGATTGGGAAGGGCCTGCCAAAGTGATATCGAAGCTTTGCGATACAAATTACGAAGTGAAATTAGGAAGGCGGCCGAACAAAATTTACCACAGTAACTTGAAAGCAGTCGTAAACCTGCTGTTGAATTCTTCGGAGGAAGAGGGAGCAGAAATTTTGAGTTCCAGTGATGTAATCGAAAGGGGATCGGAGGTAACCTTGGAGGAGTTAAACCTCGAGCCTAGGTTAAGTGAAGTCCGGAAGGAGGACCTGAGAAAGATTGTTTCCGAGTTTGGAGACGTGTTTTCGGACCATCCCGGAAACACGAGGCTGATCGAACACGATATCGAGCTAAGCGGTGAGGAGTCAATCCGTAGCAAGCTGTATCGTTGTTCCCCTGTGCAACGTCGCAAGTGTGAGCCGCTCTTGGTGCCGCATAGGTATCGTCGCCTAAAAGTGGCCGGTTACTGAGATGGAGCATGTTGCTCCACAGCGCAACTTTGACGTTCACTATGAAAAAAAAGGAAAGCTAAACGCTATTACAGGTGCATTGAGCAGTGCGTTCTAGCTAGTACCTTCTCAACCTTTCGGTTTCTCGCTGGCGATTCGGGGCAAAATTTTGACCTCATCACGACCTGGGCTGAGCGCTCTCGTTCAATGTGATCTCAAGGGGCCAACTTTGTGGTATTCTAATTCGTTACGTTGTTGTACGTGGGAAAAAAAATTGAGTTGTCATTTTAAGAGTCTTGTGTCCCACATGTGCCTCATGATGTAGAGGGAACAAAATTCCGATAGACACGTAGATAGGTATATGTTGTACTATACTTTGTCTGGTGTTCTGTCGGGTGACCGAGGGCACTTGCTTGTGTCGTGTGTTGTTTGTTGTCGAACCGTTCTTAGCAAGTTGCAGAACCATCGACAAGTGCTGAAACCGAAGATGGTCAGAAGAGACGAGCGAAGTTGGCCAGCCAGTTGTGGCGACAAGCCAGTGGAGCTGGGATCCGTCGTCAAGAAGGGGATGTGTTTCCGGAACAGTCTGGAGCTGCATTCTCCCCATGGCCCTGGAGGCGAACCTGGAGGGACCTGGCGAACGAGCGCGCCTGTCATCCGAGCCCCGTGGAAGCAGCTCGTCTTTTCGGCGCATTGTCTGGCGGCGGGGGTGCTGTTATGCCAGCGAGTCCTCAGCAAACGTCCGTGCCTCTGAAAAATGCAATCTGGGTCAAGGCCAGCCCGCAGTCCGCCTGACGCGAACAACTCAACGGCGTAAACACGCGCGGCGCCTCTCTGGCGCCCACGTGCAGTGAGTCAGCAGCGCACGTGACAGCGAGCCCCGTCGAGTAAACAACGGGCGTCTTCATGTCTGGGGGTCTGACGTGGCCCAGCGGCGACCCCATTGGAGGAATCTGCCCTGACGACCAGCGGCGCTTCTGATTGGACATTTTGGTTGGACCCGGTGCAAATAAAAGAAGCCCTGCGGCGCGTCGCGATCGGCGGTCCTATGTGAGAGGAGTCCCCGGGTCGGAGAGCCGACATGTGTGTGAGTCGGCGGTCCTATGTGAGAGGAGTCCCCGTGTCGGAGAGCCGACATGTGTGTGAGTCGGCGGTCTTAGGCGAAAAGCTGACCTATGTGTTAGAGAGGAGAGCTCGGCTCTTCGAGTCTCTGTCGGCCCCAGTGCCGAAATTGTAACGCCTCTGTATATATGCTGTACATAAACCTTGTTTAACTCACCGTCGTCTCGTCCGCTCGTCTATCAGCTCCGCGCAGAAGCAGTCGCGAGCTGAGAAACCTACGCTACCAAACGGCTGGTGACCGTGTCGGTGGAGATCGGAGCAGTGGCGCCTTCGGGACCGTGTTGGCGTCGCCGTCTTTCGAAACAGTGGTTGCAGCGGTGAGATTTCGGGGCGCCCTTCGTAACGTCGTCGGAGGTGCGCTTCGCAACAAGCTGCTGCTACAAAAAAAAACTGTTATTGTTGAACGAGATGGTAGTTTGAGATTGTGCCCACAACCATTCGTGTTCATCATAAACACTGTACAGTGTTTACAAAGCGGCCTACTTGCTTTCTCTGCCGGTGCCTACGGAGGCCACTGCAAGCCAGAAATCCTGCAAAGGTGGTGAAAGCCATGTAAAAAAAAAGATTCGCAACCCCTCAAAGAGGTTTGCCCGTGCGGCTGCTGCAAAAAGTAAGAAACATGAGGAGGTCCTGGCTCTTTAGCGAAAGCTTTTCACAGATTTGAACGAGGGAATAGAAAATACCCTTGTTGAGCTTCCTCATTTTCTAATGCTTTGATTTATGACATTCCTGAAATAACGAGTGTTCGGCAATAACTCAGCGAAGTTATTCGAGAAAGATGGCTAATACTTTAGCCATCGTTCGCACGAGTTTTGGCATGATAACTGCAATTTATAATGCTCTCACAAAAAAATTCTCTCACGAGAAGGATGGCTAATAACTACGCATTCTAAAAAAATTTCCACTTCGATCAAACTGTACAAACTGGATTTCCAAAAAAAGTGTTTTTATTAGAGCGCAGTGGCCATTTGGCTTGGAAATTTTACAGGCCAACGAACATTGGAAAGATTGTGAAAGATGCCCAGCCAATAACAAAAATAAACTATGCTTGAGATGAGTCTCCAAAATAGAAGGACGATCGCACGCTAACAACTCGTCCGGTGTACTTCTATTCTGACGTCTCGTGTTTCGCGCAGATAATTTTTCTGATGTATTACGATCTAGCGCCCAACACAAGCTTCTCGCGCCCAGCCGATTCTCCCCGAAAACAGCGTTCCGGGGTCTGTCGCTAAAAAAATAAGTTAAGAAATATATATTTATTAGTTTCCCGATTGGAAAGACTCCTGAATTTCAGCGGTGATTATGGAGCAAATGTTTACTAATGTTCGTTTTCGAAGTAGTTGAGTTTACCGCGCAAGTGTCAATGGCGAATCTCGGTTATCACGGCTGGCGAGAGCTGCGAGGAATTTCCGGATGTTCTGGCAGTGTGGAACAAGATTTGCGCCTGAAGCAGACCTGATGTTAAGAAATCGATTCGAAGCCATACATCAATCCCCACACATGAAGAACGATCCTTAGGCAAAACCACGAGACACTCAGACCCACGACTGCCCTTTAAAGGTGCTACCACTTGTAAACCAGCTCGAGAACGACATGATTTAAGTAGCTCCAGAAGAACGGCAGAGCATTGACGAGCAAATAATTTTCTTCAAGGGGCGATCACCCTTAAAGCAGTACATTAAATCGATGCGCCACAAGTAAGGCTATAAGATGTTTACAAGGGCAGGTGTCTCCGGAATTATGCACGACTTCATCATCTATGAAGGAAAAGGCACTGCTAATGACAATCTATTCGGCATATCTAATATAGTCATCGATCTGGTGAAAGATCTTCCGGAGAACAGGAACCACGAGCTATTTTTTTGATAATTGATTCAGCAGTCTGTGCTTGGTGGACGAGCTGAAGCGCAAAGGATTTCATAGTTCTGGCACCATCTGGTGGACAGGATGAAAATGTGTCCACTGGCACCCTACACAACTCTCAAGGCGCAAGGCAGAGGATCAGTCGATTTTCGCGTGAACGAGGGATCTAACATTCCAGTCACCAAATGGTGTGATAGAAACTCTGTCCACCTTGTGTCAAGCTATGCTGGTGCCCAACCAACGGGCATTTGCAAGTGCTGCAACAGCAAACAAAAGCGCAGCGTTGATGTCCAACGCCCTTTCACCGTAAAGGAGTACAATGCCTTCACGGGAGGCGTCGATCTCGCGGACATGCTTATTGAGCTGTACCACATGGACCACAAATCGAAAAGTTGATACATGCGCATTTTTTACTGAATGATCAAAGTCAGTATTGTCAATGGATGGTTGCAGTACAAACGCCACTGTGGCCAGCTATCTATCAAAAAAAAGGTTACCTCTGCTAACTTTTCGATCGCAGATTGCCCAAACCCTTGCACAATTGAAGTCGAGTCCTATCATCAAAAGGAGGTCAGGCACGGCGGATGAAGTTGTAATCGTGTCCGCCAAAATGTTTATCTCTTCTGCGGTGGCACCGTGGCCCATAGTGGGCGTAAGATTTGATGGCATCAACCACTGGCCGCAATATGGCGAAAAAAAAAGGAACCCATACAAGTTCTGCAAGTTGGCTACACGTTTTTGTACTGTGCTAAATGCCACATGCACTTGTGCCTCCTTCCAAACCACAATTGCTTTAAATCATTCCATGTGAAGTAGTGCCTCAAGTGTCCAGTGTTGTTCATTGATATGTGAGGTTTTACGTCCCAAAACCACCATATGATTATAAGAGACGCCGCAGTGGAGGTCTCCGGAAATTTTGACCACATGGGGTTCTTTAACGTGCACCCAAATCTGAGCATACGGGCCTACAACATTTCCGCCTCCATCGGAAATGCAGCCGCCGCCGCCGGGATTTGAACCCGCGACCTGCGGGTCAGCAGCCGAGTACCTTAGCCACTAGACCACCGCGGCGGGGCTCCAGTGTTGTTCAGGAAACACACCTCATTTCTAATCTATGAATGTACGTACTTATTTTTCTGACAACGTAATTGTCCTACTGTGACCTTTCATTATGCATGCCAGAATTTTCTTCATTCTGTGCCTTGAAACAAAGCTTTGGGCATCAAAGGGTTAACTTTGGATGAAGCAAAGTTAGTATGGGAGGGAAAGAGGGTTTCGCAAATACGACTGGCTGATCATGACATGATTAATGTCACAATTCCGTCGCATACGACGTCATCAAACACTTTCCGCCAGACAATGCCACAAAGCGGCAGTGCGTATTGTGCCACTGGTATGGCGGTATGTGCCACAGGTGACCGACACGTCATATCTACTCAGGAATGAAAAGAATACACATGCGTATTTTTAACCCATGACCATTAAGAAAACGCTAACATCAGCAGGGTTCACCCGAGAAATGCGGAGAAAAAAAATTGGCCCCGTATCTGCATATTACACAGCAAATGTCGGCGAAAGACGATAGTCTTGCGTTTGAGAGAGTGAACAAAACGTTTATTTGATGTTCTTCGCAAGAAAATCGGTTAATGGTATTCTGGAGGCGCTGCGTTAGAGTGCGTCGAGCGTGCAACAGAGGCGAACGAGCGCATCAAGTCACATCACGCGTGAGACATGAGTGCTATCTGGCAGTTATCTTGGAAAACGAAGCGCGCAGCGTGCGCGTGCGTCACGGAGGCGATAAGATTTAGAACACAAGGCGACGGGTAGGTGCCACCGCCTTGTCGTCTTAGCAAAGCGTTGGGAACACTTCCCTTTTCGTGCAAGTGTTGCATCGTCAGCGCAGCGTGATAAGCGCAACGGTCCTTAGCATTACTTATGTATGCCTTTTATAGCAAAAAGACACAAATACTAGTGACTTGTTGTTATGATGTCTCAGATATGCGCAATAATTGCTTTGTAATTAACAATAGCACAAGTATGAACGCTAAATCTTGAGCAATATTGGTGGGCGCTGCGGATTGGGTTGGCCATTTGCAGTATCGTTTAGTGCCGCTTAGGGTATCGTTAAGGGCCGACAAACAGAAAAATGTACAGAAAGACAGACAGACAAAAATTTTTGCGTCGGAGGTCTCTCAGAAAGAATATCGTCTTTGAAATATCAGGGTCCCAGCCGAAATAAAACATAAAAATTCTGCGTGGCAATCAAACATTCTACCACAGATGCGGGCCAGGTCTTGGAACTGCTTTTATATATACCCTACTGTTCGTAAAACATCAATTTAGGTTGCAGTGCTGGCTATTTATTTCATAAACATTACATATATGCTCCTTGACGCAGCCGTCACGTCAGATTAACGTCAGTTGTGGGTAGGTGTCATGCGCTGAAGTTGTTTTATGTAGCAGTGTGCAGGACTACCATTCTTGCGAGCACCAGCGCTTCTTAACAGGTTATCGCTTCAAGTGTTGCTAATACTCGTGGTCTTGTTGGTATCGTGCGCAATGGTATCTTTACCAAAATTGGTATGCCATAACATGACTGTAAGACGAGCATAGCTTATTAGTCATAACATGAAAATCATTGTATGTATGTCATGAATGTCATGATTTAGCTTTCATGATCTTGGTGCTCTTGTGGTGGTTTCGTTCACATGACATACTGCAAAACTGGCATGATAAGACATGACTGCTTGGCGAACATGAGTTACAGACGCTAACATGGAAGTCATGACATCTGTTTAACGTAAGCCATGACTACACGCCACGTTCATGGTGCGCTCGTGGTCGTTTTGCCAGCTTTTAATTAGTATCTTGTGAAGTGAATAGACAACGTAGGTAAATGACGCGTCCAAACATGAAAATCATAAAATACGTGCAATGTAAAACATCACTACATGCCAGGCTTCTACCGTGCTCTTGGCCGTTCCGATAATACCAAATTTGGTATTACGTGACGTGAATGGACGACGAAGGTGAATGAGACGTCCGGACATGATAATCATGACTTCTCTGTCATGTAAGAACATGACTATGTGCAACGCTCATGATGCGCTTCTGCACGTTTCGCTAGCTTCACACCAATATTGGTATGACGTTTCGTGAATGGATGACAAAAGTATATGACTGGTGCAAACATGATAATTATTACATGTGTGTCACGTCACAAGACGACTACATGGCAGGCTCATGATGAGCTCGCAACCATTTCGCTAGCATCGCATATAACAAATTTGGTATTACGTGACGTGAACGGACTACGAAGGTAAATTACACGTTCAAACATGACAATCATGACATGCGTATTGTGTAAAACATAACTACTACTCACAGCGCGCTTGCGGCCGCTTCGCTCGCTTAGCATATACCAAATTCGATATCATGTGACGTGAATAGACGACGAAGGTAAATAACACGTCCAAATATGCTAATCATGATATGCCTGTCATGTAAAACAAGACTACATGCTACGCTCTTAGTGTGCTCGCGGCCATTTCGATACCTTCTCCGTGGCCTCCGAGATTGCGGGCGCGTGGCGGGGTTTCTGTCTGGCCGTCCCAATCGCACGAGGAATGCGTGTTTCCAGAGGTGGGCGTGGCCCGCTCTTTTCTCCGCACCGCGGCGCTGTTTCTTTCGGTTGAAGATATCCGGGCTGTTGGTGAAGCTTCTATGGGGCGAGAAAAAAATGGTTTTGTGCTTCTTTGTATTTTGTGTTCGTTTGAAAATATCGCGTCAAGGAGTACGACAGAAAAAGTTTGTGCTGGGGCGTTTTATTTTCAAATGGGGTACTTATTTTGCTGTAGGTTGGTGCCTCCCACAATAGAGCAGTTAAAATTGCGATGCCTCTACAAGAGATCTACATGTGCTTGCAACTATACTTCGAAGTTCACGGGCTGTATAGAAGGGGGGCACCGGCGAAGAAAAAAAAAATGACAGCTTGATCCGGAAGCGAGGTCAGACGACTGCAGCGTTCAACGTCCGTGAATTACTTTTTACACTCGATTGAATGGATTATTGTTGCTCTCATATAACTAGCGCTGCTTTTCATTGTAACGCCGTTTCGAGAATTCTTGCAGACGCCCGAATGTGATCACAGCTGTGCCATGACGTGGTTTCATTGCTTCTTAGACGTGTTCTTCGCCTGTTAGGCTGGCACGCCGGCCGTCCAGCTGTGCTCAACACAACTGGTCTTCAGTGGCATGTTCAGTGGGACTTGTCAACGACAAGCAAAGCGCTGTTCGGCGGGCGAGGGATAAATAAACAAAATTACAGTTATGCACGGAGTGAATGATTAGTGGGGTGAAGCATCCGTCCATCCATCCATCCGTCCATGCATTCGTTCGTCCATGCGTCTGTCGACTCCTGTACACACTACAGCACGCACCAGATGGACGGACGCTTCGCCCCACTCATCATATTGACTCCGCGGATGTGCTGTCTACGTTGGATAGAAGGACGACCGGCCAACTGATGCTATAGAAAGCTCCGTTTCTAAAAGTAATAAAACCACGTCGCCCTACGCGTCGCAGCTTTGATTAGTTCAGCGTGCCTTTAATAATTATCTTAGCGTCCAATTTAAATCAGGGGTGGTTCCACGAAAGGAACAAGAAAGTGACCCGTTTATTTGCGTGTAACCCGTGAGTGCAGAATGCGGCATTGTGATTTAGCTTGTGGACTGGGCTGTCTGTTTTTATTAAATGTGGAGCGTTTGATGATCGCACTTACTCGCAAATCAGGCGTTGGCGGCGTCTTTGACGCCACCACTGCGCATGCTGGCGTCTCGTGCCCAAGTCTCTTTTTTTGTTTTTATCTAATGAGCGGAAGGGCACGCATCAGTCTGCCATGGTCACGAAAAAAATGGAAGAAACAAGACCTGGCGTCACTTTCTCAAACAGGAAAAAACTTTAGCATTGGCAGAGCATCAATTGTATAAACCGTTACCAGTCTGCAACTAGATTGATAAAGCGCTAGTGTTGAATCAAATATTTATTTTGACTTCCACTCCAAAATTCTCTCTTCCATTCAGAATGCTAGCGACGCATGCACGTAAGGTATCCGCGCGAACGCCGCAGCATGAGTGCGTTACGAAGAAATAACAACCTCTGGAGAGGAACCGTCGCTGAGCTGACGATACTCGGAGCTCAGCATGAGTAACTATCTTGTTCTCTCCTCGCAATGATCCGACGCCGTCAAGTCTGGCGCAAAAGCCACGCTCTCAAAGCGTACAACGCTTCGCTCTCGCCCGCGAGGCTTCCCCACTTTTTCTTTTCAACTACCTCCCGGGGCGCCGCCGAAGTAGGAGAGAGGCACGAAGGAAAGAAAGGTAGGAGAGGGCATACCCAGCCGGCGCGCCATAGAGTTTCCCTAAATTAACTGGAGGGCACTCTGGCGCTTCGATCGTTCAGCGACCATGGGAATGATGGTTAGTACACACATTTGCGTAGTCTTCGTACTTGCGGGCGGCGAATCATACTTACGGCTTTGTTTATTGCTGTGTTTCAGTTTTGTTTTGAAAGAAAGAACGAAGTTTTTTGAACTTAGTGACTTGATTCGAAAGGGTAAGCCTAAAGGAATAAGGTTGTGAAAACGGTGAACATGTGCTAATTTATGTTTTCGCGAGAAAACAGATCCAAGTCACACGAACACACACGAAGACAGAAGTAGGCTAGAAGTACGAAAATTAGACATATGTGTGTACTGCCCATCATTCCCATGCTCGCTGAAGCGCCGTGTGTTGCAGCTCCCATAGAAACTAGCGCCAGAGTTCCCTCTAATGTATAATAAGAAACTCTATGCGGCGCGCGGCGTGAAAAGTGTGGCGGAAATGACATCATGAAGGTCATATTCACTGGGCACAATATCGGCGTGGCTATGGTTACGTGTTGCGCAGTGGAGCTGGTCTAGTAGTGGGCTGCCGCGGCTGGCGGCGGCATGTGTGCCTCCCCAAGTCTCGTGCTGAGTAGTGGTGGACAATATCCGTGCTCTGCGCCGCCTTATTGGTTATGCAGTGTGCTCCTGGCAGTTGCTGTACTCTTAACAACGTTTACAAATCCCTTTGTCCATCACGGGGTTTCAACAGTGCGTAGAACGAGTGCATATCCATGTGTCGTGCGGCGGATGACGCGGATGAAGCAGTTAGTGTTAAGCGAAATTGCGTTGAGCACCATGACGAAGCTGACTGACGACGAACGCCTTGCAGGTCAGTGACGGTTGCGCAGTGCTCCTGCTTGTGACAACGGACGACGCTGTTGAGCCCAGCAAGACGCCATGAGGACGATGTGCACATACGTAGTTTCGTGTTGTGTATGTACAGTAACAACTTGCATGTGCGTATTAAAACACCTTTTCTGTTCCGCTTCGTACACTCTCCTCCAGCATTGCTTGTAATCTCAACGTAACAGCGACCACGTTCAAGTATGACTTGCACCGTGCTCAAAGTCACCACGGTCACAGAATGCTGACGCCGGTGAGTTTCACGCGGAACACGGACACAGTGACCGGACGCTGCGTCGGCCGCGTGGCGGAATGCAACCGTAGAAGGCGCACGACTGATCGGGTTGTCTGTACAGTTGCTGAATTAATGACGTTAAAACACTCGCCGTTGTCAGTGCATCTAGCGCGTTCTCTTGTAGTTGCTTCGTTGTCGGCGAGCCGTTACTTTCTGTTATTACTTGGACCACATTATTGCGCCGAAGGTGTCCCGCTGGCTCAGAGTGATGAGCCCCGTTCCATTAGTTCCGGATCGTCACAACACACGCGCTGCGCAGCCCACGTGCTTTTCGAGCTGGAGAGAGAGTCGCGCCTTCTGTTTTACACTCGGATGTAAACAAGAGAGGAGAATTTGCCCAGTCAATATGGCTGACTTCCGGCTTCATCGCGAATTCACAACGAGTGACGTCAGGGCCTCTCCTACCTTTCCGTCCTCCGTGGAGACAGGGATAGTGTGTACTAGAAGTGTTGAGTGTCCTGACTATGCCTTACCGCCTGATCCCTTCCGCGTTGCCCGCAACAGCGGCGCTGCAGTTGAATAGTACTAGTGCCGCACGCCGCGTGCAGGAACTGCTAAGCGCTTTGGCTCCTCCGTCGCGCTTTATTGATCCACACTTCTTCGTACCTGCCCATCATTATTGTCTAGCACATGATGCCAGAGCCTTTGAAGTATGACACGCCAATATAATGAATTGGAGCTCCATCAAAGTCCTTGTGAGAGATCGAAAATAGTTCAGAAAGGGTGTGTTTTATACTGATTTCTTCTCTCCTAACTCCTTCTTCGTTGGTTAGGCGTCTACAATATTCAGAATAACTGAGCCGATTTATTTGAAGTTACCTACTCAGAAAGCTGTGAAATTACAAAAAAAACAAATACTGTGTCACACGCACGTAGAACCAGAAAGACATAAGTAAAGAGGGGAGAGGAAGGGAACCTGAACCCCCTACACCACGAAATGTTTTCGTAATTATACTTTTCAGCGTATACTAAAATATTTACACGCATTCACAGTGACCACCAAGTGCCAAAATTAGGCATTCTGCCGCACACCCCACCTCCTAAAACATTCTGCCATGGGTAGCCCTGCGCCAATAGTTTACAGTTGGCGAAGCTGAATATAGCCTGTCTCTACAAATGCGCACTGTAGATTTCACCTTTTCGACAGTATGAGGTCCCAAAACTAGTTAAAGTCTCACGTAGTCGGACGAGAAATGCACCGCCTAAAAATTAAAAATTGTAGCTGTGCTAAGGGCATTGCATGAGTATATATATATATATATATATATATATATATATATATTGCATATGCATATTGTTTTGAGAAATTAGCTTCTTTGTTATGTACACGGTAAACGCCCACACGCACACACACACACACACGCATATATATATATATATATATATATATATTATATATATATATATATGCGTGTGTGTGTGTGTGCGTGTGGGCGTTTACCGTGTACATAACAAAGAAGCTAAATTTCTCAAAACAATATGCACCACTTCCTGCCTACACTTTTGATACATATAATAGAACTACGCTTATATTACAAACATCATCATAAATTTGCTCGCTTGCAATGGCATTACGCCAATAGAATATTTGGAAAGGAGCACAATTTAAGCTGTCGATAAAAAATGAGAACTCGTTACAGTGAACTTACGCAAATTAACAAACAGGCATAATACAATTGTCACTTTTTAATATGTTTGGGTGTTGTTTTAATAAGTTTAATATGTATTGAGCCTTTCGGAAAGCAATAATTATATTCCGCAAAACTGGCATGATAAAACAGAGTCCTCACCGAATAAAGTAGATATCGGATATAGTAGAGACGGCCGACAAAAAAAGTGCATGATTTAATCACGGTTTTGATACTTCTTATCTCTTTGTAGTTCGCCAGTAGCCTCTTATAATGTAACGCAGCTCAAAGCACTGATTGAGTAAGAAGCGAGGTGGATCCGTGCAAATTCCCATTGCCAATTTTTTTCTGGTTCGGCAGGCTTTTGAAACAGTGAATGTCTCGACGCAATTTCGGCATGCCTGCATATTCACTCGTGCACCATGGCACGTAGCAAGTGCGTCCGCTGATAAAAGCTCAGAAACGCATTAAACGCGCTAAAAACGAGCAATTACACGCTTTCACAGGCTCGGGCACGCGCGCTCTTACTGCAGACGCTTCTGAGATCTTCAGTACCATGGGATTACAGCGCCACCGCTATTGTCACCCACCGGAGAATCAGCCGAGATGCGGCGCGGCTGGCTTGTTCGCTCCACTGCCTTCTTCTAGTACACTGTAAAAGGGAGGAGATCTACACCGACGTTACTAGAACCAGATCAGTTTCGCAGCTCCACGCGCGCGCTGGCACGAATGGCTGACGCGTGAACTAATGGCGCTGCTGTTTCGATAGTACTAGCGCGAGAACAAAACGACGACACTGATACAAGAAGGACACGAAGAACACGAGCGCTTCTTCTTTTCTCTGTGTCGTCGTTTTGTTCTCGCGCTATAACTACCGTCATGCCATACCAACTAGCCCAAGCTGCCACACTTCTCAGCTGCTGTTTCGTCTAGCTTCAACATGAGCTTCACATACAATGCCGCGCGTCATGATGCGCGTGTTGCTGCTCAGACACGACAACGCGTTTTCGGTGTTCGGTTGCTTCTTCGCGTCATTATTTAGTGAACTGTTGTCTCTTACGAACTAATTATAACATGTGAAAAGAGACAACGATAAACAATGCCTTATTGTTGTGCCCTGGGCCGCAAAAGCGGCCACGGAAATGACAACGATCATCATTTCTTTGAACCACCCCGAGATCCCCAGGACTTTTAAAAAGCCGCCCGCATATTCCCGAGAGGGGAAGTCTAGTGAATGCGTCGCAGAGTGAGGGGGGTATCGCGTCATTGTTGCGTAATTGAGTATTGTTACTTCGTTTTAATTATTCTTACTTAGTGAATGATGAAGAAGCGCGTCCTTGAACGAGTGTTGGGACGCTGATGTTGGGTTGTGCCCCACTACTGGTTGAAGGTACTGTTGCTTCCAGCGCATCTACTAGAGTCAAGCAAAGCGTAGCCAGAAATTTTTTTTTTTGAAGGTGGAAGGGGGGGGGGGGGAATCTGCTTCATTTAGAGCAAGGCACCCCCTTGAAATGGTCATTTGGGGCTCTCTATGCTAATTTCAAAAAAAAGTATTCAGGGCAGGGGGTGGGGCATGGGCCCAGTGTGCCACCCCCTGACTATGCCCCCTGTGGACGCAAACTGCACTCCGCGTATTGAACCTGAAACGGTTGAACATGCTGTGGGTGAGTACTGAGATCCAATATTCTTTTGGGATGTGGTACAAAGGACTCTGAAGAAATATCTGCCGATGACACCTCATGGAATACGTTATATTTGAATACAAAATGAGGGTGGTGTTCCATACAACACCATACTATTACCGGGCCTTTACAGTCTCTGGATTAAACGCATGCCCATGAGGGACATGGATCCGTAGCACAACAGCCACTTGCCCCGCAAACTCCCCGGGTTCAACCCCCTACTCAGACCCAAAATTTTTAATTTTATTTTATTTGAATATTTCAAATTTTTTTGGAAACGCCCAAGATGATTATTTTTCGCTCCCATCCAACGAAAGTGACGGCGATGCCAGAATTTCTGCGAAACAAACTCTAATGCTGTCACGTTAAAAATGCGCACACACGCTTTGCCGCAAAGATAGGCGGCTGCTCACAAGTCCAAGATATGTGAGTGACATTTTGAGGCGGACGATAATGTCAAATATCATAAGCACACTATAACTGAAAATGAAATACTTCCACCTCGAGGAAACTGAGTGCTAGCGCTTTGGACATTACCTCACCTTTTTTCCAGGCTGCCAGAGCGAATCTCAAAGACACATGTGACGACAAGATCAAGGAGGTCACACACAAAAAAAAAACGTGTTAGGAATGAGGTCATGCCTAAAATTAAATAGGGCTTGTTGAGGACAAAAAGGACGAGCTACCATGCCCATGGCGAAGTCCACCCGTTCACCTCTCGTTTTCCGAATGCCCGTCTAATCGCCGATGAGAATAGCGTAACTTAGCGTCTTCTACGCAATTTGTAACATCCTCCGAGCCCTCACAGTGGCGCCTGATGACAAAGAAAACTGAACGCTCACATGAGTCCGAGTACAAAATGTTCGTCAGTATTAATAAGAGTTTCACGTCAGTCCTAGTAGTGCCATCCGGGTCTTCTCCTGCACTTGATCTTTCAGCGGTGTTTTCGACGCTTGTGCCACGTTTGTGCTATTGAGTGCGTTGACATCGATGCGCCTCTGTTGTCGCTGAGCAGGTTTCCTTTGTATCTAAATTCCCATTGAAGGCGCTTCCAGAAAAATATTGTGCAGCTCTTCCTCAGGCACTGTTTTCTTCGCTTTCTTTTCCTGGCTCCATTTACTTTGCATTTACGTTGCCTCCGTCCTCGTCTAATCCTTTCCCTTCGACGCTGTGACACTGTCTTGGCACTTCGCCGCTTCGCGGTAATCAGCAGTGCCGTACATACTCTCCTCAATCTTGATTTGTGCACCTTTCTCATTGAGCAGAAGCTTGGCAATGTACAAGGGGCTTACTTTTTTGTCACCACGGACTTTTCCTTTTCTTTTTCATTTTTGCTCGCTCTATGAAGTGGCCTTGATTTTTCTCGGTCAGGCACTTGTACGCACGGCGGTGTGGGCTTTGTAACGTCTGAGTCTACCAGCTTTCGCTTGGACGCATTATTAATATCTCATGAATGGCGTTCTAGATCTACGAAGCCTTCTTCGTTCTCAATCATGGGAATACTTTCCACCTCGAACACTGCAGTTGTTGTACACTTCTTGTCAACAGCTTGATGGGTGCAGGACGCTAATTAGATCTGTAATGGCGCAGAAGAGGCCTTCTCTGTAGCTGAAATTCTAGCTTGTGTGCTGCCATTTCGTCCCTCTATTTGTCCTGTCGTTCCTCATCCAAGTTCTGTGGGACAAGATGGCTGTTGAAAACGTAATTGTTAGATTGCGGTGACATTTTCGGAGAAAGCACTTTCTTCTGTGCCTCCGTTCTCATACGTTGTCGTATCAAGTGTAGGTGCGTCTGCCCAGCCTTTAATGTATCTGCGATCTTATATTCTGCTCTGATCCTTGCTAGAATAATCTTGTGCTCATAGCCGTCAGCTTCCTCCATCTCTGCTCCCAAATGATCGATGTCAACTGTGTCCTCTACTTCCTTGTCGATTCTTTTGAGCTTCTCATACTGCTCAATCGAAATTCGGAGAATGTTGCGCTACTCACACACTAATGGGTGGTCCATATGCCGTAGGTGTTCGATATCTGCGATGACCTGCGTGACGGTCTTGCGTGTTCGACTCCGCCTTTCGTGGAGGGCCTCCATGATCCGGTCCAGTGTCGGAAACGAGAGAGATCACTGACCAGCCATGTCAAGAGGCGACGTGGGAGTCAACACGGCATCCATCGCAGAAGGTTTGCACAACGAATATCTGTCACTTGTCGGGCTGTCGTTCTTCATGATCTTGTGCATATGGGGCCATCGTCGTGAAGGGCAAGTCAGGACTGAGCCGAAGAAGACGTGAGGGCTCCCGTCTCGCGAGCCTCCAGACGATGCCTGCACTCACGGGGCTGCACTGTCAAGGTGCACGTCGTTGGCCTATGGACTGTTTTCACTTGTGAGCAACGGGCCGCCGTCGTAAAGGGCGAGTCAGGACGGAGCCGAAGTAGACGTGAGGGCCCCCGTCTCTCGAACCTCCAGACGATGCCTGCACTCACGTCAGTCCATGGGTGCTCCTAGTAGTCTTAGTGGCAACCGGAGTTGGGCTCCCAGGTCACAGCTGTGGTTAGGCCTCGCACATCAGCTTTAGGCATGGACGCTTCGCAAAAGTCCTCGAGGGTACGACTGTGGTCAAAATTCGTGAAGTCCGCTCCGTCTCACCTCAGAAGGTCTTTCCTCCCAGGTTTCGGCACCGAAATTTTGAGGACAAGAGAACGAGCTACCACTGAAGCCCATCCGTCCACCTCTTCTTTTCCGAATGCCGGTCTAATCCCCGATGATGATAAAGGCCCTCCTAGTCTTCTACACAATTTGTAACAGGGCTGTCATGGTGATGGCGTCGGTCGAGTGATTCTAAAGCGACGACGCATCTCCGGGGAGATCACACGTCTCGTCAGCCACAACGTTCGTGCTCAATGAAGTGATGAACTTCTCGTTGCCTTCCGCGTCCAGGAGCTAAGAACTACTCGATGATGCCATGGCAGGGATGACGTGCGGTCCTTTCTACTGCAGAAATCTTGTACCAGAAGCTGCTGCTACGAAAAAAAACTGTTATTGTTGAACGAGATGACAGTTCGAGATTGTACCCACAACCATTCTTGTTCATCATAAATACTGTAATTGATTTGATTTGGTGGGTTTAACGTCCCAAAACCACCATATGATTATGAGAGACGCCGCAGTGGAGGGCTCCGCAAATTTCGACCACCTGGGGTTCATTAACGTGCACCCAAATCTGACAACACGGGCCTACAACATTTTCGCCTCCACCGGAAATGCAACCATCGTAGCCGGGATTCGAGCAGCCGAGTACCTTAGCCACTATACCACCGTGGCGAGCATCATAAAGAATGTACAGTGTTCACAAAACGGCCTACTATCTTTCTCTGCCGGTAGGCCACTGCGAGCCAGAAAGCCTGCAAAAGTGGGGAAAACCATAAAACAAAAGGTTCACAACCTCTGAAAGAGGTTTGCCCGTGCGGCTGCCGCAAAAAGGACGAAACATGAGGAGATCTTAGCTCTTGAGCGAAAGCTTTCCGCAGTTTCGAATGAAGGAATCTAAAATACCCTTGCTGAGCTTCCTCATTTGCTAATGCTTTAGTTTATGACATCGCTAAAGCAACGAGTGTCGGCGATAACCCAGCGAAATTATTCGAGAAAGATAGCTAATACTTCGAGAAAGATGGCGCGAGAGAATTCTCTCACGAGAACGATGGCTAATAACTACGCATTCTAAAAAAATTGCCACCTGGATCAAACTGTATTTCAAAAGATTGTTTCCATTATAGCACATTGGCCATTGGGCTAGTAAACTTTACAGGCCAACGAACACTGGAAAGAACGTGAAAGTTACCCAGCCGTTCACAAAAATAAAGTACGCTTAAGATGAGCCTCCAGAATAGAAGGACGATCGCTTGCTAACAACTCGTCCTGTGTACTTCTATTCCGGCGTCTCGTGTTTCGCGCAGTTTATTTTTCTAACGTATTACGATCTAGCGCCCAACATAAGCTTCTCGGGCCCAGCCGATTCCACCCGAAAACAGCGTTCCGGGGTCTGTCGCTAAAAAAATAGGTTAAGAAATATATATTAATTAGTTCCCCGATCGGAAAGGCTCCTGAATTTCAGTGTTGATTATGGAGCAAATGTTTTACTAATGTTCATTTTTGAAGTAGTTGAGTTTACCGCGCATCTAGTGGCTAAGGTACTCGGCTGCTGACTCGCAGGTCGCGGGTTCATATCCCGGCTGCGGCGGCTGCATTTCCGATGGAGGCGGAAATGTTGTAGGCCCGTGTACTCAGATTTGGGTGCACGTTAAAGAACCCCAGGTGGTCTAAATTTCCGGAGCCCTCCACTACGGCGTCTCTCATAATCATATGGTGGTTTTGGGACGTTAAACCCCACAAATCAATCAATGAGTTTACCGCGCAAGTGTCAATGGCGAATCTCGGTTATCACGGCTGGCGAGAGCTGCGACAACGCGGATCACTCGCGCTGCAGCAGACGACGCGCGCGGCTTGAAGCGAAATTAGAGTACTGTATATGCTACCTTTAGGTAGCAGAGTTGCGCCACTGTTTTCCGGGCGCCACTCGCTCCGCCTACAGGACTTCAGCGCCCCTATTCGCCGAGTGCCATCACGTGGTCATAAGTGGTTCAAATGCGCTGCGGAGAAGCCAACGCTACGATGATTTCGGGCGGATCAAGCGTGGTTGACATCGGCTGTTGTTTCACATCAGCTGTCGTGAGCCGTGATAGTAATACGAGCGCAATAGAGAGCCGTGCGTAATATGGGCGTCGCATGGGTACTCTCAATCGCTGTTCAGCTCAATTCAGTTGAAGGCGATACAACTACACCTGGCTCCCTCACACAGTTAACGAGTGAGTCCAACATGATGAAAAAATTTCATCCCTAACTGGTTGGATTGCGTTCAAAAGTGCGAAAATAATTTCATATTTGTAAATGGAAAAAACAGCGGAAAAGGCGAAGCTAGTGTAATCAACCATAAATATGTATCTCACTGGTTGAACGAGCTACGCACTTTGTTTTATTATTACATACCAAGAACGTAAGCATCAAATCAAGGCTTCTAGGTGTGACCGGAGCAACCGAGTTTCACTCATACTTTCAAAAAAATTTAAAGAAAGCGAAAAAGTAAAGCAACGCTAGTACCATAATCACTCAATATTCAGAGACTATGTAGCACTCTGAAGCGCGAGCGTTGCTCCTGCGCGGATGGTGAGTGGCTTTCCCGCAAGACATTTGAAACCAAGATGGCGTACCTTGGCACAACTCTGCTACCTAAAGGTAGCATATATAGTAAGTCTAAGCGAAATGGCACAGTAGTGCCACCAGTTCTTGCGTCGGCCACCGCGGCCACTTCAGAGAGTGCGTGCCTACGGGGAGCTTCGAAACTGACCTGGATCTAATAACGTTGGTCTGGACTACATCTAGACTGAACGTTACCGGTTCTGCGACAACCGCGAGCTGGTTACAGGCGCGCTTTGATCACCTATTGTTGCCCATTCGCACTGTGAGCTCTACGGTGTTCAGTGAACAAGTTGGGGAATGTAAGAACGAACATCGAGATGTTTTGCTTGTTGGAGAAGAACGCCGCACGCGTTCAGAATTTTGTGTATCTGGTATGAAACACTGCACGTTACATAGCAGTGATAATTGTACTTTTTATTCTTCAGTAGTCTACCTCGGCGATTACTCGATTTTCTTAAAGACGCTGTTCGGCCGCGTGTGTGGCCCTTTGATTTGGATGCAGTCGAGATTACTGTAAATGAACACGATACTGATATTACCATTGTGATACCAAAACGTAATAAAAAGCTGATTACGAAAGAAAGGGATGACGATAACTCAAGCACGTTCACTGTGAAGGACGTGGGGAGTAAATGTAGGTCGGCTAACCGTACCTTTCTACAATATTCCTGCAAAATTACTTATCGCAATGATAAGTGGCACGATCACGGCACATAACTATCTAGAGCGTAAGCGGAATTCGGTTGGCCACCTGACAAATATCCGTACGTGATACCATAGTAATACGATCTCTAACAATAGGAGGGCAATGTAATTAAACGACAATAATTAGCCCAATTTTCACTCATATACGCGTCTCCAGAAAGGGGGAATGCTAGAATTCTTTTGTCACAGACGAAATAATGCCTCTTTGCAATGATGTGTATACGGAAAATTCAGCAGTTGCCATGCTTTTATTCGCCGATTCGACCAAAATAAAAGCAGTAACAGAAAAAATACTTGCCTTCAGTGCAGGCAAACTATTTGTCGGTAATTTCTGTTCGCACGCGAAAAAAAAAAAACATGCAAACGCTGAAGTACCATGCGCTCTGCTTTCTGTCGTGGTTTCCGCCGCCTGAGGAACCCACATTAAACGCGCCCTCCGGCGGTAGCCGTGCGCGTGAGACGAGATTCACTGGTTTTGCTGGGGAGCGCAGCGATTGGGGCGGCCGGAGAGCATCACGCCGCTCGCTCACGATCTCGCAGGCCATGGATTCACATATACTAAATTTGGTATTACATGACGTGAATGAACGACGGCCACAAGTGTAGGCCACATGACACGGTAGTGATGTACGGCATACTTTACGGCATAACAGACGCCGTAGTGGAGGGCTCCGGAAATTTCCACCACCTGGGGTTGTTTAACGTGCACCTAAATCTTCACACGGCCTTCGAACATTTTGGCCTCCATCTGAAATGCGGCCGCTGCGGCCGGGATTCAATTTCGTGACCTGCAGGTCGGCAGCTGAGGGCCTTAGCCACTAGACCTCCAAGGCGGGTTATACGCTAACTTTGCGAGAACACTTCTTTACGTTCCCGCTCGCATACTGGAAGACACGGCAAAGCAAACGTCATGTTTACTTACTCTCTTATGGATACACGTCGTTAATTTCTGCAGAGCTCATATGCAAACAGATTTGGGAAAGTGCGTACTCCAAGCACTACGTAATATCTATGCCCGTATACAAGGTTAGCGTAGGTGTCGGATGCCTTACAACTATTAAACTACACAGAGATAAACCTATTCGTGCTTGTTTTATTTTTGTCATGTTGTTTTCTTTACGGACGTTCACTAATCTGAATATCAGCTGGAGTGGGGTATAACAGTGCAAGACCTCTCCTTCAATTGAAATTCTGATTACGCATCTGTAAGTGTGGTTTCATAACCACGAGTATAATGCAAGTATGGCGTTGACTCGGTGCTTCAACCGGTTTTCCGTGCCTTGATGTCACTGCAGCGAGAAGTGTACGAAAATTCTCCACCAGTACAATGCAAGTTTGGCGTTGACTCAGCACTTGAACTGGTCTTCCGTGCCTTAATGTCACTGCAGCAAGAAGTGTACGAACATCCCCCCCCCCCTAAGAACGCCTTCTCCTAAACTCTCACACACAATGGCCCTACTACCATCCTTTGCCTCCTTACTGGGTGACTATAGAGATAAAAAGCTCTGATTAGAGAGTCTAAATGCAGAAATGGGGGGATACGGCGCTTCATGAAGCAAAATGACCTTACTCTCCATAATGACAATGTGACAATGTCTGCATGCAAGTGAAAAAAAGAAAAGAAGTTCTTATTTTTTGCTAACCTCATCTTGGTACGAAAAAGCACTGCCGTTTAATAAGGGCAAGCATTTCTGGAAGTTTTTACGAAAAAAAAATGTCTTTTCCTAAGTGTAGCAGCTGCATCCGCGATTTTCATATCTAATAACGATAAAAAAAATGTGTGTCAATTACACGGCAACACGAAAATGCCGTGAACCCGCAGGTTGTGGGTTCACGGCGGATTCAAATCCCAGCCGCGGCGGCTGCATTTTCGATGAAGACGAAAATGCTGTAGGTCCGTATGTTCAGATTTGGGTGCACTTTAAAGAACCCCAGGTGGCCAAAATTTCCGGAACCCTCCACTACGGTGGCTCCCATAATCATATGGTAGTTTTAGGACGTTAAACCCCACATATCAATCATCAAATGCCGTGAAAGATTTGTAATCAATTTTTCTATCTGCGGCAGCTGTGAAGTTGCACACGCCACTCATTGTACAAACAGTGGGCTGTTAGCACAGCAGCAGTTTGTGCGCTGGGTTAGCTGCATGTTAGAAGGCAGTGTCAACTCCTCTTATCTCTTAATCTGCACGATGTAGAGCTGTGGTGGATAATAATATACAAAATATAATTTTCACCCCCTCCCCCCATTATGGTTCGATTGAGGATAATCAGACTGTGCAATCTGTCAGTTAAGAGAACGACACCATATTCCAACATCAAGGCTCTTCCGTTACGCAATGCGACATGCCGGTTTTTCGTGACTTTTGAACGTGACTTCAGAATGCAAAATCCTACTCAAATTAGGAAAAGATTGCTTAAATCTGCCACTATAGATTTCACGGTATTTTTGCTCCCACCACAACCTACTCACACGCTCTGGCCAGGTGTCGGACTCTTTAAGCATTGAAAGCCTTGTTTCCTCATCACTATTTTCACAGGAAAGAAATAGCCAAGCTCACCATCTCCTTTTCAGTTTTTTTTGTTTACAGGTCGAAATCACTGCCAAGGACTCACATCATGTCACATGCTGTCGTCGTTTTAAAACTAAGACGTGGCAGGGATGACAAAGAGCCTATGACAAATGCAGGTTCGTCAAAGAACTTGCTGCTGGGTTGGTTGGTAACCACTTCAAAAATTATTAGAGCACAAACACGCACCCCATTCACACATGCACACTATCAGGCATCCATCAAACACGTTAACTCTGTACGTGTTTGGTGCCTGGGTGTGTGGGTATGCGTGTGTGAATGTGCCGTGTGTTTGTGCTCTAACTTTTTTTGAAAGACAGCATGGCTCGTAGGAATGGTAGCAGCTTCCTTGAGGCACCTATTCCTGTTCGTACAACCACAGTGACCATGGTACAGTCTATATAGGTCATTGTCTTCATCTTTCGGCTCTCCCATGCATCTTTACATTTGATTTCAATATATTCAGTGCTCCTCAACTAATCTGAACTTATATTGAACGCGTCCCAGCACAGAACGTTCGATTACACCTATGACACAAAACAGTCATAATTTAATGGTACACTTGTTTTTATTTCCGCAATGTGTAGTCGCGGATCACCAGCCATATGCACGTTTTCGCAGTAGATTACTTTTTTTTTTTGTAGCGCCGTGCATGTGTTCGGGCAGAATTAGAGTCGCTTTGTAGACAGCCATTTCACATGCTTTAATGATCCCACCAGACGTTGCTCCAAAAACGGACTGGCGTAACTTTCGCAGAGACGCGCCTGTCCCCCGCCGGGTCGCGCGACTTCCGGCGGCCGCACGCACAACACAAGCGCGCGGGCCTCCGCTACTTTCCCTGTCAGCCCCACGACTGCAGCCAAAATTTCCCGCCAGCTGATGGCGCGGACCGGGCAAGATGTGCTGCGGAAGAGAGTGCGCCGGGGCGTCGGCGATGCTTATCTCCCCGCCGAGAAGACCCACGGCCGACACTCGGCGGCAACGAGGCGTCGTCAGCCGCAGTTCGGGGCCCCTCGTGCGAGCGAACCACTGTTTGCAGCTCATCCGCTTCGCGCGGATCGTCTTACAAGGCGTGGACGGCGGAGGAAAAACGAAACCTCGTTGCTGCACACTTTACGCTATACGCGCCGATAAGCGTGGCTTACTCCGGGAAATACGTGTGTCACCGACGCTTTAACTCCTGTGCCACAGCTCGTTTCCGTTTTCCCTGGCGGAACGCGCTCAGAAGCTCAGTGAACGGTGTTCGCGCAGGAGGAGAAGCAAATGGCGCGTCCCATTTGATACTGCGCAAGAAAAGAGCCCTCACATTTAGTGCGAGAAATTACTAGAGAGTAGCGTTATTTACGTTATTTGATCTATGCTCTATGCGAATGTAAAAGCACCTCAAGGTAAAAAAAAATGAGAGATTGGTTTTGGGCACTGAAGTAAAGAAGTTGGGATAGTATATCCGTCTCGTATATTGATACTTCCTGTTTCTGCACTTAAATATGACTCATGTAAGTGCAAACTTTACTGCACAGCGAATGATATAGATTTAACGGCATAGTCTTGCATAACATTCTAGCTCCTCATGACAATGGGTTGTTTTGCAAACTGAGCCAAAAGTGTATCAGAGATCAGTGAGTGGTGTACCAACTCTTTCGCGAGTGAGGGGGCATACCTACCTGAGTCGTCAGCCGGGATGTGTGTGTATATATATATATATATATATATATATATATATATATATATATATATATATATATATATATATATATTTATATTTATATGTGTGTGTGTGTGTGTGACGTATGAAGGTAGCGATGGTTTGTAGAAGTAGAGAAGGAAGAAGTGAGAACAGAATAAACATGGGGTATGAGCCAGGCCACGTCGCCCATTCATCGTATATATATCGAGAGAACTTCATCGATGGGCTTGCTCTTTGATATGAATTTGCATACACAGAGGCTACACGACGCGCTTTCTTAGATGCCACGAAGTTCAATGGCGCCCTTATAGCCCAACTTCCGCGTCCAGTATGCGACACTCATCTTGATGATTGATTGATTGATGTGTGGGGTTTAACGTCCCAAAACCACAATATGATTATGAGAGACGCCGTAGTGGAGAGCTGCGGAAATTTCGACCACCTGGGGTTCTTTAACGTGCACCCAAATCTGAGCACACAGGCCTGCAACATTTCCGCCTCCATCGGAAATGCAGGCACCGCAGCCGGGATTTGATCCCGCGACCTGCGGGTCAACAACCGAGTACCTTAGCCACTCGACCACCATGGTGGGGCTCACCTTACTCACTCCTCTTTATCTGATTATGCTTTGGTGGTTAACATTTACAGATACCGCAATAGTTTGTTTAATAAGTTTATCATGGATATTAGTCATTGGGATGGAGATGTACCAAGCTTCAACGAGGATACATCCACGTTGAACGGGGCTATAGCTGCCAAACACCAAAACATACCTTCGTCGAACCCTCCTCTATCAATGTACAGTAAACATTAATGACCCCTGTAAAGGCGCGTTTTACTTTCGTGTTGTACGCCAATTCCCATGACAGGATCAATCATGACTTTTCAATGAATAATTGCTGTTATATTTTTTTATAATAAGTATTCACTTTCTTGCATATATTCCGGCTTGTGTGTATTATAAGCTGCCTTGTTTGCTAATAATCTGAACACTGTTTCTGTAGCGTACAATTATTAGTGATATTGTTATTGTCATATTACTGGTATAACTTATTATCAACTTCTCAACCCTTTTCTTTAAAATGTATACTATAACTTGTGGTGTTAACTAGTGGTGTTGTTGTGGAATTAACTATTTTCGAAACTGCATATTGTTTACCAATTGTTTTACGGCATTTAAAATTTTCTGTGTGCCAGAAAATTGCCTGCTTGTTACATGACATCACGAAGTCGGAGTGTATCTCCTTCCAAATGTAATTCAAGTGGGCTAGCTGCCTATCATATAGGCAGAGATGGATCATGAGTTTATTAAAATATTTCCACTTGTAGCATAACGGTGTTTTGTAGTTTGTGCGCGTATATATCTTTGTGAGGTCATACTTGCTGAGAGAAAGATGAATAGAGAGAAATAAGCAGCGCTGCATGTGTGTGCTTCTTTGCTGTCCGAGATATATTTTGAGTTGTAAAAGACAATTCAAGTTGAGTGAAAACCAAGTACCCCGACTCTTAACTAAGCTTCCATAGTACTAAAGACCATGGTCTTTCATCTCCTCCCTGGTTCGATGGGTCAAGCTCTGGGGTAAGCTTAAAAGCTGAGCTTCCTACTGACGGTACGACGGTAGTTATAGCATGAGGATAGTTATAGCGCGAGAACAAAACGACGACACAGAGACAAGAAGGACACAAAAGACACGAGCGCTCGTGTCTTTCGTGTCCTTCTTGTCTCTGTATCGTCGTTTTGTTCTCGCGCTTTAACTATCGTCATGCCATACCAACTAGCCCAAGCTGCCACACTTCTAAGGTAGTTATAGAGCGAGAACAGAACGATGACAAAGGAACAAGAAGGAAACGACCGCTAACTTCCAACTGAGTTTATTGTGCAGAGCGTGAAAACATATAGAGGAGACAGCAAACCATCTGACAAAAACCATGCGACACGAACAGCAATGGATGAGTAAGAGAAAAAAAACACAAGCAAAGAAAAGGCAAAGAAAAACGAAACATAAAAGTAAATGTGAAAGTACTAAACTAGTTCCACGCACCGATACCTTCGAGGAACCTCGGACAGAGACACAGAGGGCTTGCTAATACAAGGCACCGGTTCGCGTGCCATCTGCGCGGCCTCGACGATAACTCGGTTGCGCTTATCCCTGTGCTTATAAAGCGTCACTGTGTCCTTGAAAAGGGGCGCACAGTTGCACTCAGTGCAGTGCTGAGCGAGAAAAACATCTTTCCTGTTGCTAACATTGTTAGCGTGTTCCCTCAGTAGATCAATGAGACACCTTCCAGTTGTTCCGACATAACAGGAACCAAAGGAAAGGGGGGTCCTATAGACAACTCCCCGAGAACATGCCGCATACCTGTTCCTATGCTTAGCTCTACATTGAGTTGATGCCTAGTTTTTCAGGGGGTTTGTAGATTTGGTGAGACTGATAAATTTGGACGGTGCAGAGAGCAGCACACGAACGGCCGCACGTTTTCCGATTTTTTGAGCCTGTGTGATATGTGGTGTTTGTACGGAACAACTTTCACGCTCTGTATCCGTGTTGCTCGGATCCTGTTCCTGCCTCTGATCTGCTCTACTGGTTCACAGGATAGACTCAGTGACAGATGCGATAAACGCCTCAGGAAAACCCGAAGCCACAAGGCAGGACACTTGAGCTTTGAAGATCGCAAAGATGTTGTGAAAGAACGACTCGTTCAAGGCATTCTCAAGGCAGGTCGGTGCTATGCCTCGCTTTACTAGCTTGCTGTGAGTAGAAGAAAAAGAAAGCAATGGTTTCTGCGCACGTGGTTCATGGCAGCAACCAATATGCTTTGTGCAAAAAAAAAAAACAGTTTTAAATCCAAAAAGCGTAACTTGTCATTCTTGGGCATTTTGTGTGTCAACACGAGAGGCTTCAAACACTCTTCAAGCACGCCTAACTAGCCCAAACCACCGCACTTCTAACTTCGTACTGAGCTCGAGTACACTGCTTTATTCACGACCACTTTGAAAGCTGCCGCTGTGGCTTCAAATTACCATAAGAAAGACTGATCCGGTTTATCAGAGACTAAAGCGGAAACATTTTTTGGCGATTCAGTACGAGATAACTTAAACATCAAAAACGATTCGTCTCGCTCATCGGCTCGCAACAGCTTCGACAGAGCAGCATTGATGATATATCCTTTTCAAAAAATTATTTTACAGAAGCAGCAAATGCTTTAACCGGTCTTTAAGAAGTTTGGCCGTTCCCATCTGTAACTGTATCAACAAATCTGAGCAGAATAAACGCAAGAACAAGTGGTGAAATATTATAGGGCCCTTGTTCAGCGCTGGCCTGCTTTGTATTATAAACAGCACGAGACGCGAAAGCGTCGCATAGGCAACTCACATCGCAAAGAGCCTACAAGAAAAATCATCCCAGCGGAAGTGTTGGTGAAATTTGACTATGTCGTAACATAGCCTCGTAACATTTTCATTCTCCCGTAAAAATATAATTGAGTGTTTACTGTTGTGACGAAAAACTTCGCCTTACTTGTCGGTTTCTTCAGCGTGCAGCCAAGAGTGACCACTGTCGAAATCAGGAGGCTCATCCTCACAAAATTTTCTCAGTGGGAGGCTCGGGCCTCGCTTGCCTCCCCCCTCCTCCCCTGGCTGATACGCCTATGTCAGGGATGTAGGTAGACATTTTTTTCGTGGGGGGGCACCACGATCATCTGAAGTGGGGGCCGACCAGGTGGTCGAGTGCATCATTTTGTGCTCCGTATGCAATGGCAAAAAGAAAATCAGAGGGGGAGGGTGAAAGGGGAGGAGAGGGGCATGGTCCAGTGTGCCACCTCCTGGCGACGCCACTGGTCCCCTTCACCGAACGAGAGCCGCAGAGAAGACAAGCTTGTTATTTAAGGAGCTCACCTGTACGCGCGCTTCGCTGAGGTTCACCTTGGCGGCCAGTTCTTCGCGGGCGAAGGCATCCGGGTAGTGACTGCGCTCGAATGCCTTTTCCAGGGCGCTCAACTGCTGGACGCTGAACGCGGTGCGGCTGCGTCGAGCGGCGTCAGACGTGCGGCCCTCGGCAGGCGGCGGCTCACCGTTACTTCGGCTGGGAGCTGCGAAAGAGGCAACGGATGCGACCCGCTATACAGTCTGCTCCCAAAGGCTATAGAACGGAGCGGCAGGCGACGATTGATCACCACGGGCAGTAGTGTTGACGGGCATTATACCATCACACCATCTAATATTACCAGCCCTTATACTCTTTCTTTCTCTCTGAATATGTTTGCTGATTGATTGATTGATTTGTTGATTGATTAATACACTTATTTATTGATTGATTTCGTGTTTTACTACAGGACCATCTGCGTAAGAAGCACAAAATTATGCCGCACAGGGACAGCAAGAAAGAAGGCATGACACAAGCGCTTAACTTCAACTTTGCGTAATTTAAAACAGAGAACACATATATAGGTGAAGTGACGAACAAAAAAACAAGCAAAAAGCCCACGTACGCTTCCTACGAAGTTCTGTGCCAACTAGCCCGACCTACATGTTTATTCCCGCAGGAGCAGAGGGCAATGACAGGGATGTAGAAGAAGGCTACAGTTCTATTGCGGTCACGAAAGGTCATAAAAACGCAGTCATCTCGTTCCACCCTTGCCGAATGCCACCGCCACAGAAATTGAACCCTCGACGTCGAGTTTGGAAGCATGCAAGTCATAGTTTGTGCACTGTGGTGACGAAAGACTTTTCTACTGCTGCTGCTCAGTTGTCAGTGCTATAAACCCACTGCCGCATCGCTAACAATGAGTGTTCTTGTGAGCACTAAAGTTTCCAAAGCGAAAGGACTCGAAGGGAATAACGAGAATGCAGTATTCATGTTCAGTCTCTCACGATTTCGTATTAAGTGCTCACAAGTTACTTATCTGCAGCAGGATAGTTGATATGATGATGCAACTGAAAGAATGTTTCCCTTGAAGAAACTGTCAGAGCATTTAATAGTTGGTGATGAGCAGTGACTGTAATGTGAGCAGCAGTTTATAATATGATGGACTTGCAATTGGTAGTTATGTTTATTTACTGACGACAGTTCTTACACTGCATCTGCTCTAGAGACATTTTGTCTTTTTGCACAAACAATTCCACACCATGCAGGAAATTAATTGCGCTAAACTGGAAAAGGCCACCACAAAGAAGACACACGAACAGATCGATTGAGATTGCGCTCGACCTGTTCGCATGTCTTCTTTGTGATGTCCTTCTTAAGCTTAGCGTAATTATTTTCCTGCATATAATGAACTAACTAGCACCTCAAGATGTCCTGATAAACTCTACATCCTTGGGGAGAAAGAGGGGCAGGGTGCCCAACTGTGGATCGTAATGGTTTTCCAAAGTGTGGGCTTTCCTTTGTAAGGTAAAAGGAGTTATGAGCACTATTTACAAATCAGACAATCTAAATTCCATCACGTGCCATTAGAGCCAAACGATGGGATAAAGCAGTGTTATTACTTTTTTTACGTTACTGATGTGAAACGGCTCACATCAAATGGCTCATGGCCAGCGACCTCAAGTTGGCGTGTTCAGGGGAGGGCAGTGTATACACACCTAGATGCATGAATTAGGCGTTCTAGAAAGTGAACTTTCACCCAACGGGCCATGAAAACTAGCTCGTCTATATGGTTTCATGTGACCAAAGTTGACGTCACAGAAGTTAATCAAGGGTAGCACATACATGCAGCTGAGTGGCAGGAAGGGGAAGATGGAAGCTTGCGATGAGAAATTCTACAACAGGGTGTGTGTGCTGGCTCCAGCACACACCCCATGTTTACGAACTTCTCACGTGCACGCAGCGGCACATAAATTCATAGGTATATTACCAGTGTATATTACCCAGTTAGTATATTACCAGTTATATTACCCAGTCATAGTATATTACCCAGTTAAACATGCCCGATGCAACAAACAGCTCTCAAACACAGTGGAGAATACTGTATCAAGCGACAGATACTCACTAGCATACGCACACGGTTGTCGAAGCTTATGTGAAAGGAAAATGATTACACACGGACGGTACAAAGTGCACGAAGCACCCCCCCTCCACCCCCCCCCCAAAAAAAAGTAAATTTAAAATCAAAGCGCAGGACAGAGCAGCACGGTCGATTTACTCAGGAGGCATTGGTCAAGGATTGGTGTAAACATTATAGCAAGCTCACAATACGGTATTCGTTCTCGCTATGTAGTGGATCTTAGGTATACCAAAGTTCTTGTGTCACGTTCCAACACATACTTCCCACTTTTTTTTCTCTTGCGATGCAATATCCCAATTAGGCTAACTTGATGTAGGCGATCATTCGTTACACTTCAGGAATTCCCTGAAATCAACTCAACTGTCAATATAAATTGAGATCAAACAGTGTAACGACAGGCTTTGTTTAAGGACTTCCACTTTCAAGCAGTAATTCACTCTTTAAAAACTCAACTGCAGCGCACACGCTTACACGCCACCTGTGGAAAGGGAAACAAGTCTCTCAACAAGGCGGTTACAGCAAAAGGTCTATTGAGGTAACTGAATGCAGGAACAGCGCAACCTACAAGTAGTTACTTCGTAACTACGGAAGCGAAAAAACACACAAGGACAGAAAAGAGCGCTGACTTTCAACAAAGATTTAATATCGGAGTGGTGTACATATATAGGCGAGAAATGAGAAAAATGGGCATGCGTAGAAGGGTGCAGGAACAACTACTGCGATACATTGTCAGCAAAATTCTTGTCTCTTGTTGAATGGGCTGAGGAAACAAATGCATATGTAACTTAAAAAAGGTCGAGATACGCAATCTCGACCTTTTGCAAGCACAACTCGCAGGCCACGCGTGAGATAATTGAAGCTCATCAAATAAACAAGTTTGGCGGTAAATGTGTTAGTTGCCCATCGGTTGCGTTGTTGCAAAAGGAGATTGCGTATCTCGACCTTTTTTAAGTTACATATGCATTTGTTTCCTCAGCCCATTCAACAAGAGACAAGAATTTTGCTGACAATGTATCGCAGTAGTTGTTCCTGCACCCTTCTACGCATGCCCATTTTTCTCATTTTTCGCCTATATATGTACACCACTCCGATATTAAATCTTTGTTGAAAGTCAGCGCTCTTTTCTGTCCTTGTGCGTTTTTTCGCTTCCGTAGTTACGAAGTAACTACTTGTAGGTTGCGCTGTTCCTGCATTCAGTTATGTCCTACCAACTTGCCCAAGCTTCCACGCTTCGTCTATTGAGGGTGTCTCGCGGCTCTCTTACGTTTGATAAACTGCTTAGAACTCCTGTAAAGCTTCACTTCTCGAACAAAAGCTTCTTCACGGGTGCGTTCGAATCAAAATAACCTAATGAGTGAGATGTCTTGACATGTCACTCAAGGAAACTTCTCACATCACCTGTCAAAGGACTTTCCTCCAGGGGGAACCACCTCACGGGCGAGACCATTCCACCGTACACGGTAGCATGAACCATGGCAAATGCTACGACGTAACCAAGTGACCAAACGACGGTGGCGAACATGTCGGCGGCTCCTAAGAGGAGCCAGGCCACGAACGCCGCCACGAGCAGCCGGTGTTCTGCGCTCACCTGGAGCCCAGTGCCCCAAACGAACGCAGTGTCCTCGTCCTCATGAAGCTTGAGGGCCCAGAAAACTGCGGAAACTGCCGCGATGCTCGTTAGTTGCCACAGACTCATGATGATGAAACGTGCGAGAATCAATACGAAAATGAGGCCGTAGTTTGGAAAAAAAAAGGGCCACGTTGTTTTTGACCCTGTTTTTCAACTCTTGAGCTGAGAACGGGATTGAAAACGCCGTGAAATCTGTGAAATCGTCCCACTCTTGCAACTGGTTGTACTGGTTGACCAACCAGGTCCCGATGAAGCGGCGAACATTGCCGCCCTGGTGCACAGTAGACGATGTCACACGCATGGAGCACTTAGCGCAAAAATGGGCATGATCACCATTCATGTGGTGCTCCCGGAGCTCGTAATCTTCGTGATTCATCGCCTCGATCTGCTGCTGATGGAGTCGCTGGGGTTGGCGATGGCAACGAGGCGCAGCTCCGCACTCGGCAGAATGAAGTGATACCCTTGCTTATGGTTATCGTGCCACCTGTCGCGACCTTTTTACTAAATAATTCGTGAAGAACAAAAAAGAAGAAGCATGTGTAGTAAGAAGGGAAACATCATTGGGTTTGATATAAAGCAGAAAATGAATGAAATGACATGAAGCAGAAATAGTGCTGAATATTTTTACAGTGAAAGCTGTTATGAGGTCGCAGCAAGGTACGTTTTTGGCGCTGTAGTCGTCCGCCGCCGCCACCGCCGCTGGTGTCAACAACCACTATTTCACAAAATAATAATAAAAAAAACTACCATCAGGTCTGCGCGGGACGCGCAGCACAGTCGCAGCGATATCTGGAAGAGCCTTTTTTTTTTTAAGTCACCCTTCGGGCCACTGATAGAGGTACACTAGCATATGGCGCAGCACCTTCGTCATAAGTCCTAATTTTTGAGAAGTAGGGAATCACCCGCTACGCCATTATTTGATCCTCGGAGAAGCCGTTTCCCGCTACCCACTACTAAGGCATAATGTGCACTTTGTTGATGCTGAGGCTGATAACGATGTAGAATTGTGGCTCAGTCCTTTGTAATGGGTTGGAAGCACTCAGTGAGCCACATGTTACGCAATTGTGGTGCGCTTGGTTGTGATTGTATTCCTCTAAAACGTTCTACGAAACATATGAATCCTGCGTAAGGCCTGTCTGCAACTTCTTAACATTGGCGCGGCTCAGTGGCATAGAATACTTGGCTGCCATGCAGGGGGCCTGGGTTAGAATCATATTCTTCAACGGAATGGAATAGAATAAAAAACTTTATTTTGATCCTGCAGGACGAGCTTAGCGCGTAGCGGGCGTCTCCCACGTAGGGACCGACAGGAAGTACCTGGCGGCCGCATCATGGGCCTGCTGGATGGCTCAGTGCTGGTCGGCGAGAAGTTATTTATCTTATGTCGTTTTGTTTGGCCGTTCATATGATTGGATCTATACCAAAATTGGCATGGCATAACATCATGACATCACTGTATGACGAGCATAAGCGACCAGTCATAACATGATGATCATAACATGTATATCATGAATGTTATCAATTACATGTCATGGTATTGCTGGTCTTGTTACACTTTCGTTAACATATGTTGTAAAACTGGTATGGTTTGACATGACTGTATAGCAAACATGAATGAAAGGCCCTAACGTGGAAGTCATGAGATGCATGTCATGTAAGTTATGACCACAAGTCATACGCTGATGGTGCGCTCCCAGTCGTCTCGCTATCTTAACATATACCAAATTTGGTATTACGTCACGTGAATGGATGACGAAGGTATATTACAGGTGCAAACACGATAATCATGACATGCGTGTCGTGTAAGAACATGATTATATTGGTATACATGCCACGATCATGATTCGTTCACCACCGTTTCGCTTGCTTCACATATACCAAATTTGGTATTACGTGACGTGAATGAACGACGAAGGTAAATTACGCGTTTAAACATGATAGTCCTGACATGAAAGTCAGACATGGCCTAATTTAAATGACCACCACTGCTGGGGCTGGTTTTGCAAACGTCAGTGGTGCCGTTGTTACGTGACTATGAACAACATACTTGCATCTTATCTAGATACCTGAGTGCACATAACATTTCTACTTGGCTATACTGTGTACTACTGCCATGCGCCTTGTAACGTTGTGCTGATTTTAAAGTGACATATGAACCTTCCTTATTTGTGCTCCGCATGTCATCAATCCCACTGTACGTGGTATCTGCCATTTTTTTTTCAAGGGAGCCTTATGCTCGTTATGTGAGGTGGTGTTAACAGGAAACTATATTTACCCTCAACCTGGCAGCCTGTTTTCGTCTTCTTTATTAATGTCTTCCTGTTATTGATCTTCTTCGCTGCCAGAATTCGTGTGCCGATTCACCCGGCGGGGGTTGCAATAACTGATGAAGGGGACGAAACGTGTACACAGAAAGAGATAGAAAGACGGTAAAGGAGAGAAATAGAGAGAAATAAAAAGAAGGCGAGAGAATGCGTACGGAGAAATAGAAGAAGATACCCGGTCAGATACTGAGGTGGGAGAGCTCTCTTGTCTTAAATAGTACCATGACTCTCACAATAATAATAATTTCTTCCGCATCAAGGTGTTTCTTATAGGTGCATGATGCGCCGACGGCAAAACAAGAACGTTAGACTTTTGCCACATCTACATCTAAATAGAGTATTGGAAGACTAGTAAGCAAACACTAAAAAAAGTTGTGTGAGCGACTGGTGCTTCTGTTTCTTAAGAGGAGGTATGCGTGAAAATTGCATCAATATATGTGAATTGATTATCTTCAATTCAGTTATCTTAGAATCTTCAAGTGGAACTCAAATGTTTAAGCTTTGGATGAATCGCCACGATCTCAGTCATCATGTTATTATTCCAACAGATTCTCTCTCCGTTTTTTCTTCCTTAACCCAATTTTCTAAGCACCTCAGAAGCATTCTTCTAATTCGACCGAAGGCTTGACGTGGGAATCGGGTAAAAAAAACAAAAAAAAACATAATGGCTTAGCTCGGCTATGCCAGAATATATGTACCGTGAGCTTGACAAACAGACAGACACACACCGACGGTTGGACGCACGTACGGATGGACAATTGGACGGGCCGGACTGACGGTCTAGCGAGCGAGCTCACGAGAGTCAAGTGCCTCTAGCCCGCGTGGCACGTCATTCCAGCAGCTTCCAGGCCTTTCCTCCTGAGTGCCAGCTGTGCACCATGTGACGTAACTGCTCATCGGGCATGGCCAGCGCGGCTCTCGATTAGCTACGTGAAACTGCTCAACGTTGGCCAGTGTAGCTTACCCTACAAAAGGTTTAAAATCAATAAATATATGGAAACACGCGCAGTGTCATCGGTCATATGTAACATCTGTATTGCGGACGTCAGTGTTTGTAACAGTGGCTTGATTCGGGTGGTTTACCTCACTCAGTGATTTGACTAGATGCCCTTTGTTTACGTATTAGTTTATGCAACGGAACTATTCTTGTAAGAATCGATCACTGTATAGGGAAAGGCGGAAGTATCATTTTCAAGACAACGATCATGGTTGCAAAGGAGATTTAGCCACCGACGTGCCTCTGCGGTGAATGCTCGACGGCCGCGCAGAAGGCGCGAGTTCAAATACCATCCAATCATGGATATATATTTCTATTTTCGTTTCCCATTTTGTGCGATAGCACTTATTCGCACAACCATGGTGCCATATATGGCTGCTGGTATTATCTCATAACAGCTTTTGCTCTAAACAAACGAATGTTTCGAGAATTTATAACCATATGGATTGGATCATTCACCAGGAAACACAAAGGCAGTATATGAAGAAGTAAAATTATTTTTTTTACTTATGCTCATAACTATGCTCTTAAGGCGCGCGGGAGCCCTATATAATAATTTTACGCCGCCTGAAATTTATTACCTTGCAGCAAAATTGGGGGAGAGAAGTTTTGCCTCTAAAAAACGGCTCATTGAGAGGGAAAGAGAGAGAGAGACTTTTTATTATAAAAATCAATATTTTTGTCGGCATCTATATACCATTGGCATGCTACTCTGTGTAGAAATGGGGAACGGGATGAGAGACTTCAGAAGAGACTGGGAAGAAAAGAATAATAAAAAAAGAACAAGAACAAATATGAATTGAGCAATGAACCTGAGAAAGGTATTTACAGCTATGGTGTCAGGTAAGTTACGATTTTCTTATGTGGATTGTTCCACCATTCAAGAATTTCGACTAGGCGAATTTCAGACAGGTATTTGACTATTGATTGTACAACGTGACGCTGTTTTTAAGGTCCGAATACTGGTCCTAACATGTTGCGCAACGTTAACTCGTCGTGACAAATCATGTCAATTTGTCCTTCGAACACTTTGTCTCTCGTCGTGGTACGCGGGACATTCAAGCAATATGGGCTCCACTGTTCTATGCCGCCACAGTTATCACAACAGCGACTTGTGGTCCGCCCGGTGCGGTACAAATAACTGTTTGTGTATGCAACGTTCAGTCGAAGGCGATGATATAGCGTTTCCAGGTGACGAGGGAGTGAATGGGGAATTTTCACTCTCATGTCTGGGTCGACACAATACACAAAGTTATCGTTCTGAAGTGGCGAATTCAGAAGGCGGTCTTTTTCATAAGGAGCATATATTTTTGCGATGTTCGAAGCATCGGCTTCGGTAAAAAATATTCTCCTGAAATTGCGGTATCGAAGTTCATTTTGAGCAGCTTCATGTGCTCTTTCATTTCCTGAAATACCAGCATGGCCAAGAACCGATTCGAACGTAATGTGTTCTCCATTATTCTCAGCCTTCTGGAGAATATTGGTTATTTCAGACGTTACATGTTGGTAATTACCACGCTTAATTGTGCCTCTACCATATACTTTGTAGGGCTGCATTATGATCTGTATATATTGCCCATGTTTTGGTGCATATTGTCGTATACAGAGCATCCCGAATGCCGTATATATAGTTCAGCTAACGTAGATGATGTTATTCTCTCTAGCCCAAAGGCGAAGGATTTTCCTGTAAAGGGCACATAAACTTCATACGACAATCAAAATGTGGTTGAAGAGCCATCTGTGAGTACGTGCGTTTCATCAGCTTATCTTTGGTGCATATACTCTAACGTTATCTGATGGGTTGCTGCTTAAGAAATTTTCCTTTTTGCACTGATTCCGGGAGTATACGCCACAAGTTTTAGTGGTGACAGAGTCCAGGGTGAATTGTTCCGTGGCATATTATGTAACACCTGAGCAGGTAATTGAAATGAGTGTGCATATGTTTCCAACACCCTGCCCAAAGCTAGAGGCAAGGCTGGCTTTAGAAACACTCCTTAAAACGTTGGCCTTGCTGTGAATAACGTGGTGGAGATGAATCCGAAGGGTTTCCTGCAAAGACATCACTTCAATAGGCAGGCATCTGGCCTCTGCTACAGTGCCTGCCCCAGACAACCCCTTTGGAAGGCCAGGACATACTCGAAGGTTTATCTTGCGTGCTACATCAAGATTTATCCTGTTTGTATAAAATGTATTATGCAAGATGGGCAGGTAATACTGCAACGTCCCGTCGACGTAGGCTTTACGGAAGAGCACCATTGATAATCAATTGCTGCCCCACTGGAATCCGGCTAAAAATCCGAATACGTGCGATGCTGACGAAATCTTCTCGCTCAGCTTCTTCACCTGAGGATACCATGTGGCAATTCTTTTGTCGGAAGACAGGTCGAGGTACTTTGAATTCAGCGCTCTTTGGAGACGTTGTTGGGTGTCCCTGCGGGAACGCGCCGCCAAATGCAGACATCATCTGCACACAGTGTGATGCTGACGCCACGGGGTAGGTTTCTTCTCAGATGGATTAGTACTAAATCAAATAATATCGGGCTTAACACAGCTCCTTGTGAGACTCCCTTTTCAATTAAATAAAACGATGTACGGCTTTGCGGAGTGCACATGAAAAGTTAGCGTCATTGAAGATAGCCTGCAATACATGCGTACAGCCGCCCTCCCTCCAAGGCCAAGAGTTTCTAAAGTGTTGAGTATTGCTTTATTATAAACGGAGTCATGCGCTGCTTTAATATCCAAAAATAATGCAGTAGGTATGTTTCCACAGGCCACCTGTTGCTCAATCGATGAGATCACGGCGATGACATTGTCAATTGCAGACCTGTTTTGACGGAAGCCATTAATTTCCTCCAGGTACGTTTCCTTCGTTTCCAGCAACTAAGTTGTTTTTGGATCAGTTTTTCGAATAGCTTCCCAACGCAACTCAATAGAGATATGGGTCTGAAGCAGGCGTAACTTGTTGGCTGCTTTCCTGGCTGCAGTATAGGGATAACTTTCGCAAGTTTCCATTCTGTTGAAACCTCCCCATTTATCCATGATGCGTTGTCGTATTCCAGAAGGCGTAGTCGGGTTGTGTGGCTTCAATTCGCAAGCGCTGCATAACTCACTTCGTCATGGCCAGGCGTTGATCTCGTGTTCTTGTCACCGACTGCTGCTGTGAGTTCCACGTAAAAGGCACGGTTATAACTCAGGAAATGCTGCTGGGGGTGTACGCGCCTGGTGATTCGCAATGCTCAGAGTGGGATTTGCCCCACTGGAAAGTAGCCTACAGTATTATTCTGCCACCTCTTTTAGCAATGAACGCTCGTCTAGTAACAGCGCGATAAAAGGTTACAACTGTTACGGCTCTTTGCGAACGCCTCTAGTCACTCGCCAGATCTTGCTCAGTGGCTTTAGTATATCCAGCGTTCCACAGGAATCTGTCCCCCTTTTCGGTTCAGTTTTGTTAAGTAACGCCGTATGTGTCTTTGAGTCCGTCGGCAAGCTCTGAGGTCTTCAATATTTTTGGTGCGCAGAGCCTTCTTTTTTACGCACGTTTCTGATGGCACATAATCTTTCGAATGATTCGTCGTTAGTTGATACATGGGAACGTTTAACGACAAAGGGAGTGCTGTTTTGGAGGCATTGAGCTATTGTCGGTATTAATGCTGCATTTGTAATCGAGGCTGTGATCCCTCTGTCTAGTGCTGTTGAGTAAGCTTCCCTCCCAGTATGCGGTCTGCAGTGTCACTTTCTTGAGCTACGTTCGAAGATGACGGGTAGAAATGAAAATTGGGTAGTGATTGCTGTTTCTAGTCTCAAAGTCTGTACACCAGCCAAACATTGAGACGACTGGACTTGATACAAATGTGACACCAATGTAGCGGCACTTTTTGGATTATTCAGGTAGGTTATGCTGCCATTATTTAATGGCATTATATGGTTTCTTCCAAGAAGTTTTGCCAGGCTTAACACCACAAACACATGTATAATAACGACCCCATATTTCATGTGGGTTAAAATCACGACATATATATGTGGAGTCTGAGGGCTCATGAACAGGTTTTAGAGGCGTGATGTGTCGAACGGTGCACCGGCTTGCCTGTAGACACCGATCAGGATAAGCACTTCGGATTCAATAACTGTGGTTGCGCAAACGTATTCCTTATTGTCATGTAGACGCACGTGAATCACAGATGTAGGTACGTCGTTTCTAAATCCCACGAGGAGTCGACTAATTCAGGTTTCTCGCCTGAATTGATAAAAATAATAGCCTTTTAACCTAAACTGTTCGTCAACACTAGGTTCAGAAATGACCATGAAAGGAAAACGGTGCACTTGCACAAGATACTAAACGTCTGGTAACTTTGGTCGCAAACTTTACGGGCATTCCACTGGAAAATCGTGCATGTACGGAGGTGCTTGTTGATAGACACTGCCGGTGAGCTCGTTGGTATAGCGAAGCCATGATTGTCACGATGGAGAATCACGGCGTTGTGCCATGAAAAAAGTCACAAGTAATTTAAAAGCCAGGACTGCCTGTCCTTCTGGGATGCTTTTCATCGAAGGGTTCGCACGGAGAGGAAGGAGCCTTGATGGCCGCGAACGTCATGGGTATTAGCATACTTGATATGCCATTGACGGCGATGACGTTCAACATCTTTTCTTGGCTTTTCCTGTTCTGTTGCGACCTCGGGGGCCTCCGTTCTTGACTTGCATCTAGAACGCTTGAATTCGTTTCTTGGCTTTTGTAGATGGTGATCTTTTCTGATTTCCTTTCACGACTGATGCAAAGGAATCTTTCGAAGCCGTGTCACTGGGCTGTGCTGTTTCTTGTTGCTTTTGATTTGTAGTTGTGAATCCGGGTGGGGTGGTGGTTCTCTTCACTTTCGCATTTTCCCCTGGAATCGCTCCACTGTCCGTGCCAGAGTAGCTGCTTTCTTTTTGGGGCAACCACCACACGATGCAGCATGCTGAACCCCACAGTTAGCACAACGAGGCCGAGAACGTGACGTGCCCTCCTTGTGCGTATGTGCAAAACCACTTACCCTGCAGCGGATGTGACCTTTGCAATATTTCGCTATATATCCATGTGTATGGCATCTGAAGCACTGAATAGTGGATCCAATATAATCCGTTACAGAATAGCTGCAAAATCCAAATGACACTCGGTTTGGTAGAGGGGCGTCTTTCAATTATTCGAGAATGACTGAGCGTGTCTTGATCTCCGTTACTACGCCATCTTCGTTTGGGATATATGCAACTTACCTTTTGGGCGATATAATTCCTTGATCGCTCAAATACTCCTAATTCATCGGCTCATTGAAACGCGGTCGTTATGAACAGCTCGGCGTATCCGCAAAGGATAGGTCGGAAAACTTTACTCAGTGCCATGTACTGTATACTCACGGATAAAAAGAGGAAAGTTTAGTGCTAAGTAACGCGCATACTTCCGTTTCCAGTCTTAAGTTCGAGTCATAATGGCCTGATTTTGACTATAACGCGTATATCAGAGCCACCACTATCATTAGAAACCACATTCGTTATGACATGACGTGTAATCTCGAGCAGCTGCACGTGTACGCATTCAGCAGTGAATCATTAAAAGTAAATGTCATAACTATCGATAAGTATCGAAGTAAGAACCACAGAGATATTCCATAGAGTGTATTAACAGGTAAATTAAAAGTACCTCGTACTATACTATGTTCTATATATATATATATATATATATATATATATATATATATATATATATATATATGTATATACGAAAAGACGGTACACAACTGAGTGCTTGTCTTCATTTTATTTTCCGAGATGTAGCGAGCATAGTGCATTTTTTGTTACCGATGGCATCCAGTATTTTGTATTTCCCGCGCTCGTTGTGCATCGGGCAAGTAAGCGGCGCGCTTGGAAGTCACTTTTCGCGAAGTCGAAATTTGCCTTATACAAGTAATGGTCTGCTCTATATAAGTCTGCCTTATACAAGTCTGCTCTATATAACCCGTGGAAGGTTCTTAATTCCCCCCCCCCCCCCTTGCACACAATCTTTCCCCAAGGCCATGGCGTTCTCGGCGCCAAACATACGTATGCTTCGGATATACAAACCTTCTGCTCTCGTAGGTATTTATCTCAGTGGACAGAACAGTGGGATTCCAAGCGTAGGTTTTTAGGTTCTCCGTCGCCAACTTTCTTTCCTTCCAAAGTTATTTTCTTTCGCACACTATTTATGTATAGCGATTCATTGTTCGGGAAAGAGGGGCAGAGGAACCGACTGTTATCCTCGTTGGGTCGGCTTAGAAATGCTTATGCGTTAGAAGCGTTCCGACAAACACGGGATCAGAAAGGCGGCGAATGTGCGTTATACCTTGGGGCCTTTTCCGCGCGTAGGCTGACGGCGTTCTCATCACGCTGCCTACCCATTTCAGCCAGCTTCGCCGCGTCATCGGAAACCTCGCGAGTTCGCCTTCCCACAAAGTGTTCCGGCCTGTTTGTTCTCTGTGGTGGGGCCTGTTATATTCCTTATAAACGGGCCCCATTGTTTTCTAATAGAGCAGACACCCAAGCTGGGCGACATGACGTGGCTCGGCGGCGGCAAAGTCCCGACGTCCTGGAAGCGGCTCCGCGTGTGCGTCACCCTCAGGCGACTGTGGTGCCCTGAGGTGCTCTCAGGGATGCGGCAGCCTGTCACGTTTTCTCTCTTCTTTTCCTTGTGTAGGCGCCGTCGTGCAAGCGTCATAAGAAAGTGACGCACTTACATCCGCCGAGTTTGCGTATATCGGCCGCTTACAGGTGCTACCTACATAAATCGAGCGCACCGGTACAAGGCTATAGCTCACTGGGGTGGTGGCCACGACCCATCGAAGGTTAACTGTGGCGAAGAGGCTACGGGATTTGACCACCGTGCATACGTAATATGCTTCAAGTACGGAATACAGAAGTAGCAGAAAGGTGGTGCGTTTTCATTCTACGCATGACCCAGGCAAGGCGCTGAATGCGTTTCGCTTGTCTTACACAACTTTATCCAGGAGGTAGTACTTATGCATGGCTACTGCCAGAAAGTGCTTAACGAAGGCATTCAGTCAGACCGCTAAAAAACAGGTCTTCAGATGCCGGTGTGAAAGAGAAAATTAATGATTAATAGGTGAAATTAAAATTAATAGGTGAAAGAGAAAATAATGAGGCGCAGAGCAATCGTGCATAGCCGCGAATATTGCACGCTGTTAATATCTTTTTATTAACACAGTGAACAGTTAATACATAGCCACTCGTGTAATATTCATGGTGTCACATATCAATCAAATAACGGACAGAAGAACTGCAGCTATTAATCCTTAGCAAGCCATAATTAGCATTGCATGCACAAAAAGAGAAATAATGACAGCCACTTTTACGAAACAACACGCGTAAATTATTTGTGGTCGGTTGACTCTAGCCTAGCGTCGCTGATAAAGTTTCAACTCCCGTAGGTCAAAATATTTACAACTGTATATGCTATGGAGAACGTTCGGAGTGATTCATAACAAATTTGCGGTGATCCAGGTATTAATATAGAAAGCAGTATTTGTTTTGTTTAATTGACTGAATAGGCTGACAGCAGCGGATGAAGATTATTGAGATTCAAGCTTTAGGCAATGTTGTAGTGGATCGCTCCCAGATTAATCATGATAAACTGTTTGTCTTTAGAGCATGCCCCAAATGTATGCATAAAACGTTTTTTGAATTGATTTCATTTTATAAAGTTGGCCGCTGCCGCAGCCAAGACTCGATTTCGTGACCTTTTGGTCAACACTAGGATGTCAAAGTAACACCTCGGTGGGTACAATTACGAAAGAGAGGTGCTCGCTACGCATTAAGCGCCGCAAGGATGAAATACACTTGTTGAAGACATTAAGTCATGTTCAAAAATAAAATCCAGCACTTAGTCTCGCCTCATTTTTTTTTTGGCTGAGGACTGAATTTTCATATCAAATAGAAGCCTTCTATTTCGAGGGGAAAGGGATGCCCATAGGCAGGTGGTCCTTATAGCGCTAGTAAGTGCCACAGGAATCGGACAAGACCCATTACCGCCATTACCCCCGGATGGATGGATGAATATGGCTGTACCCTTTAGATCAGGCGGTGGCTAGCGCCACCAAGCCGTAATACTTAATGAACCAAAAACTATATTTTTTTCTTAAATAGTGAGTTTGAGGATTTGTACTTTGCAGTGAAGAGTTTAATTTTCACTCGTGCCTTGACTTTAGCCACCAATCACATAACCTCCTTCTAGTTAAGTCTACCCGCTTAAAGTCTATTTTGCCCTCCCGGCCCCTAAACCCCAGTGCTTTGAAAAACTCTGCGCCATCATCCTGAACTATAGGGTGAAGCCCTTTACAGAACATTATCAAGTGTTCGGCAGTTTCTTCTTCCTCTCCACACGCACTGCATACTGTGTCTACCCCTTCGTATTTGGCCCGATATGTCTTGGTTCGCAGTACTCCCGTCCTGGCCTGAAACAGTAGAGAACTACCCCGAGTATTATCATAGATCCTTTCCTTGGCAATTTCCTGCTTAAAAGTTCGATAGATCTCTAGCGCGGACTTCTTAATCATGCCCATTCTCCACATGTCAGTCTCCGTTTCCTTCACTTTCTTCTTAACCGATAGTTCTTTTTGGTTTGGCCCCCTGCTGTTTTCTAAGTTATTACCAGTCAACTTCCTGGTTCGCTTCCTCCATTTTGTATCGACATTCTTCATGTACAAGTAGCTGAAAACCTTCCTAGCCCAACGCTCCTCCCCCATTTCTCTCAATCGCTTCTCAAATTTTATCTTGCTGCTAGCTTCCCTGCCCTCAAATGATGTCCATCCCATATCACCTTGTACTCTCTGATTTGGTGTATTCCCGTGAGCTCCTAAAGCAAGCCTACCTATTCCACGTTGCTTAATTTCTAATCTTGCTTGAACTTCTGATCTCATGCAGAAGACCGCATTGCCGAACGTCAGCCCGGGAACCATGACCCCTTTTCATATTCCTCTCACAACATCATACCTATTGTAATACCACAGTGCCCTATTTTTCATCACTGCTGCATTCCTGTTACCTTTAGTCGTCACGTATATTTCGTGTTCCCTCAGGTACTCGGTCCCATTGCTTATCCATACGCCCAGATATTTGTATTTATCTGTTATCTCTAGCGTGACCTCCTGTATTCTAAGCTCACTACCTTCGTTGTCATTGAAAATCATGACTGCTGATTTTTCCTGACTGAATCTAAAATCTAACCTATCTCCCTCATTACCGCAAATGTCCATCAATCTCTGCAAATCTTCCTTGTTGTTGGCCATTAGCACTATATCATCTGCGTACATTATTGCTGGTAGTGCCTGATCAATAAGTTTTCCTTGTTTCACTAAAGAGAGGTTGAAGCCCAGTCCACTTCCCTCTAATTTTGCCTCTAATCCTTGTAGGTACATCATGAATAATAAGGGTGACAGGGGGCACCCCTGCCTAAGCCCCCGTTTTACCTCTGCAGGCTTGGATACCTGTTTTTCCCACTTTATAACTACCTTGTTACCTTTATATATATCCTTTAAAATATTAGTGACTAAATGTTCCACGCCTAGTGTGTCCAGTATTCCCCACAATTCCTCTTGAACCACTTTATCGTACGCTCCCTTGATATCCAAAAATGCTAGCCACAGGGGCCTGTGTTCCTTTTCTGCTATTTCGATGCACTGCGTGAGTGAGAACAGATTGTCTTCCAACCTCCTGTGTTTCCGAAACCAATTCTGCAGTTCCCCCAGCACCCCCTCATCCTCTATCCATGCCTGCAGTCTTTCCTTTATAATCTGCATCGCCAGCCTGTAGACCACTGATGTCACTGTTATAGGATGGTAGTTGTTTATGTCAGCCCAAGAGGTTGGGGTGGCGCCACCTGGCGGGAGGTCTGATGACGTCATGGCACGCGAACTCTTCGATGCCCGCCACGGCGCGCCCACATGATGATGCACTTCCTTCGTGTTCTGTTCCTCTATATTTGCGTTCGCTTTCTGTTGTCTCAAAATGCAGATAAATGACGAAAACAGAATCGGTAATGTTCCCGGTAAAACAATAAAATGATTACATTTGCTTCTGCACATTCGCGTGCTCGGTCGAAGGCAATGTGAAAGGAGTGAAATGGTGATTGTCGAGCTGCAAATCTCGATGATTGATACCATTGATGGCCATGGCAGCCGCATTCCGATAAAAAAAAGCAAGACCCCGCTTGTGCTCACATGAAACAAACTCATTGGTACAAATTCATGTGATTTTAAGACGCAAGACACCAAACTTACATCATGAGGTTGAGTTGTTCATGGGTGATTTATTTAAAAGATATGAGGGTTTCCCCTAATCTAGGGTTATTTGCATTGGATGAATCCTTCTTATTTATTGAAAAAAAAAACGCCTCAATTTCTCTTGATAGCTTGTCTGAGTGCTTGAAGAGCACTTGGGTCAAGAAGAAATCTCAATGTGTCAGCCAGCCAGCCATCCATCGCACTACTGGATAACAAAGTTTCCATGTTAGATAGCGGCTAAGGATCACTTATCATCTCATGCCCGGTTTCATGGTGACGTTTGAATCATGTCTTTTTGTGTGTTTCATTATTTGTGGTGGGATTGCGTCCACGTGTCATAACCTTGTTGGGTTGTGCATAATTTTGATCGAATGATTGAGCCGGTTCAGTCGCGAGGCCTTCTGTTCATGTAGTATATATATATTCGTTTTTACAACAAAATATTCAGTCGGAGGTAAGTGCTGTACCTTTTCCTTTTCTCTATGCCTATGTCCGCGGGTGTTTCGTTCGGTAAGCCACAATGAATCTTCACCAACTAGCCCCCTTTTTTACCTTGCTTAACATCTGATGGTCTTAAACCAAATTCGTTAGCGACGTCAAACACTTAACTATTTCAGTCGCTTGGACGGTACTGCAACGAATGAACTCGTGCAAAGTGCACAGCATGATTTCCGGTCTTTCGTGCGGAGCTTCTCAGATACTGCAGACCCCCCCCCCCCTCCAGAATTCAGTTTTGAGATTGTTAACACTGGCATAGTTATTATAAAAGTTTAAGTGAGAACCATGAAATATAACGGTTTCATGAACATCGTTCACTTTTACACAGACTTTCACAGGAAAATAGTGTACCGTACACGTGCTCCTACAAATATAGCTTATAAACAATCAGAGAATGAGCACCGAGATTTGTTTGAAAGCTTCTTTCAAACACACGTACGCTTCTAGCATGAATTTTAGTAATGCATAAAACCGGTATTTCAACTTTTGAATTACGGCACCTTAACGAAAAACAAAAGCGATTAATGCGTTACCCGCAATGCGTAAATGGTGAAAGAAATATGAAGAAATTAGAGAAAAGCTGTGTCATCGTGTACTATATTTGAGTTTGAGCAAGTTATGAAATATCCGCTTGCTAGCACATTCTGATTTTTATCCTCTGCGTACACATAATTTCAAAGTTTGGCTGAAGAGATCGCTCCCTGAAGCTGTTTTGTTTACGCGTTTCGGAATGATACTTCACTCAAGCTTACTCGTGTGTCGATTCGCTACAGCCGCCATCTGAGCTTACGTGAAACTTCGCTACCGGTGAATTCTAAATTACAACTTTCGTATCTTTCCGGGAAGCCTTTTTTCACCTGGCTGAGGCCATTACCCCGGTGAAAATTCGCAAAGAAAAACAAGGTGACACGTCTGTTTTGACAGGGGCACGACTTGGCAGTTTGCAATGCTGCTGGTCCGTAGTACATTGATTAGTAGGTGTACTCATAATATATTGTACCATTAAACATGTATTCTGACGAGGGTTAGTAAATCTAACTGGTCCTAATTAACAAATATTAGTCACCCTTTCTCTCTAATAGAAAAAAAAATGGTTATACAAAGTGGAAACCCTCGAAGACGCACAATCTGTGGACGCACGTGATTACACTCACTGTTTCAGTTCCAGTATACACTCAATGCTGTTTCCACGTCCCATTCGTCATTCGCTAATATATTTGGTTCCTCCGTTGCTGATAACCTCACGTCGGTCCAGCGTTCCAAACTTCTGGGCCTGCTGGAAAAAGTTCATTCTTCTTTCGATGTCGGGCAAACTTTTCTCGGCCCCACGTACACTACTATTACACATAGCATCGATACTAGCGCCTAACCATTGCTGCAGTAACGCCCATATCACGTATATCCCGCAGAACGTCGGGTAATTAACGAGAAAATCGATGAAACGACTCGATGCGATGTCATTCAACTTTCGGACAGCCCATGGACGTCGCCTGTTGTTCTCGTTGCGAAAAATCTCGGTTCTGTGCGGTTCTGTGTATACTATACTGACGGCTGAACAATATCACTCGCAAAGATGCTTATCCGCTGCAGCAAATTTACAGCACGGTTGACAGCCTGCAAGGAGCAGAATTATTTTGATTTCACGATTTGCGCTCGAGGTACTGGCAACTATACCCATCGGTGGTGACGCTTGACCAAAAAGAGCCTTTGTCACGCCCGACGGTTTGTACGAGTTCAACGTCATGTCATTTCAACTGTGTAATGCGCCCACGACCTTCGAGCGCGTCGTGAATACCGTGCATGACACACGTGCTTGCACTACCTGAACGATGGTGTAGCTTTCACTCCGGACTTCACGCCTCTCCAACGTCTGCAACTCCGGCCTCCCACTGAATCTGGAGTAACGATCTGCAGCCCGGCAGTTGACGAAATTGGGCCACAGAACACCTATTAGGATACGTCATGGCCAAGGAGAGAATCATTCCCGATCCAGCCAAGCCGTGGCTGAATTCCCCCCCCCCCCCACAAAACACAGACCCTACACCATCCAATGACGATACGATCAATTCGATCGCGTCTAGCTAAAGACAGCGGGGGGCACCCTGCACACACACACATACACACACACACACACAAACGCACACACACACAGACACACACACACACACACACACACACACACACACACACACACACACACACACATATATATATATATATATATATATATATATATATATATATATATATATATATATATATATATATATTGACATCTAAGTGACAATAATGCCAAGGAATGTATAGGGGAAGTTATTAGACTAATTGTAATGTAAATGTGGAAAAAGAAAAGTGGATGAAAAGATAACTTGCCGTGAGATTTTCACCCACTTTTCTTTCTTCACATTTACAGTACAATTGGTCTAATAACTTCCCCTATACATTCCTTGATTATTGTCTGTGAGATTTCATTATTATTGTGTCAACAACATGAAAAACAATCTCTTAGGTACACACATCTTTTCATATATATATATATATATATATATATATATATATATATATATATGTATATATATACATATATATATATATATATATATATATATATATATGTATATATATACATATATATACATATATACAGGGTGTTTCAAGAAATGTGTTCATATCCTCTAAAATTAAAATTCACCAAAAGTAGCTATTTTCTCGCTGTCTTCAGAGTTGCGTTTTCTGTAGCGCAAGACATCTGATAGGGTTGAAGACATCATTCAGAACGGCAATAAGAAAAGTTCATTTATTTAAAACGGATACATTTAAGAAAAAAATTGTCAGATCCTACGTATAGTGGGAATCTATGACATGCGAACAACGAATGAGGAAGGTTGATATGTCACTCAAATTATGCCGCACACGACTTCCATGTCATGAATATCATTTTTAGACATGCCATTTATCTTCATCCTCTATCCACGTCACGTGATACCTAAATTCGTATATGTGAAGCGAGTGAAACAACCGCGAGCCCACTATGGGCATAGCATGTAGTCATGTTTTACATGACACTCATGTCATGATTATCATGTTTCTACGCGTCATTTCCTTTCGTTGTCCGTTCGCGTGACAGAATACGGAATTTGGTAGTTCATTTGGTAGTGGCATATCAACCTTCCTCATTCATACGAATGAGGAAGGTTCATATGCCACTTTCTAATCAGCACAATATTAGAGGCGGATGATCGTAGTACACACTAAGCACAAGTATAGAAGTGTTATGCGCACTCACGTATCTCGGTAGTATGAATGTATGTTGTTTATAGTCATGTATTACGACGGGACCACTAACATTGGCAATACCAGCACCAGCAGTGGTAGGCATGTAAATTATGCCGCACATGACCTCCCCGTCATAATTATCACGTTTTTTCCTGTCACTTGTGTTCGGAGTCCATTCACGTCATGTAATAAGAAATTTAGTATATGTCACGCAACTGAAAGGAGCGCGAGCGCATCATGAGCGTGGTATGTACTCATGTTCTTACATAAAACGCATGTCATGATTATCATGTTGGCACCTGTCATATACTTTCGTCATCCATTCATGTCACGTACGTAACACCGAATTCGGTGTATGTTAGGCTAGCAACGCGGCTGTGAGCGCACTATGAGCATAGCATTGTAGTCATGTTTTACATGACACGCATGTTATGATTATCATGTTTGGACGAGTCATTTACTTTCGTCGTCCGTTCTCGTCACGTGATACCCAATTTGGAGCTAGCGAAACGGCCACGAGTGCATCATAAGCGTGGCATGTAGTCATGTTTTTACATGACACGCATCTCACGATTATAATGCTTGAGCCAGTCATATACCTTCGTCAATCATTGGTATATGTGAAGCTAGCAAAACGACCGGAAGCCCACAATGAGCGTAGCATGTAGTCATGTTCTTACATGACACTTATGTCATGATTTCCGCGTGAGGGCTTGTCATTTGTACTCGCCATGGAGTCATGTCATTCCATACCAATTTTGAAATATGCCATGCAAACGAAACAACCGCAAGAGCAGCAGGACCATGAAATGCAACTCATCACATTCATGACATGCATGTTATGATTTTCATGTTATGACTAGTCACTTGTGCTCGCCATGTAGTCATATTACGCCGTACCAACTTTGGTATCGATACCATTATCGAAACGGCCAGGAGAGCTACAAGTCGTAGGTGGCTAGATAGATAGATAGATAGATAGATAGATAGATAGATAGATAGATAGATAGATAGATAGATAGATAGATAGATAGATAGATAGATAGATAGATAGATAGATAGATAGATAGATAGATAGATAGATAGATAGATAAGAAATGCTTCGCATTTATTAATACAGTTCGCACACGATCACCTGCATCACGGCGGTTTGTTCGTGTGTAATTGTCGCGGAATCGTTTTATGGCCGTCTTCGTGTTATATATCACGCCACGCTACTTAACTTCATGGCCTTGTCGCCTGCTCAGTCGCCTAATAACTTGGTGTCGAAATCGACAGTGCTGCTTACGTCATTGCTCGCTCAGCGCATATTTAGCTAAGAGGATTTCGAAAAATAAAAAGGTATGCGGCTGAATTTCCTTGCTAGCCGTCTATACCAGTTTGTACGGCGTTGTCGAAGTCGAGGACGTTTGATCTTGTTTTCTCTCTTGCATGGCTTCCTGCAACGTTTTTATCGCCATCATCGCCTGACCACAATGATAACTTTATTCGAGCTTCTTTGATGTCCGTCTCATTTAAAATGCGTATATTCTTTTTTCCCCTTTCTTTCTGTGGTGTGTTTTAGCGTGGAAGCACTATGCAAGGTCATCGACCGCCATGGTGGATCAGTTGTTACGGCTCTCGGCTGCTGAGCGGAAAGCCGCGGTTTCGGTCCTTTTCAAGGTGGTCGAGTTTAGGTGGCGGCGAAAGAGAAGCTTGCCTGCTGTGAGATGCAAATGCACAGTAAAGAACACCACTGAGATGGTCGAAACTTCAGGAGTCCTCCACTATATACGGCGTTCTTCACAATCCTATAGTGGTTTCCGAACGTTAAACCCCAGACAACAACAACAACAACAACAACAACATAATATGAATTATTATTATTATTATTATTATTATTATTATTATTATTATTATTATTATTATTATTATTATTATTATTATTATTATTATTATTATTATTATTATTATTATGGACAATCCACTATCTGAATTAGAGGCAGGATTTTCGTCGTCGCCGGAACTCATGCGAGTAATAGTGCTCGCGTGATTTGATAGCACAAATGAATGCCACAAACTTTCCTCACAATATTATTCTTGCCTTTTATCTCGATTGTACTCTCAAGTTGAAAATTGCCACGCCTCTCGTTACTCTCGCATGATGAAATTAGCTAGCCTTGCGGTTGTCATGCACACGGCTCTTGTACTGTAAAATAACTCAAAACGGAATAGGGCAGATTTATACAGCGTTGCTATAATCTATGGCTATTTGTGTTACCAATAATCCGCCTGTACTGCCACGTTAGAAAGATTGTTTACGCGCTAATTTAATGGACTTATTAGTGTTAGTGACGAAAGCTTTTAAACTTGTACTAGACACATTAAATGGTCATGGTACCTTCTTTTTATCATGGAACTACCTTACATGTACACGGTACTAGAGCTTTAGTTTAGAATGTTGCTTGCTAAGTTGAGTAGGTCTGGTTCACATAGTCACTAGAGGTGCAAGAGTCATGTAATTATCTGGAAACACCACCGCCGAGTCCCAGCTCTTTTTGAAACGATATACGCCACGTGTATCCGGCTAATTTGTGTATCCTATGTTGACTGCAGTCGGTCATAGGACGCCGAAATGGTGACACGCATGCATACTTTGTACAATATGGATGAAACGTTATTAGAGACGCATTAGTATTCAATGGTGCTTCGAGTAAACATACTAAAACCGAGTTCGGGAGTTGCCCGAAAAACTGGGTGTTCACAGCCTGCAAAGCTTGGCCGGATATCAGTATCCTGAGAAGTCGGGCGCGTGAGGCTGCTGTTCTCTTTTATGAAACGCATATCTCGCCAATGAGCACGTAAATTTTGCACCTTCATTACTTCCCCAAAGCTTCTTTAGCTTCCTATCCTCGTAATTATTGTACCGAAAGGCCCACTGAAGAATTTGATCAAATTGACACCACTATGGCTTTTTAAACGCGATATTTAGGACAGCCATAGAGCCAAACGAAAGCCGCTATGCGCAGAACCAATTGGGTAATGGCGACGAATTTCAAAATGAATTATGTCGTCTCCGTCGTAGAGCAAACACGTTCAAGTGTGGCTGTTTATCTAAGCAGCACTCGTCTTCTGAAAGTTTTCGAAGTATAAGCAAAATCAGAGCGAAACACACGATCTTTTTGCATTGATTCTGCAGTTCCATGTCTGGTGCCATAAACCACGTGTTCACCGCAGTGGGCGCAGCTGGTTCATTTTAGGGCTCATCATTGAACTATCGTGATTGTAGTCATAACCACACATAAGAACGAAGAAGTGTGTCTTAGAGTTGAAAATCGGCATATCAGCAAATGTACACATGAGCGCATGCACGCCGGACTCCTCTTATCTTGAATAAATGCGAAATGCCATGCTTCAACGGTTATCTTTCACATAAGCCTTCGCGTATACCTGAGCGAAAGGTGGCGCTACCGTGTTTGTAGTACATGCGCACATGAGTTTTTGTGTCTACCGGCTTTTCCATTGCACTGCGGTGTTTCATTTGGTAGTCAGTATTCGGGTGTCGTCCATTTCCCTTCCCTTGTGCGCGCCTCTACACCCGACTTATTTCGGCGATGCCTAGCATCTCAATCTTTCCATGTAGCCCATTTCTGCCTTCATTTAGAGTACGCTGAGCACCTATTCTTTAGCCTCCAATGGTCTCCGCAATCCCGCAACTGCCGTAATTCATGTCTGCGTGCGACGAGACTGGACTGTGTTGGTTCACCTGGATTCGTTTCCAAAGTTCTTTTCACGTTTGAGGACTTCAGGTCGCGTGTGCTTCCTGCAACTATCGGCTGAACATGGTGCCTGTACCAAACTGTTGGTTGGATGACGGCGTCCGGTTGTATTTTACGAAAATTGCATAAGCGTTTGACATCCAGCTAAGGAAGACGATCGCCACCGGAATCGCTGAAGCGCCGATTTGCGCGGCACAGTGGACCACCAGCAGAATTTCTGCGGATGACGAAGCTGCGAGAGTGGCCGCCAAGTAAGAGTACAATTTTTCTGTGATAAATTTTCACACAAAATAACTTACAGGGCCTCATAAACGCCTTCATATGTGGCGTTTTCTTTTCTAAAAGAGCAAGCTCTATGAACTGAAACTAGGCTCAATTTCACGCGAAAGCAAGGCACACCTAAGGGTATTTAATATTTAAATCGTCTGCAATTAAAAACGACACCATTCCTGATTATAACTGGAACTCGCAAAAGCAGTTTTTAATAAAAAATGAGCCTAATCCTGCACCTGTTTAAATCAAGCTTCGTCATACACATTAAACCAGCGTTGCGTCAATAATCGCTACTGAAACAACCAACTTTGACGCATCTAATCTGTTTAATTTGTGGCAGGGGTGTATCCAGGGGGTGGCACATCGAGCACGTGCCCCTCTCCCCCAAATGTTTTTCCGCCGTGGCATAGAGATCAAAAAATTGCCACTTCAAGGAGGTGCCCCTTCTAAAATAAGCAGGTGCGTTCACTCCACCCCCCCCCCCTGCCCGTAAAAATTTCTGGCTACGCGTCTGATTTGAGGCCTACAGTTGTTTTGTAATCCCACTTCAGATACACAATTGCTTTTTTTGGGTGACTTGGTACTTGCTGAATGGCACATTTTTGCACCAAACCCAAATATATTGTAAGATGCTGACCTTCCTAGTCGTACCGGTCTGTCAGCGTTTCTTCTCGAGTTTCATGGTACATTATCATATCCTTCTTTCAACCCAAGACGGTATATTTGAAATAGAAGCCAACGAAAATGAAATTATTGAGCACAGGCCTATTCCTTGACTATGAAAACGGAATCCTAAACGGGGTCGCCTAAAACCAAATAAGAACTATATAAGAACAGATGCATTTTTAAGGGGCATTCGATTGATGCCAAGAACAAGAAACCGCTCCAGGACAGTGTGCCTGTTTCCAGGAAGGACCACTCGCTCTTGAAGTCTATTGAAGCTTCACCATTGAAACAAAGGAGAGCACCCACGAAAGCAGAAGATGGCGTTAATTTTGTCGCAGAATATTCCTCCATCGTTCATTCGCTGCCATTTGACTACTTGTGCGCCACCAGGTCAAGCCTAAATGACATGTTCTCATTTATATAAACCAATTACAAACTTTACTCCCGAAGAACGACTATAGATGGCTTGTAAAGGCACAACTGAAACCATCGCGTTGTTGCACCACGTTGTAAGCGCAATTTTTGTGACGTCATGTTAATGTTATCGTTACATCGCTTGCACGTTCTCTTCTTATTGAGGCAAAGAAGCCAACTAAATTCTGGCTACTTCGCTATCATATTGAAACAGGTCAAATGCGATGTGATAATGCGGCCTTTACGTCATCAAGGCCGCCATGTAGCTGAACCAGTGCGTTACGAGCTGCGACTATGACGTCACGTGCAAGCTATCTATAGTGTGCGATATAGATTTTAGGCGCAATATAAGTTCGAAGAATTCTGGCGAAAGCAGCACATTGGCAAGAAACTGTCTGAGTAGGTTCTACCATTTGTCAGTAGAAAAAAAACATTTTTTTCTTTCTTCAGTTTCACGTAAAGTGGGCTTGGCTGTCAGAACAAAAACCCGCCCTATATAAGCATAGCAGAACCTTGAAGCTAGGCCTTAATTACTGTATGACATGAAAGGAGGAGATGCACTTTGTCTACCACGCGACATCATTACATTTGTTCCCGAAGAATGACATTGTATCGCACATTATATCGCCAGCATCTGGAAAGTATTCCGTGTTCAAGCGAATGGTTCAGAACCTATCCAACATTCGAGGAATTGCACCTTATTAGAGCGAACTTACAGACACAATGCCTGATAACGAAGATTGTTTTAACAATTTGTAACAGTGCATGTTTTCTTACGAATCTTTTTCAGCGATTCAGATAAATCCTGAGATTGAAAATTAATATGTTGCATGGTATACCTAAGCAATGCGCTGCTCATCTTCTAATAAAACATAAGCTAGATGTGATTGTTCCTAATGTCAAGAAGGCGAAATCGTTCACCTCCGAACTGTTTTTTTTTTCGCTAAAACGCGCATTGTTAACATTATTTCTGAAATAATTGTTTCAGAAAAACCAACGGCAAATTCTTGTAGATGTTCCAGCTATCAATATGAGTATTGAAAATTTTGACTTATTCGGCGGCATTAAGGTTTGCTGAAATGAGTAAAGTAGCGTATCAGCTAACAAGTTTAGGAACCAGAGTTCATTCAGAATTGCGTTGCTTCAGCAACGGCGTTTCTTAAAGTGCTGTCCATCTACGTAAAGCAGACGTTTATTACGATGGAGAAAATATTCGTGCCCTTGCCAGTAATTTGAACTTGCTCACACGTTGACCTTCTCCTTAAAAAACTGTGCAAAACTAAGGTTCATAATTAGTTTTGCGGCTCCTTGGATGACTAAGTCAATCGCTTGGACATTTTTTATGCGGGCGAATTAGACTCCATCATTACATATCTATCTCTTCAACTAAAGAAAATTATCGGAGATTGAGGTTCATTAAATCATATCTGAGCGTAATGCAACAGCTTCTAAGCATATGTTTAGTGACTCGCGATAACTAGGAAGTGTTTACAATACTCTCCGAAAGCATCAAAACCGTCGCTGAACTTTTCTTCCGAGCACTCCAATACACGAAACATAGAGCAGCCGTATCTTTCCTCAAGTTCTATCTCACCAAATTGTGTGCGAAAAAAGTGATCGTTGGCTTTAAGAAGCAAGCTTCGCGCTAACCATAAATACTCCCTGCCACGGTGGTCTAGTAGCTAATGTACTCGGCTGCTGACACGCAGGTCACGGGATCGAATCCCGGCTGCAGCAACTGCATTTTCGGTGGAGGCAAAAGCCCATGTGCTCAGATGTGTGCACGTTAGAGAACCCACAGGTGGTCGAAATTTCCGGAGCCCTCCGCTACGGCGCTTTTCATAATCATATAGTGGTTATGTAACGTTAAACTCCACGTATCAATTATTTAAATGAAGAAATACGTTAATCATGACGTTGCAAGACTAGTTAGCTTTGAGCGCTAAAAGAAAAAAAAATGGCAATTTATTCCAGTGGTGACATGGTTGAAAAAACAAACAAAAAAAAACAAGACAGACTTATAAACAGACATGGCTTTATCGTTGTGTTTACGGCAATCAATTATATAACGATACTGAAGCTCGATAGCACGTGTGGTCGAAACGATTGTCCCACAGCTGTTTGTTGCACATATGTGATTGCCTCTATTTCTAAAGACTGTTTTTTAACATTCGGTACACGCTCTGACAATGAAAGCTTTTTAATGGCCTTACGTTGCCAACAAGGCATAGTACCAACTTGTTTGATCCTACATACATTCAAGAACTCCCTTGACTGTGTTCATTCTTTGGTGCTGCTCCGGCTACATCAAATGGTCATGCGTCAGCGTGCGCAATACGAGGCCATAATTAATATCTCTGACCACGTCAGTGTGGGGCACTGTTGTAATGATATGAACCTAAACAGTAGGTGCTATACGTACTGTGAAACGGAATGTGAGCGATTATAGGTGGCAGCTATATAGCACTGCACTCGTACTATTTTATTTATTGCATTAGCCTCCCAAGAGAGTTTTCATTTATGCCGGTTCATTTGATTTCTCTAGATTTTTTTAGGAGACGATTCCACTAGCCGCTGCTGTAAGAAATAAACATGTATTTTGTTTAAAATTTATGAATTACAAAATTGAATACGGTATTCAGAAGTTATCATAAAACACGGCCACACATACCCACACACAGGCTGTACATTATATATATATATATATATATATATATATATAGATGTGTGTGTGTGTGTGTGTGTGTGTGTAAATATAAATTGTCGGGTTGCGTGTTCGACGTCAATGGTCTCTTTGCCCATCGTATATACTGATTCAAATCGGACAAGAATTTGTGATTCAAATGTCGTACTTTAGTAGTTTAGTAGTGAGTACGTAATACGCCATTGCATAGTACCTTTGCCAAAGGTACGACATAAACGTCCACACACAATTTGCAAAGGCTGTACACGGAAGGTGCACATGTGACATGGATGTGGTCAGGAATAACTCGAGATGCAAACAACCGTAAAAAATATAGCAAGGATGGGGACGCTACAGCACACTCCATACGCTGTATGCATTATCGCGGCACGTTAATTAGGATGAAGTAGATGGGCTTGTAGAATGAGGTTTCAGAATCGTTGATTGGAATGGCGACAGTCTGACGAAAGAAGTTGGGTAACAAGTGCGAAGCGAAGGCTTTGATCAGGAGCTTCACAGGAGAAGTCATTAGAACTGTTCTTCATTAGAACTAAGGATAATAGTCATTAGAAAGCCACGTGATCTAATCGAAATTTAGATTCATGCGCAACTTTATGTTACAGCTGCTCAAAAAGCTTGGCAGTCTTCTTTATACCATCTGAAGTCTTATATATGTGTTCTGTGGAAATAAGGAAGGGGGGGGGGGGGCTGCGAGGACAGTGGACGTTCATCAACTGTCGAGCTGCCTGCTATTTCTCCTTGTTTTATTGTTTGATGTGGACGGGCGAACTCGCGCAAACCGTTCTTTTCACAGAATGTATTATCGTCCTCGCCATAAGTGAGCGCTGCCAAGGCGCCGGTGGAGGAAAAACGGGTTGACAACGTCAGCGAGACCACCGTTGACTGACCTCGGACAAGCAAGCGAGTAATGTACACCGCACAGCGAGTGCTGCCCGGTCAACAAAGCCGCCAACTGAGTCCCGGTGTGAGCGCTCACCTGTGGACGGCTGCCGGGCGCGCTGTGCGGCGGGGGGCGCCTGGTCGAGCAGGCGCTGCACGGAGAAGCCCTGCGCCGAGGCGGCCTGGTGCTCGGGTCCCATGGAGGCGCTCTGGCCCACGGCGGCGGCCCAGCGCCAAGGCAGCCCCGCCCGCTTCCGCCTCACGGCCGGCCACGAAGGAGGGGCCTGTTCGGGCGCCGCCGGCATCTCGGCGCCCCCATGGCCAGGCTGTGGGCTCGGGGCGCTGTGGCACCGCGCCTCCCCCTTCCATGGGCCCCCGTGACGCAGCCCCTGAAGGAAAGCTTCTGCGGCGCCAAAGCCCCCCCGCACCCCGTGGTATCCTCGCGAAGCGGGCGCTGTAGGGCCGTCCCTTGACCGTGCCGCTTCATGTGTCTCGGCTTTGGGGTGCGCAGTAAATTTAGCAGCTCTAAACTGTCGCTGTTTTAACGGCGCACTTCAGCGGGTCTTCTTGCTTCTCAGAATCGCTAGCCATGCGGTTCTGCTTCGTTTGGGAAGAGATATACGCCTTAACGTGACTCAGGAGCACCCATTGAGCTTATAAACCGGCGTGTGGTCACTTTTATAGCACTGCTGGGAGTTGTTATAAGTTGCCCCTGCTAATGCCAACAGTTTCCTCCCATCAAGTTTGCTGGCGATACACGAACATTTATTTCCTGAACATATTTCGCTGCTTACAATCGCGACATTGATAAGAACTACTCAGCTGTTTAAATTCGTGCCCGTAGCCGCTGTAGATGTTCCGGAAACTCGCAAGCCCAGGTATTTCAAGCAAATGATGACTATATCGATGTGTCGTAGTTCATGCATTAAAACTGGGTCTGAAGGTGACTGCCGAAGTAAAGTAGCATTGTCGATACTAAAAAAATTGTTCGAAAATTTTTTATGTAATGGGGCGACAAACTCCAGGTGGTCGAAATTTTTCGAGCCCTCCCCTACGGCGTCTATCATAATCATATGGTGGTTTTGGGACGTTAAACCCCACATATTAATCATCAATCAATGTTGCGACAAAGGAGACTTAGCAATCTGCCGTGCAAATAGTCAGCAGTCTGACGACGACACCGGTGATGGGGCGACAATTGTGGCACATCACCAATGACCCGCCGTGGTGGTCTAGTGGCTAAGGTGCTCGGCTGCTGACCCGCAAGTCGCGGGATCGAATCCCGGCTGCGGCGGCTGCATTTCCGATGGAAGCGGAAATGTTGTAGGCCCGTGTGCTCAGATTTGGGTGCACGTTAAAGAACCCCACGTGGTCCAAATTTCCGGAGCCCTCCACTACAGCGTTTCTCACAATCATATGCTGGTTTTGGGACGTTAAACCCCACATATCAATCAACCAATGACAATACGAGAAGGACTGATGCTGGGCGGCAAGTAGCCCAGCAACAAATTCTGTGGGCCCCGCCACGGTGGTCCAGTGGCTAAGGTACTCGGCTGCTGACCCGCAGGTCGCGGGTTCATATCCCGGCTGCGGGGGCTGCATTTCCGATGGAGGCGGAAATGTTGTAGGCCCGTGTACTCAGATTTGGGTGCACGTTAAAGAACCCCAGGTGGTCAAAATTTCTGGAGCCCTCCACTACGGCTTCTCTCATAATCATATGGTGGTTTTGGGACGTTAAACCCCACAAATGTAATCTAATCTAACAAATTCTGTGGCCTTACATACATTTCTAGTACATTGAAACTCTTTTTCAACGGGTCTGCTTCAAGCTACGTCTAGCATTCTGGTCATATTTCGCCGCCAATGTGCCGGTCAAGTTTCATAGCATTCCACTTGACGACAGGAGTTGCACCAGCCGGGGACAGTTGACAAACTGACATTTTGCTTTGTATATGCCTTCTTTCTTAGCTATTTGTCTTGCTTGCGCCTACATTTATCCCTTGGACTACTATGAGGTATGACGACCCCAAAAAATAATCAAGGCGGTGCTTAGACAACGATGATGGCTCGGCAGCAATACCAACGTGATGCCCAAACTTGACAATTTGACACTTCAGACAGCACCTCTGTAAGATGAATTTTAATATTCTCTGTTGCTCAGAGAGACGTGTTGAATATCAACTCTTTACTTTACTATAAATTTCGCCTATGTTCAGACATTCATCTTTATGACGCTTTTTCACTGAGCATCTTACTGTGTGTTACAGCTTACCCAAGCGAACCACTTATAATTTTGTTTTCTTTTTAATTTGGGCATGCACTCTAAACGTGGTAACAAATAAATATGGTTTTGCCCACTGATTGCAGGGCTTACCAAGTTCAGAATGGATGCTACTGAAGCTAATGTAACCCTTACTGTAATTGCACGCTTACTGTGCAGGGCATAATTATTGAGCCCCTACACAGTAACGATTACATTAGCTTCGATAGCATCCATTATAATCTTGGTAACCCTTACTATCAGTGTGCAAAATTATATTTTTTGTTACCACGTTTAGAGTGCATGCTTAAAATAAAAAGAAAACAAAATGCATACATTTAAAACGTGGTAACCTTTATTATCAGTGCAGAAAACCAGATTTATCGGTTACCATGTTTAGGGTGTAAAATTTGTCGTCAGGGACACATTGCGGGTGCTCAACTTTGTTCTTCTGCTGCAGTATAACTTCAGGGAGCAACTTGAACAACACCAGTAGTTTGGAATGTCAGCACGAATAAAGCTTATATTCGACGTATTAACGCGACAGCGTTAAAGAGCTCGTTTCGCAGAAGTTCTGGCGTCAGTGTCGTTGTGAGCGAAAAATCTTGTCCGTGACCGAACCATTGAGACAGATGCAAATAAAGAATAATAAAAAACTTTGGTTGTAGTGAGAGTTGAATGTCCTCTGCGTAGCAAGCAGGTCTTCATCGACAGAGCCACAATATTTGTAGAAACTGATTTAAAAAAAAGCACTGTACAAATCTTGGTTTGATATACGAGCGCGATACGTAAACAACGACAGGAAAAACACGGACCTGTCTGCGTATCGCGCTCGTATTTCAAATCATTATGAATCCCCCAACCATTTCGGCTACACGAATGTCCTGTACGCGGCGCCTCCTCAACACATGTAGTATTGCGTGGCAGAAGCGTAGAATCCCGCCAGGTGTCAAAACATGTGAATCGTGCAACGAGTGGCTGTTATAAAGGCCCACCCATTACAAAGCACTCAGATATATTATATTATCATCAGCTGCGAAACCATCAACAAAACGAGCTGCTACATAGGTTCGATTCTTACCTTACACGGGCGCGTAGTGGGCTTTTCGCTGATTCGCAAAAGGATGAATCATGGCGTAGTGGGCACATAACTGTGCTTGCACTAGGCATTCGAGGATAGTTCGAAACGGCTAATGTTACGCACAGACTAATTCTTAACAGCATGGCTTAGGAGAGAACCGAAACCTGGGCTAGCAATTGAGAAGGCGATGTGAACTGACCCTATTACGCTATTGCGTTTTAAACCGTTGAAGCTCCTGAAAGTTTTCACTTGTTGTTGTCGTCGTCGTCGTCGTCAACCGATATGCCCACTTCACCTGCTTCCGTTCGAGCTCTATCCGAATGGCCATCTGTCGCTATTTTTTCTTCATTTTAAGTCCCAGATCATTCTTCTCGATGATAATCTTGATGTCAACTGAAAACTCCGAAAAATTCCAATCAAACAGGATGTGACCGCTCCGTTGTAAAATGAACGCAATTCAGCATAAACAGCGTCTTGTTGGACACTGTACGCTAGTCAATTTAGTTCAATGCGAAATATTTCAAAATATCTTTATACTCCACGTTCATCGTTGTGTGCAATGAATCGACGACCGTGATACGGAGCAACTAATTTTTTTGTGCATCAACGAATATGACTCCAATTGAAACAGCAAAACATCATGACAATGACGTGCCCATGTACAATGAAACACTGAATAGAGGTATGTTCACCACAAAGCATGCAGCGATTCCGAAAACTATAGTACAAAATGAGCAAAACGGGAATTACGTGGTCGAGAAGAGCAGTCATAGGCATTTGCTTATCTAGTGCGAGGCAGTGGGGTTACAAAGGAAGCGCTAGTCTACCCACTGGGAAGAGTTAAAAAGATCCCCCACCCTCCTCCTCCTCCTAATTTCAAAACGTGGTCATGATCAGTTACGCGCTGGAAAATCAAGAACGGAGGCGAGCTTTTCCTTCAATACAGCAATGACGTAAATATATTGTAACGTACTCGCCCCACGGAGGCGCGAAAAGAAGGCACCTACACTCTTTGAAGTTTGGGACAAGACTAGTTTATTTTCCAACAAAAACAGGCTTCGAAAGCGACAACCAAAAGGGGCGTAGCTGCGTATCTTCCGCGGCCCTCCGGAGATAAAGTGAGGCATGTTGGCCGCGTCTGCGCCGTGCGCCTCGGCATACGAATTGGTATGCGCACACAAATAAAATTATCGCGATCACCGGCGTCATCGCCCGCTACACTATAATAAGATTTGTCCTACGCTTCTGATGGGAAGATTGTCCTCCGTGTCTCACGACCGCGCGCAACTGTAAGCTCTCGCGGTGCAGGCCCCTAATGCGATGCTTTCACAACTTGCGCTACAGTATTGCAGAGAAGGCTGCCGCTAAGCAGGGGCTATAAGTTTCGAGTTCCCTGTCACACTTTTGTTCTGATATGTGTGGGTTGAAATGTGCATAAGCGATGACACAAATACTAGAGGTAACCAGTGAACGTTTCATGAACTGATCAAATCTTCTTGTTCTGAGGAATTCATTTTATTTAAAGAAAAAAGAACATAGCACCAGCGCTGTTCCATATCATAGTATATCCAAGGTGCTCCGAGTCAAGAAGTGTGAATTTAAGAGTAATTTAGATCGGCCAAACTGCGAGAACTGCAAAACGTTCCACTTAAATCTCTGATTAACGTCCTTCGCCTTGTTTATAATATTGTATCTTGCAGTGATCACCGTGGTTTGCGACATGACGACGAATAAGGCGGTATATTCGAGCGAATCAAGTAGGCCAGCTTTCAAGTTTGCCCCGATACTTTATTGCCGAACCCGGAAAATGGTCAAGGTCCACGGCTTTCTGGACAAAAGAGACTGCTTTGACAGCTGAAATTGGTTGTTACTCCGGAATTGTTGGTTAAGTTACTAATCTTGAAGTGACTTGTACAGCCCAAAATACATCTCACACGGCAAAAAAGCACACGCGCAGCACTGTTTCTCTCTTTCTCAGCAGGGATGAATTCAGAGTTGTGTATACACGCATGACCAGCTCAAAATAGTTATACTACAACTGAAAATATTTATTATACTCTCGTTGATTATTTTTCACGTTCTGGGCTGGGACAAGGAAACGAAGAAGAAGAAGAGCGTGAGCGAGGGACGCGGGGACGCTCAAGTGACAGCAGAGCGCTTCCGAACGCAGTTAAATAAACAAGTTTTTTTGCCTTATACCTAAAAGACGGAGTTGAGTCTGATCGCAGTGTCTGGAACGCCATCGTCTAAACATTGGTGCCGAAGAACCGGGATTGAAAACCAGGACCCTACGGACGGCTACCAGTCAACTGCAGCGGCATGGAGCGACTGAAGTCGAAGCGGACGTCGCGGCGAGCACAGAACACGAGGATTATAAACGAGGCAAGTGATCTCCTCGCTAACGACTCTGCCTCCTATGACCAGCTCAACTCCATATATGAGAGGCTGAAGGCTAATAACGAAGAGCTTAAAAACTTGAACAACGAGATTGAGCCGCATATACCTGACGAGGAGTTCGAGGTCGAGTATAACGCTGTCTTACAATACGAGGACGTTGCTACGCGCATTCTCGCTGAGATTCTGAGCAAGAAAGATCGCATGCTAAGGACATCGACCGGAATTCAAGAAACAGTTTCCCAGACAGTCGTAGTACCATCAGATGGAACTGGAGTTAAATTGCCTAAACTGACAATAGCTCCTTTTTTTGGAGACCTATGCAAGTGGCCCGAATTTTGGGAACAATTTTACCAAATTGTTCATAGTAACAATCGCATCACTGCCACGGAGAAGTTTCATTACCTGCGACTGTATCTTAAAGGAGACGCTGCATCAGTAATTGCGGGCCTTCCGACGACAGAAAGTTGCTACAGTGACGCCATCAAAATGCTACAGAAGCGATTTGGGGACAAGACGCGCCTGGAGCAAGAATATTTTGCCAAGCTACGGATGTTAAGCCCTGTCCGTTCATCGACTGACACCAAAGCGCTACGCAGCTTGTACGACCAAGTTCTCGTGAATATCCGAGGCTTAGAGACTTTGGGTGTGCACAAGTCGTCATTTTCGTCAATGCTCTGCGACATCCTACTGCGTGCTCTTCCACGGGATATAGTCGTGCAGTATCATCGATCATGTGCCGTCCAGTTGGCATATGACTCGAGAGCTGAAGCTACATCCGTGGGACTGGACCGTGTGCTCAACTTCCTGTGTATTGAGCTGGAAAGCCTGGAAAAGAGTGATTTTAAGGATGCCAAAGAACGAGAACATGGAACACTCCCCGTGGCCAGTCAGTCGACGTACTCTCGGCGTGGGAAACCGACGTCGTCTGTGCTTCACAGCAACTCTGTACGAGAAAAAAAGGACAACTGCGTATTCTGCTCGTCCAGCCATTATGGATCGGAAGCCTGCACAGCTGACTTGTCACTGACGCAGAAGAAGCAACTGCTTTCCAACGACAAAAGGTGTTTCCGCTGCACCACTAAAGGACATCGGGCACGGGACTGCAAAAAAAGGATTTCCTGCTCCAAATGCCAAGCTCGACACGCTACAAGCATGTGCGATCCCGATAGGTGTTCGCGGAAGTCAGACTATGCTAACAAGAACCACGAAAAAACTCGGACAGTCTGTGCATCACTTGGAAGAAGACCCGTCAAGGAAGACTCTACCACTTCCGTTTTTCTTCAGACTTTCAGAGCATGGGCCATGAATGATGACACCTGCCGCTACATACGAGGCGTTTTCGATGGTGGCAGTCAGAGGACTTTCGTAACTGAAGATCTGTCCAAGCACCTCAAGCTGAAAAGCGTGGGAGCAACTCGAATAGCCTTCAATACTTTCGCAAATACATCGGACCAAGAGGCTAAGAGGCGTCGCATAGTAGAACTACGACTGCGAAGCCAGTTTTCCGACGCGGAAATAGTCTTAACTGCCATAGAGATCCCAAGCATCTGCCAAGACATCGCAGAGACTGCAATGGACGTAGCCTTCGTTGCGTATTTCAAGAAGCTGGGAAACGATGTTGCCGATGAGCTCCAACATCCATCTATCATAACTAAGAGTGGCATCAGCGTACTTATCGGGTCCGATCAGATGTGGAAAGTGTTGACCGGCGAAGTTTCACGGTGCGAAGGCAACGAATCATTGATCGCACTGAACTCCAAGCTTGGATGGACCTTCCAGGGAAGCACATCGCACTTGGTGTCCCACCCAACTACTTCACAAATGATGGTGTGCGTGCTAAAAGCCCAAGCTACCGATTCCGACGAGATATTGCGCTCCTTTTGGGAACTTGAAAACATAAGAATTACGGACGCGATAAACAAGCCACCTGAAATGAGCGACACCATGAGGCATTTTGAGCAAACGATTAGCTTCAAAAACGGAAGATATGAAGTGACCCTCCCTTGGAAGGATAATTTCGAGCTTGCAAGCAACTGGCTAGTAGCCCTTACTCGACTGGACAGGCTTGTCAACCGTCTCAACTCCAGAAAAGGACTGCTCGAAACGTATGACCGTACCATAAGGGAGTACTTGAGGGCAGGACACGCCGAAGTAGTCAGTGACGTGCCTGCAGAGGTGACGAAATTATATTACATGCCGCACAAGGAAGTCATGCGTGAACAAGCACTGACGACGAAAATGAGAGTGGTGTTTGACGCTTCGTCACATGCCAAAGGATGCAAGTCACTTAATGACTGCCTTCAAAAGGGTGACAACTTATACCAAGACCTCGTGCAAATTTCGCTACGCTTAAGAACGCACCCGGTGGCAGTTATCGCGGACATAGAAAAGGCATTCCTTCAAATTGCGATTCGGGAGGACGACAGAGACGCTTTCCGCTTTCTCTGGTTTGCAGAAGAAGATTTATCCAAGGGCAAGCTGCAAGAGTGGAGGATGACACGAGTGCCTTTTGGAGCCACATGTAGCTCATTTTTGCTCACAGCTACTATTCTCTACCACGTAAAAAGAGCACCGGCTGTCATGGCACAAACTGCGCAAACTCTTGCCGAGTCGTTTTACGTGGATGACTTAGTCACTGGTGCCGACACAGAAGAGGAAGCCGCTAAACTATGCCGAGAAGCGCGCTCAATAATGAAATCGGCCGGCATGACATTGCGAAAATGGACAACAAATTCAGCAAATTTGATGCGCACGCTTAAAAATCAAGTGGAATCTACTAGTAATGAGATGGTCGTTCTTCACGAGACGTCGGTCAAGGTTCTGGGTTTGGTTTGGAATCCTGCAAAGGATGAATTCAACTTTTCGGTTGAAAACCTACTCCGGTTTTTGACAGCACAGACGGGTACAAAACGATTTGTCTTGCAGTCAGCATCAAGAATATTTGACCCGTTGGGATTTGTAGGACCATATACTATTGCCATACGAATATTGTTTCAGAGACTGTGGATACGAGGAATCGGCTGGGATGAAGTCCTACCCAATGACCTGCAAAAAGAATGGAATGATTGGGTCATCCAGCTGCCGCGACTGCAAGACGTCGTCGTTCCTCGCTATCTGGGCGGCGGAGCAAGGAAGACCAATGTGCTTCAAGTACATATTTTCTGCGATGCCAGTCCAGCGGCATACGGAACAGCGATATACGTCGTATCAAGTCCTGAGAAGCCGATATTGTTGATTGCGAAGTCCCGTGTAGCACCCATTAAGGAGACAACGCTGCCGCGATTGGAGCTGCTGGCTGCCTTAATCGGCTCAAGAATGTTGGCATACGTGAAAAGGGCTTTGAGGAATGTTCAAGTTGACTACACGATGTGGACAGATTCCGCCATTGTGTTGTCATGGATAAAAGGTGACGTCAAAAAGTGGAAACAGTTCATAGCCAACAGAGTCAATGAAATTAGGTGCACTACAGATCCATCAAAGTGGAAACACTGTCCTGGAACGGACAACCCGGCTGACCTACTCGCACGTGGCGCGACGCTTGAAAGACTGATGTGCAGCTCGAAATGGTGGCATGGTCCCGAGTGGCTAACTAAACCGATGTCTGAATGGCCCCTACAGTTCTGTGAACTAGACATAGCAGAAGCCACCCAAGGTGAAGTTACAACAGTCCATGTCGCACTAATGACACGCTTCTCAGTTCCGATAATTGATATAAAACGGTACAGCAGGCTTCAACAGCTACCCAGAGTCACTGCGTGGATTTTCAGATTTACTGACCGATGCAGAAAAAGAAGTAATCATACAGGACATCTCGTAGCAACAGAAATCCTGAACGCTGAACAGTATTGGATAAAATGTACACAAGAGCAAGGCTTTCTTGAAGAACTCACCACTTTGACCAACGGCCAACCAGTCGAGTCTACATCTCGAATCGCTGAACTACGCCCTTACATAGACAAAGACGGAATTCTTCGGGTTGGAGGCCGTTTATCCCTCATGCATTCCACACAAGATGTCAAGCACCCAATCATAATGCCGTCAAGTCACCACTTTTCGACACTTTTGGCAAACAGAGCCCATCTTCAAGTCTTACATGGAGGAGTTAGAGATACACTTACGCAGCTTCGGGAACGCTACTGGATTTGTCGAGCTCGCTCTTTGGTAAAAAGAGTGCTGCATGGCTGCAATATATGCAAGCGTTTCAGTGCGGGCCCAGGAACTGCTGAGACTGCTCCGTTAACAAGTCATCGAGTGACACCAACGAACCCGTTCGAAGTTGTAGGAGTCGACTTCGCGGGCCCTCTGTATGCACGCACGGAGAAAGGGGACACGAAGTGCTACGTTGCACTTTTTACGTGCGCCGTATCTAGAGCCGTGCATCTCGAGCTTGTCTCGGAAATGACATCCGAGGCTTTCCTGCTGTGCCTACGACGATTTGCAGCTCGGAGAGGATTACCTAGGGTGATCTATTCTGACAACGCACGAAGCTTTCACAAGACATCGGCAGACATAAAGCGGCTAAACCGAATGTTCTCTGAAGAGGACGTCGCTAGTCACCTCAGCACCAACGGCATTTCGTGGAAGTTTATAGCACCAAATGCTCCTTGGTGGGGTGGATGGTGGGAGCGCCTTGTACGATCAGTGAAGCTTCCGCTGCGAAAAATTATCGGCAAAGCTCGTCTGAACTACGAAGAAATATCGACAGTGCTGGCGGAGGTAGAAGCAGTCGTAAACTCTAGACCTCTGACTTTCATCGAGACAGATGCAGGAGAACCTTGCACTTTGACGCCAGCCTAACTTCTCCTTGGACGAATATTGACTTCCATACCGTATGCGACCGCTGACGAAGTCAACAGTAATTCCAAACGATCAGACGCCATACGCAGACACAACTACAGGAAGCTGCTGGTTGAAAGTTTTTGGAAGCGTTGGCAAAAAGAATACCTGTTGCAATTACGATCTGCACACTTTGCCGACACGAAATCAAATACAGCATTGAAGCAAGGGGACATCGTTCTCGTGCATGCGGACAACACTCCACGCCAGCTATGGAAGCTTGCAAGGGTCACGGAAGTGTACCGCAGTGCAGACGGTGTCATTCGTTCTTGCAAGATCAAGTTGCAAGGTGGTCACTTTGCGATCAGGCCGATACAAAGACTGTACCCACTTGAACTATGTGTTTAACTTTGCGCGGCCGGGAATGTTGATTATTTTTCACGTTCTGGGCTGGGACAAGGAAACGAAGAAGAAGAAGAGCGCGAGCGAGGGACGCGGGGACGCTCAAGTGACAGCAGAGCGCTTTCGAACGCAGTTAAATAAACAAGTTTTTTTGCCTTATACCTAAAAGACGGAGTTGAGTCTGATCGCAGTGTCTGGAACGCCATCGTCTAAATACTCTGATCTATTTCAACAGCTGCTAAAATAACCGCTGTCAATGTAATCATTGGGCAACCACCTTGAATTACGTTCAGAAAGTTTTGCTATTGTTCAGCATATATAAATGCGCTGCTCGGTGTGCTTTTGTACTTGTAACGCCACAAGTTCTTACTGATTTGTGACGGTACCTAGGAAGGATGCGATCTTATGACACACCAAAAAGATTTTATCGAATGGCGAATAACCAATGGCCAAAAAAAAAATACGACGCATTGAAAATAGAGTATTAACGTAATTTTTGTGTAGTTGTGCGTAAATGGTCGTTACGCGAATAATATTTTTCACTTTATTTGTTGAATCACATTTCGAGCAGATGCTGTGTGCATCACTTGGAAAAGTCTCGAGCAAAAGCTAACAGCCGATACGGAAAAAAAAAATTACACCATCTCCCACTAAAGGGAACCATGTGTGGATGCGAAGCAGCGGCGAGATGGTTCGCTTCAGCGGGAGACGGTGTACTTTATTGAGAGCTCATGCTGACACTGATGGCAGCGTTGACGCTTGTGCTCATCGTGGCGTTGCGCAGGAGACGCCGCAGGGCTGATGGGGACAGCCTCCGGCATAAGATGCTTCGCATCCAGAAATGTCGGGTAGTTTAACGCTACAATCACCCACATTTCTCCAAACAAAAGTTGCGCTTACACTGTTTGTATTGCGGTGTGTATTTGGAAGTGCGGAGGGCCTCCAAGAAATATTGCATATACAACAAGAATAAAGTATGTACTGCGTCCCTGGCATCACATTCTCTCTTCTTATTCTTCTTGATTCTTACTTTTTAAAGTTTGGTTGGCAAGGTAATAATAATAATAATAATAATAATAATAATAATACTTTATTGTACACATCCATAAGAAATACAAAGAAACGGGCCTGTCTAAGTCCCCAGGACTTGTGCGACTAGGCCCGGCAGAGCCGGTTGCAGCGATGTGGATACACGGTAACAAAACTATTGTTGTTTCCTTACCAACAAACAGACAAACGATTGACACCATTACTTTTTTACAGGCAGTAAATAAAAAAGAGGAACAAAGGAGGGACACAGAGCATACGTGGCATACATGTAGACCAAGTGATTTTACAGCTCAGCGAGTAATTTCTTTTTGCCTTTTTGAACTCGCTGAAAAAACATTCGTCAGGTAGTGCATTGAAAATTTGTGGAATATATACACTTCTACATGCTTCTCCATATCTGGTAGAGAGCCAGAGTACAATAAAACACTTTTTTTTTTCTCTCAGGGGTTGACGCATTACATATGGCAATTTAAAGTCATCACACCAATTGTATCTTAGAACAAATGTCTTAATAAACAAATCCTGGAATACACATAAGCCCAAATCCCGAAAAATAGTACTGGCGTCTATCTTACTACCGTAAGCTACACTTCTTAAAATATTTCGACGTAAACTATCAATGCGTGTTTTCCAGCGTTCAGAGCAAAATTCAAAAACTGTTATCCCATATCTCACTGCACTATATGCTAACGAATGAACTATCATTATTTTACTGGTAGATAATAATCATAATAAACACCCTAGCAACACTGTTTCCTCTAGGAGCAAACCAGAATATGTCCGTTAAGGTGCAGTACTGATTACGGGAAGAAAGGTGCAGTCATTGCTACCGGCTTTGAAAAACACCGATATTAATGACCAGCTTTCAGACATTAACGAAATTTCTATCCATGTAACAAATCTATACTACTGGGGAGGCCATGATCTAGTATTTATTATTGTATTCATGTGTTTTGTGTACACAGAAAGCGTGAAGCCACAGAGGAAACAGAGAGGGAACCGACTGGCAACTGCCACCCATAGAAGCACAATTCCTACTGACTCCTTCGGGAAGGGGAGACATACAGGAGACATACAGGAAAGCAAAGAAAAAGGTGAAAGAAGAGAAAAGTAAAAAAAAACGGAAAAAAATCACACGTGCAAACACAAATCAATTGTCACATGAAACAATGTCTCTAAACCCGACGCCAAGTCCGCTTTTGTTAGGAAGTTAAAAGGGCTCTCTGAGCCTGGTCACGCCTAGAAGCACATCCTCCTGAGAAGAAGCAATCGTCAAGAGTCATTTCTACCAAATTGAAATCATGCATAAAGGTGTGGGCTAACATACAGGAAATATTGCTCTTGTAATACTATGACGTTCATAACACTGATGTGCGACTGACCCAGTGTATGTTGCGTAAAACTAACGGTGCTTTTACCGTATTGTTACGAAATAGTGCTAAGATATATATATATATATAATAAGTGAGGGAGGCTTCACTGGTTCTAGTATCCCATGAAAAAAAAGTGAGGGACTCTAATGAAGGCTTAGTTTTCCGTTCCCGGCTGTCATCTCCAGATGCTAAAGAGAGAGGCGTTGTACTTGCTCTGTTTCTCAAAAGTTAAATACGCTTACCCCTCTCGAACTACATCCAGTCTTACGTGTAGTTCATGCTTACTTTCCTAAACATGCGGCATGCATTCCTTGTTGTCTTATATTTTTGTCCTTGAAGTCGAGTAGACGTAAAAAGGAACAGCCGTCTCCACTGTGGAGAATGGTTCTGCATCGACTCAAGAAACTGGATGGCAGCAGCGTCCCACGATCAGAGTATACGGGCATTTAAGTGGAAGTAAACACCGGCGCTAGAGCGACAACGTCTTATCAAGACGCTGCGATTGCTGCTAGAATGCACCGCAGTAAAGGCTCGTTTGGCCAACAACACTTCATCGTGAGGGTCACGGAGAAGCATCCTGTTGAGGAACCCTTCATTCGAAGGGTGGCGGTGCCTACACATCCGCTGGTAGTGTTACTGCGTTTACAATTGCTGATGAATGGAAAGAAAGACCATCGGGAGTAGTGCTGCTCGATTATTATTTCAAATACCAATCTAACATTGTGTGCTGTTTCATTCTTATTATATATTCTACAAGTTACTTTTCAAATATTTCTTTGAAATATCTAGCAACATAGACAATTATTGGAAATTCGAAGTAGAGCCAAAGCAGTGTATCGTCCGCGGTGCACGGTTGAGGAGGAGAAATTGCTTGAAGCCCGTGTACTCACAATAAGTTGCACATTAAAAAAACCCAGGGGGTCGAAATTACTGCAGCCCTCCACTATGGCAGCCCTTATAAATGTATGGTAGTTTCGAGACGTTAAACCCCAATTGTTATACTATTATTATATTACATAGCAATGTAGGGGAGGATAAATCCGAATGGTTTTGTCACTTGCCACCTGCACTCTTTGCACTGGGCGTGTTTTGGCAAACGCGCGAGGCAGCTAACATCCGTTCAATATTTTCCAGGTATTCAACCAAGTGGCTCGCTTCTCATTTATTATTTGGACGTTGCCACCATTTATGCGCGTTCATAATACACTGTTTTTAAAACAATGTACTGTGCTTTCGCGCCGTATTTCTTTCTTTTAGGCGAACTTAATATTCAACGTGCATTGAGTATCGCTACTTTCTTGTCTCAGTTTTGCAGTCGACATGATGCGCCATAAAATTTGAAGCATCTGTTCACTATTTTACAGGCTCCTCCAACTAAAGTTGAAAAGTTCGCTATTCGCACTTCCCCGATGAAGGGCATTGAGTTTAGCCCGGTTTGTGAACGTCACCGCAAACATGGCTCGAAAGGAAAAAAATGCATTTTACACAAGGCTTGAGTATATAATACTATCGTATTGCTCGACTTGAAGAAGCCCTTGTGCCTACTACGACAAATCAATATGTCTATCAACTTCACAGTGTTAACCAGCAACCGTTCTGCCAGTCACATTATCCACTGAAAAAAAAAAGTGTGCAGTTTGCACTTGTGGCTCAAGGCTGAAACCACCAGCGATCAGCCTAGCTGAGTTTTCGCTGATAAAGACAAGCTTCCACTAGAGATGCGAAGTTTTTGCGAGCAGTAATAGGTGCAGATGTATTTGGTTTGACAAGCCACGCGACAACCTGTTACGTGATGTGATTTTTTTGGTAACGTAACCAGCTGTTACGTGCCTTATTGCGGGAACATGTCTTCGCGACTAGCAGTGACGCGATATTGAGTGATTTTCGTCGCGTGACTACACGTTGAGGAATTTTCAGGCACGTGAATAAATGTGCAATATTGAGTACTTCTTAGTCACGTGACTAGTCACGTGATTTTACGGTTTTTCAGTCCCGTGACTAGTATATAGCTATGGCATGTTACGCAATTTTTAGTCACGTAACGAGTTTTCTTGTCACAGTTTTTGTATTCCACGCCGGACAAACCAGCGCATATGTTGTAGGAGCGAAGCGTAACATGAAGCGGACGAATCAATTCCTTACCAGTTCATGATGATGGTAATTTTTGTTAGCCCTACTCGGCGCAAAAAAAATGCTTGGAGTTCCACGCTTAAAAAAAAAAGGGCCATGTTAGACACGTCTTAGATCTGCTTAGGTTGGTCAAGAGTACTTTCGGCTGAAATCAGCCTCGGCTGCTCGTGGTCTCCCAAGAAGCGTTGTTATAGGAACGGTTGTAGGTCATTAATACTTCCGGCACACTTATTATCAAGTGACGCACAAGTTTTTGCAATATAGTTCGACTGAACTTCCAAGGACGACAAACGCATAGCGCCGTTATCTGTACCAACATTATTTAAGGAGTGGCATGCAGTGCTGGCGTGGTCAGGTTTTCTCAGTTCCTCACCTCTTCCTGCGCCTCGCTTTTGAACCTGCGCAGATCAAGAAAAAAAGTTTCATAACTCCTTAAATTGAGGCGTTTTTTCCCCTAAGAGAACCAAATGCAGAAAATGAAACTAGGCTAAATTTCACTAGAACATACAGCATGCCCAAATATCTACAATTTCTAGAACGCAATAGCCAACTAACGAAATACTGTGAAGTTAAAACCTTACTAGAAAGTCATTTTACAACCGCGTCATCGTAATCTCTGTGTAGACAGTTGCCTTTCTCTCATTTTTTTTGTAACCATGCTATTAGTTGTATAACGTTTTCTGTTTTTATTATTGCCCTGTAATTTCAATTCTTGAATTTTAAGCTACTTTATGTTCTTGGTCTGGAATTGTTTTTGTGTATTCTTGTTCGACCCCCCCCCACCTTATGTAATACCCCGTTAGGGGCCCTTAAGGGAAAATAAATGATGATGATGAACAGTTATAATCAAAATGGTGCAACTTTTTTTGTAACATGAGGTCAGAAAGGCAGTTTCTAATAAAATATGAGCCAAGGGCTCCAACTTTTTCAATCAATTCTTAAAACCAGCTCTGGGCTAACAAGCATATTCGAAACAACCAACATGGTCCCACCCAAAATGTTTCCATTGTGTCTTAGTTTTTTTGTTATCGTGTTTACGTTTCACAATTAGGTTTTGTAGACCGAGTTGGCTCTTACTGAAGGACATAATGTTCATTGACAAAACTCGATTGTAAAGAGTAAGAGGCTGTCTTGCCTACTTCTTTTTGCATATTAGTGATTTGTTTCGAGTTCAGCGCAACACTATCTTGTCATCCATTTACTACAACACCATGTATTTCAAATAAAATAGGCATGAGTTAAAAGATGTTGGGCGTCTATCAATTCACTGAAGAAGTGGTGAGAAATGGCATGGCATAAAAATAACTGGAACACTTTTCGAGGCCTTCAATAGATGCCAGAAACAAGAAAACACTGATGACAGTAAATAATGGGGCGCATTTTGCCAGAAAAGACCACTCACTCTTCAAGTCCAGTAATCGCCATTACGCCCACACGTCAAAGCATGGCACTGACGGACGAGCAAGTATGACGTCAATTCTCTTGAAAAATATTGCTACGCCGTACATTCAAACTGCTTTACACTTATTTTACAAGTTGATTGATTTGTTGGGTTTAACGTCCCAAAACCACCATTTGATTATGAGAGACGCCGTAGTGGAGGGCTCCGGAAATTTTGACCACCTGGGGTTCACACTTATTTTACAAGCTAATTCATGTCCAAATGAAATGTTTCAGTCTATATGAGCTAAATACAAACTTTACTCAATAATACTGATGATGATTGGTTATGTAGATTTTAGGCACAATATAGATTTGTGGTGTTTAAGAAAAATGAACATATTGGCAAAAAGTTGTTTGAGCAGACCCAACCATATTGTCAGTAGAAAAAAGTGCGTTTTTCCAAGTTTCATTTAAAGTGCATTTGTTTCTTAAAAAAAACACCGTTTCATCTAGTGGCTTGGCTGCTGACCCGCAGGTCACGGGATCGAATTCCAGCTGCGGCGGCTGCTATTTCCGGTCGAGGCGTAAATGCTGTAGGCCCGCGTGCTCAGATTTGGGTGCACGTTAAAGAACCCCAGGTGGTCTTAACTTCCGGAGCCTTCCACTACAGCACCTCTCATAATTATATGGTGGTTTAGGGACGTTAAACCCCACATATCAATTAACTTCTTAATTTGCACTGCGTTCTTCGCGAAGAGAACATAGCTAAGTGCTTTCTTATGTACCCGCTGCAATACGCAGCTTATGTTGGTTACTACTCTCCATGTTGATACTTCGGAAGAAACTGAATTATTGGCATGCTCGTCGCTCCGAGCTGCCCTTTTAGTTTTACGTAAAATAATCACTTCAAAGAGAAATCTACAATGATTCTCACCCTCAAAGCAACATAAAGGATTAGTGGAGGGAGAAAGTGCGAGTTGGCTGTTTAAATTCTGTGATATGTTGAAGCACCAAAAAGAGGAGAATAAGAAAGGCGGGGAGGTTACCAAGGCTGAGCCCGGTCAGCTGCCCATCACTGAATGAAGGGAAAGGGAAAAACTTCGAAAGGAGAAACAAATCAGTGCTGCTCCAAACATTACATGACATAAAGAAAAGACGCTAATGTGCCTGTTCTTTTTATATATCGTGTTGTGTGCCGTCTATAGACTTGCCACGGTGGTTTAGATGCGGCGTTTCGCTGCTAAACAGACGGAGGGCTTAATTTCATTTTTTTATTTACACTCAGGGCCATACAAGCAATACAAAGAAAAATGAAAAAAATAAACAAATTGAGGCTTTTAAAGACAGATGAAAGACGCAACTCATGTTGATGGAAAAAAAAGAGGGGACAGGATATAGCTTCAACTTGAACTTCTACAGAGTCTCCTGTTCAAGCAATACATCAAGTACCACGCGTAGCATATTGAAGCAATCGTTGCCATCAGTAAAGCAAACTCCGATTGCTCCTATACCACATGCGTGTGGTACGTTACGTATTACTTGAACATGAGAGTGCTACCTGCAGAAGTTCAAGTTGACACCCTATCCTGTCCCCTTCTTTTTTTTTTGTCTACGTGGGTTTCGTTCTTCACCGTCCTTCACAATGAACCAACTAGCCCAACAACAGGTTTTAGCAAGGCTTATAAAATCGCATATTGGCACAGGCCGAATGCTAATACGTATAGCGATTAGTGATGCTGACAACGAATACGGTAGGGCGGTTCAAGCCTTCGCTTGTCTCAAGAAGGGTGCCTTCGAAATGTCTATTTTTCTAACACTGTGGTACTCCAACCTTCATCTGAAGAGCAGTGCGAGATAGGTGGCTTGAAGGTGAAGAAACGGATATCGCAAATTTATAATTAGCGCAATGTATTCCATGAAACAGGCAAAGGCTAAGCAAGCGAACTCTAGTATAAGTAGGGACGGCAGGCCGACTTCTTGTCTCCCGCAAGAAGCGCTGATTGAATGAGAGTATTTCGAAAATAATATAGTGGTGTTTTTGGCCAGATTCTAAATATTTTGTTAGCGAATTATTGTAATCATCGTCTCTTTATGTGCCCTGCATGACGAAAAATACTTCTACATGATCTCTACTTTATCCAACGTTGGGCCAGCTGTTTCCATCTAACATGTCTACAATTATTCTATTTTCGTCACCCCACTTTATGCCGTCTTCGGCTGAGCATACCGTACATTGGTGTCCACTCTGTGGTTATAACTGTTGTAGAAGGATATTGTTATTGCAGACGGTTCTGGTCGTGCAATGATCGGTTTCAAAATAGAGGAAAAACTTTGTCATTCTCGATGAGCGCAACGCGGGGGGCGAATAAGTATAGGCGCGCTGAGCGCGACCAACCGTCCACATGCCAGCCCGTGAGGCATCCCAAGCACTGCTGCATATGCCGGGCCCCCTTTCCCCACGGCCCAACAGCATAAAATGAGCTTCACACATTACCAACCACAGGCAAGGTCTGTATCAATTAAAAACTTCAAGAGCAGTTGAGACCACCACTTTCTGAATAATACCCAGAGTTCACGCGAAACAATCGTATATCGCCATGCACTGGAGTGCTGTGTGGCGAGCTTGAACGCTACAGTACACCAAACAAACAGTTTAGGTCTCCAGCCAATTCACTTTGCTTCCCCCAGTAATTTTTAACGTCCCCAAAAGTGTTTGCAAATCGCTCACAATTATTGGCGTAAATCAGCGGGGGAAGGGACCAAATTTCTCTTGTGTTCCGGCTGGGGGTGTCCCCCTTTGAGTTTTAACTTTAGAACATACTGTATTTGAATTACTCCACAGCCAAGTGTAGCACATTTAGCTTGTCTTAAAGGCTGATTGTTTTTTCAGTGTATTTGTGTTCTATACCACTCAAATGTGTGAAACTATGGAAATCGCAAAAGCTGCTAGACCGGTTCAGAGAAGACGTAATAGAATTAACAATGCAATTACCCGATCTTGAACCCCATGCTCGTTTACTTTTAAAGTTTACTTCAAGGCATGATTAAATTCTCATATAAATAAAAATACAATCTATATTAAAAAACAATGTTACTGTCATGGTCTGCTTGTGTCCCTTATTGGGACTTTTCTAGATTTACGCCACTGCCCAAATGGCGCCGCAAGAGGAAAGTCTGTCTTGTATAGTCATGCTGGTGTACGTGTGGACCCGTGCAGCTAACATGCAAAACAAAATGACAGAGAGAAACTATCTTATTCACGAAACTATAGCTACGAAGGTTTCTGTAGGATATTTGTTGCAGTAACTTGTACGAAGTGCAAGTTTGGCTGCAGTGAAGAGGGTTCATAACATCGCCAGGCATGAATACCCGAATCACCTTCGCAGCTCCCCAGTCATCCTGCCTCTTTAAATTCTGCTCCAAATGCTGGGCAAAGCCGCCAAATTGAAAATGGACGCCGAAGCGCACGTCTCCAATTGAATATTGAGGTCGCCTAACAAGTTCAAATAATATGTTACTGAATGATGATATATTATATTGCTCGTTAATTAAAATTAATCATAAAGCAGTTATCACTTCCCTAGAGTTCATAGTTTTGTTTAGTGATATTATGATCCGAGTGAGCTACAACACCGGGTGTGCAAATTGCGGTTGTCCCGCTGATACATTTCGAAAGCGGAACCTTCTACACTATTCGCGTGGTGACCGGCCACGGAATATACCTATTACTGTAGCCACCTTAAAAACTGTCTTATCTTCAGTACAGGCAACTGATAGAATCTTCAGTGATTCTAAAAGGACACTAACGAACTTCATACGTGCTTTGTTAGGCCGACCACGCCCAAAAACCTCAACATTGAAAAACGATGATGACATTTGTATGGATGCCCACTCACGCGTGGAATACGGGGAATGAAGCGACCCACCGAGTAGCCCGGGAGGTGGACCTCTCAGCCCTGAACTTCAGGAGGAAGGAGTAAGCATATAAAATCAAATGACCGCATATTATAGGCAGAACCGCGAAACATGCACGATCCCGCGTGAACGCTTAACAAGGGTCCAAGGGAACAGGCAAATCCAAACATATTCTTTTCCCAGACCTTATCGGTCATCTAAAATTTACCCGGTAGCAAACAGACCAACAGCTGACATTGTCGTTGCCTGAAAGCTCCAAAATGCCCCGCCGCGGTGGTCTAGTGGCCAAGCTACTCGGCTGCTGACCCGCAGGTCGCGGGATCGAATCCCGGCTGCGGCGCCAGCATTTCCGATGGAGGCAGAAATGTTGTAGGCCCGTGTGCTCAGATTTGGGTGCACAATAAAGAACCCCAGGTGGTCGAAATTTCCGGAGCCCTCCACTACGGCGTCTCTCATAATCATACGGTGGTTTTGGGGCGTTAAACCCCACATATCAATCATCAATGAAAGCTCCAAAATGACATTCTTTAGGAATGCAAGGCCGCGCAGCCACCAAAAGCAATAATTTTTGTAGTGCGATGCGAAATACGAAAACAGCAAGAGGAAGGCGGAGATGATAGAGCGCTACTATAGCAACATGTTTATTTTCGAACTCAGACCGCCTTCAAGCCATAATCGTCCGGTGAAAAGATAAGCACGTGGGATCACTCAGATAAATGGGTGACTGTGCCATATATTTTAAAGAAAACTTCACAGATAAAACCAAGTATCACCGTGTATACGCAGGAAGTCAAGTTCTTTGGGTGACGATGCAATCGAAGGCTTGCTCAAACATACATCGCCAAGAGCGTCAATAACTTTGGCTTCCACGATCGAACGAGTCAACTCATCTTTATGCCGAGTTGCCAACCAATATAGATTGCATTCTGGAACAAAAGCCGGCAACCACATGCATGAACGTGAAGAGCGATAAAACCTTCCAGTGGCAGTTTATTCGATTGTAACCGATGCTATCTCAGTCACTCACTCACACATACATGGTTTGGCAGACAAACTGTTTCCCACATGAGAACAAAATACGATAAATAACAAATTTGTGTGTATACCTTCTTCTACACGTCACCTTTTCCCCTCGAGATAGATTTGTCATGACGCACAATTTCCTAAGTTTATGTGGCCCAGAAAATGTAACCTTAATATTTTCTTGAAACGCCACTTTATTTAGGTTATGTGACAGCAGGTGAACATAGGGACTTAAGGCCGTGTGGCTCGTTTCTACCGATATATCGTCATGAACGTTAGATTGGCTTGAGCTTTTACGAATTCTTTTCAACTCTTTTTCGGCAACGGGAACTAAAACATGGTCCAGATAGCCAGATCCCTGCAATTGTGAGATCTGATTATGGAAGCTCTGCTTCATTAATTAGGTGCACACATGACTTTTTTAATGTGTTTTTAAGGCATGTCGTTGCGATAGCTCTCTTAGTTAGTTTAGAATGACCTGAATGAAATGGTAATACTGTTTTTTAAGCACGTAGATCATAGCACCAGCAGAGCCAGTTGTAAGAACAGGGAAGACTTAAATCTAAATACCTAACTTTTCTTTCACTAGGCCATTCCACTGTCACTTCAAGGGGCTTAAAACCATCACGAAACACTTTCAGCCCATTAGTGCTCTCATTTTCAAAGTTCTCCCGCGATCTGTCAATAAAAATAATAAAATCATCCACGTACCGAGACACTTTCTTAGCCGTCGTTCTTTCTACACGCTATGCCATAGTTCTATGAAGTTTTGTCAGAAAAAGATTGCTCAAGACAGGCGTGGTACAAGAACCGATGCAGCTACCTTTTTTTTGCAAAAGAACATAATTGTTCCATTTCATAAACGAGAACTTGGGATAAAATTCCAACAAGGAAATAAAATTATCAAGGGACGCACCCGACTCAGAAGAAAACTTGATTGCACCAAATTCGTCAACGCTACTTCGAACACATTTTAGCAATTGTGGTTGGGAAGGGATTAGTAAAGGTTAGTCACATCGATTGAGAAAGCTTTTAGCCCTTTCATTTTCAAGAGCTTCCATGAAGCCTGGAATATTATCGGAACTCTTTGCTAAAAACAGGTGTCAGTTTAACAAAAAAGCAGTGAGTTCAGTTTGCCAGGTACCTATTTTTAAGACTGTGACTCGGAAAGGAGAGCTAACTTGGTGAGCTTTTTGCATTAAAAAGCACATCCAGGCTATTCTTCTTACTCTTTTGATACTTTCAAGAGTTCCAGCAACGTTCCTTTTTTTTTTGCACAACCGAAAAGCCTATGGTTTTACTTTGTTCAATGATACGCCATCTTTTATATATATTAAAACACCCCAGAAATAGCGTCAATACCTTTTTCTAAGGAACATGAACGTGAGAAAACCACGAAGCCCCTTTTCCGATTTCCGTACAAAACACAGCGAATTATTGTCCAGGTAAGACGAAACACGCTTTACAGAAATGCGAGAACAAACAGGTACAACGTGATAGGGTGTCTACTCCTTCAGATGTATTTCCTTCTTTCTCCCCTTTAGTAGCAAGTCGTGACACCTGACGAAGGACATTCAGGAGTTCTAGACTTGTCCTCTGTCTTTCAAGAGGGAACTTTCGCTCTAGCTTTAGCACATGAATGACGTTATCGGGTAGCTGGAGGCCTTCAGGGACGTAAACTTTGCCCTACGCTTTCCGTCAAATACTGGTCACTCGCTCGTGAAGATAGTGCAGCTGGGCCATCTAAAGCGCTTCGTTAACTTGCCCAGCCAGTTGGAGGTATATTTTCAGCTGAAATCCAGTGACAGACAACTCGCAGGAAGTCGGAAGCTGTGTGCAAAGATGAATTCTGTGCAGGTGAACTTGGCGATACAATTCAGCACGTAAAATCTTCAGTATCCCCCCGGCATGACCGAAGGAGGACACAAAGCTCGCACAAAGCGCGAGGACTTCATTTGGAATAATACAATTGCGGATGCAGAAATTGACAGAACGTGCCCTGCATGTCGCGTTGGCGTTAAAGGCTGCAATACAGCCTGGGTCTTTAAGAATAAACAGAAAGTGGCCCCTTGTACGAGAAATGTAGTCGACGAGAGTTGCAATGTGGTCTTGTTGGAGATGCACTCGAATTTTCTGGAGCGCAAGGCAAAAGACAGAAACATACGAAGGGATGGCTGGAGAAAATAGAGCGCTCTAGCAATTACATGTTTATTTTCGAACTCAGACCCCTTTTAAGCTATCGTCAGGCAGACGGATAAGCACGTGGGATCATTCAGATAAATGCGTGATTATGTCATGCATCACCAACAAGCCCACATTGTAACTCTCATCGACCAAAAGCAATGCTACCAGCTTCCTTCAATGTGGCGTGGCAGTCCCTCTTGTCATCAACCGATTCTTGTATTCAAGCAGAAGCTATCAACTAGGCCGAAATGATCATGACAAGCTATTGGCCTTAACCCTTCGAACTACCGGGAAGCTAAATTTCATGGACGCATTGCACCCTAAATAATGTGCGTTCCTCTTTCTCTCCCTCTGTTTAGCAAAGCTCGAAGGGGGGGAAATGCTGCATGGGAAGGCGGTTAACTTTGTCAAAAAAGGCAGATCCCACGTATAGTGGGCATAGATGATATTTGAAGCACGAATGGGTAATGTTGATTTGTCTCATTAAAATCAACACATCACGAGGCGGAAAGAAATCATGATGAACATGACTTCCATGTCATGATTATCATGTTCGCGCCTGGAATTTGTATTCGTCGTCAATTTACCTCACGTGATTCTAAATTTGGTATATGGGAAGCTAACGTACGGCCGCGAGCACGCTATAAGCGTATAGCATGTAGTCCTGTTTTGCGGGACACGCATCGTATGATTATCATGTTTGTACCTGTTATTTACTTTCGTCGTCTATTCACGTCACGTATTACTATATTTGGTATATGTGAAGCCAGCAAAACGGCTGCAAGCGCATCATGAGTGTGGTCTGTAGTCATGTTCTTACCACAAACGCATGTCACGATTATCATGTTTATACCGGTCATACACCGTCACCATTCATTCCCGCCACGTAAGGCCAAATTTGGGGATGTGAAGCTAGTGAAACGACCACGAGTGCATCTTGAGCGTGGCTTGTAATCATGTTCTTACATGACACGCATGTCACGACAATCATATTTGCACCAGTCATATACCTTCATCATCCATTCACATCACGCATATCAAATTTGCTAATGCTAAACTCGTGAATTGACCACGAGAGCATCATGAGCGTGGCATGTAGTCATGTTCTTACATGACACGCATGTCATGATTTCCCCGTGAAGGCCTGTCACTTATGTTCGCCATGCCGTCATGTCATACCATACCAGTTTTGCAATATATCATGTGAAGGAAACCACCGCAGGAGCAGCAGGGCCATGACATGTGAATTATGACATTCATGACACACGTCATGATTTTCGTGTTATCAGTCTTATGACTAGCCACTAATGCTCGCCATGGAGTCATGTTATGTCTTAAATATTTTGGTATAGATCCCATCATCGAAACTGATGGACGGACGGATGGACGGATGGATGAATGAATGGATGGGTGGATGGACGGGCAGACGGACGGACGGATGGACGGACGGACGGACGGACGGACGGATGGACGGACGGATGGATGGATGTATGTATGGATGGTTACGGTCAAAGTCACCGAAGTTCGCTAAGAAATGCTTCTAGCATTCAACCATTTACGAATTTTACCTGTCCCGACCAGTATGTGAGTCTGTTGCAGGCCGTAGTGCAAGACTACGGATTAATCTTGTCTTCCTGCAGTTCTTTAACATGCAGCTAAATCTAAGTACACGAGTTTCCTTGCATATCGTTCTCATCGAGACGCGGCCGTAGTGGCCGGGGATGTCATCCGTACCTTCTAGCTTAGCAGTATGACACACGACACCTAACCCGCTACGCTAACATGACGGGTCAATAAACTATGTATCAATGATCATCTGTGTGGAATGACAGCCGTGTGACAACTAATCCGGCAACAGGGTTCTAGCATGGCTACAGGGTTAACTGCAAGGTCCGATTTTCTGAGAGGGCCAGTGGGCCTCCAGCGCCACCGCTGCAGTTGTCCACCATGCTGCGACTTGTGTTCGGAAGACCAGGAGAAGGGCTCTTTGTGCGGTAATAGAGTTTTGATGAACATTTTTCTCTCTTGCGTTTTCCTGATAAGCCGTCCTTACGCAAGCGGCGCCATTAATTGTCTACAATTTGCTCTTTCTTAATGTTAGCAATATCTCGATTCACAAGCCGTCTGGATGTGCTAGCGTGCTAGCCGAGAATGCACTGTCTCAGTCATACCGTGGATCCAGCCAGGTCACTTTCGAGACGAGCCTGCAGCTGACGACCGCAACCGCATCAGACATGCTTCATTTTTCCATTGCGTGAAAAGAAAGTGGAATGCTGGGTGGACGCCCTCTGATTTTGGTAGCGCGCCCCCTCGCTTTGCTGCCGAGCCCCTGTTTCGTTCTTTTTCTTTTTTTGCTCTCGCTCTAGCTTGCCGCTCTTCCTGTTGTCAAAGAGCTGCCAGCTGCTGTGTGCACTGTCTCGCTAAATAAACAAAAACTGGCACGCATGGAACTCACTCTGAGATCACTGACAACGGTTGTGACAGTTTCGCGTCTCCACGTTACGACTTGTGCCTCGACCGTTTTCGTCAGCGTAGCATAGTTGACAGTTTGGCTGACACGCCGAGCAACCGGTGTCGTGCCTCAGCTGTGGCTGCTGTCACCAACCACCTCCAGCCTCGCCGCTTCATCGGTCTCAGCTGTGTTTAATTAGCGTAACTCACTTCCCCTCTGCTTGCCTAAACCTTTAGACTCGTCGACGGTTAAGCGTTCTCTACTCAGTAGAGAAATCAACTAGTAACGTGGTGTACTGCTTTCTCTCTCTTTTTGGGGGGAGTGCGGAATCGGAGAGGGCTAGAATTTCATACCGGCTTACCGGTAATGCTCTAAAGGTTCTGTCGAGCACGAGTGGTTGCACGATTGCGCGGCAAAGGCAGTTGTAACAGAGTGCCTTTCCCGGTAATACTCCTCCCCAGAAGTTCCCTATCTCACGCCAGAGGACCGAAATAGAGACTTCAGGTTCTCTCATAAGACGTACTTTAATGATAGATACATAATTTAGCGATACATACATGCGTGCGTGCATGCATGCATGCATACGTACGTACATACATACATACATACATACATACATAATACATACATACATACATCATACATAATCATACATACATACATACATACATACATACATACATACATACATACTACATCATCATACATACATACATACAATACATACAGACATACATAACATACATACATACATACTACATACATCATACAGACATACATACATACATACATACATACATCATACATACATACATACTAATACATACATACATACATACATACATACATACATCATACTACATACATACTACATACATAACATACATACATACATACAAATACATACCTACCATACATACATACAATACATAACATACAATACATACTACTACATACATACATACATACATACAAAAGATGATGCTACCCCGCAGAGGCGTCTGCGCAAGCAAGCGTTTGGTGAGTGGCGTCGCCTCGGACCAGGGCTAAACGGGGTTTAGCTCTCTCCCACGCTTCACTCTACGTGGTTGAGCCATATCCGGGACAATCGTAACCTGGGAATGAGCTGATGCCGGGTGATTACATCTTTAAGTCAGAGGTAACACACTCTTTTGGCCCCGCCTTCAGTTTTACGGCACCCTTGGGTGAACCCTCCCATCACTGGCATTTTCTTCTATATCTATCTCCTATACATCTTCGTCTTTCTGTTTCAGTTGTTATGTTTCTTGTATTCTCTCCCGTATACTTACATATTTCCTCGTGGCAATGGTTAACCTCGTGTATCATAACCAGTCGTAGGTTCTAGTGGTATTGTGTAGTGTAGTGGTGGTGTAAGCTGACATCTGCAGTTTTCCGCAGCCTACAAACGTCCTTTCTGTGTGCTTGGTGGTGGGCGGTTAGCACCGCCACCGAAAGTAAGACTATTTTATCGCAAATGCTGAACGGAACGGAAAGATTGGAGAGGCCACCCTATGTGTCTTAAAAAATCACCAAGGTTGACGAAATAACCATCCTTTGCCCACCGGGACATGAGTCGCTCGCGTGGAACCAGGCGGTGCACACCATGGCTCGAGATCATGCACGCGGAGCCATCTCCATCACGCTGGCATCACGTACCGACGGCTTTCACGACGAGCATGAACGCATACCGAAGAAGTACGAAGATATTTGGCACCCTACAGGAAGCAGAGGAAGTGGTACCCGCCAGCACACAAGAGCCTGAGTAGAGAACAAGTGTGGTGACACGGAGAAGCCTACAAGCCGCAACTATCCCGCACAGAACATTGATGCACGCTGTATATCCAGGAACGTTCAGGCAGGACTGCAAGTCTTGCCCTCCAGACACGCGCAACACTCTGCGCCATATAATGCTGGAGTGTCGCAACAATCCGGTTATACCCCCGACGTCACCACCATGTGCAAACGCAAACGAAGAGAAATTAACGAATAAAAAGGAAGCATTCGAAGTCCAGAGGCAGGCTTTGCTTGTGACGCAATACCCTGACAACCAGTTGCGATTGGTGAACCGGGCTCGAGCGGTGGCAGCGAGTCATGGCTACGTGGACTGAGGAGGGCACCCACATTAAGGCTGAAGTACGAAGAGCCTGGTCGAAATAAAGTTCACTTTATTCCTTCCTTCTCTACACGATAGCCCTCACAAAAGACGGTACTACGAAGTAAGCTTCAAGTTCTCAGCTGAAACGAAAAATGATGATAATGGAGATGATTATCATTATTGTCAGCCTGACTGCGCTCCTTGCAGGACAAAGGCCTCTCCCATGTTCTGCCAGCCAACTAAGTTCTGTGCTTGCTTCTGTCACTTTATGCCCGCAAACTTCCTAATCTTATCTGACCGCCTACTATGCCCCCCTTACCTGCTTGCCTTCTCTGGGAATCCAGTCAGTTAGTTACCCTTAATGACCAACGGTTATCCTGCCTGCACGCTACGTGCCCGGCCCTTGTTCATTTCATCTTCATGATTTTAACTACGGTATCCTTACCCCCCCCCCCCATGTGCTCAGATTTCAGTGCACGCTAAAGAACACCAGGTGGTCAAAATTTTAGCTCTCCACTATGGCGTCTCTCATAGTCACATGATGATTTTGGGACGTTACACCTCACATATCAATGAATCAGATCAATTATCCTTAGCCCGGTTTGTTCCCTGATCCACTCCGCTCTCTTCTTGTCTTTTAAGATTACACCAGACATTTTCCTTTCCATCACTCGCTGCTTCGTCCTCAGTGAACCCTCTTTGTAAGCCTCTATGTTCCTGCTCCGTAGGTATAAGTACCAGCAAGATGCAGCTGTTATGTACCTTTCTCTTGAGGTATAGTGGCGTCTACCAGTTTGACGAAATGATACATTCCCCCAATTTCATGTCGTGTACTCTTAGGAGCCAGAAATATTTCTCTCCTTCTTGTATCGATGTCCCTCACAGACAAGCTCGGACCACGGTGCAAAAATACTTTAGGTGAGCGAACACCGTGAAGCGAGCTCTTGGCGGGGAGGGACCTATTATGTTCTCGTTTGCGGCATGCCGATAGATGGCTTGCCAGACTGAGGATCGTGCTGCTGCGGCTGCATTTCCGATGGAGGCGGAAACGTTGTAGGCCTGTGTGCTCATATTTGGGTGCACGTTCAAGAACCCTAGGTGGTCGAAATTTCCGGAGCCCTCCACTACGGCGTCTCTCAGAATCATATGGTGGTTTGGGACGTTAAACCACTCATGTCAATCAAAACTGAGGACCGCGGTGAGTTGCTGGCAAATTCCGCAAAGCACATCCGGCACGTGGGCGACGGTTTCCAAATCTGAGAAAACTGCGTTATCGCGCGATATCAGCCACGCGACACGCATGAAGTGACTCCGCGAAAGAGGGGGTGATAGGCGAGGAAGTTGACAGTGCGGCGAGGGCGTTGTGGTGATGATAAATGAGCGGAGGAGGGGAGCCGGGGCAAAATTTGTAGCGCCATCTCTTGGGCGCCTTGAGAAGCAGAACATTACCGGGAACCAGACAGTCCCGGCGTTCGCTCACCAAACGTATTCTTGCACCGCGGTTCGGACTCAGTTTCAATGTAACGAAATGGACAAGAGAACATCTGCTTCCTGAAAAGTGCAGTGAAATACAGCATTGAACTGACAACCATTCCGACATTTGGTGGTGTTCTTGTCATAACTGCGAAGTACAAATTCATGAACACCATTCAGCGGCGTTGTGTCTGACGATCATCATCATCATCATCAGCCTGACTACGTCCACTGCAGGACAAAGGCCTCTCCCATGTTCCGCCAGTTAACCCGGTCCTGTGCTTGCTGCTGCCAATTTATACCCGCAAACTTCTTAATCTCATCTGCCCACCTAACCTTCTGTCTCCCCCTAACCCGCTTCCCTTCTCTGGAAATCCAGTTAGTTACCCTTAATGACCAGCGGTTATCCTGTCTACGCGCTACATGCCCGGCCCATGTCCATTTCTTCTTCTTTATTTCAACATGATATCCTTAACCCCCGTTTGTCCCCTAATCCACTCTGCTCTCTTCTTGTCTCTTGTCTATTACAGCAGCAGCAGTCACGGCGGAATGTGCACGCTCTGAATCGCCTCACTCTGTATTTCCAGGCGCCCGAAGTTCCTTGCTTGGCAGGCACTACTGCTGAGTATCGCCCTGGTACCCCTCGCAACATCGCTCCGTCACGTCCGCGTGTCGCCAGCTACAGTGTTCAAGGGATACGCAAGCAGCGGTTGCGCATCCTGCTCTGCACATCCAAAACGGGGCTATAAGGACCACTCTGGACTGCCTGGAATCCATTGCAGCAGCAGCAGTCACGGCGGAATGTGCACGCTCTGAATCGCCTCACTCTGTATTTCCAGGTTGGTGTGCGAATTTCATGTAACTATTCTGTGCTGTAAAAATTACCGTGACTGCTGCTCAACGCTGCTTTTGACCTGTATACAATGCCTACCTGTGCTGAACTTGCTAAAAAATTGAAGCGCTTGAATCTGCGTTTAAAGAGCAATTAGAAACTGCTGTTAAAGAGTTCAAGGCGGAGGCTAGGAAAACATTGGATGACAAAGGCCTTGAAGAGCATGCAAAACTATGCGAGAGCGTTAGGTTCCTCAGTGCTCAGTAGGATAACATGTGTGTGAAGCAGAATGCGCTCATTGCAGAAAATAAAGCGCTAAGGGCCCATAACGAGTCTCTTGAAACCCGTTTGGCTGAACTTGAGCAATATTCTCGACAAAACAATATAGAAATTAAAGGTGTACCAACGACTAAAGGCGAGGACTGTACTGCCATTCTAAAGCGCATGGGCGATGCAATAGGATGTACTGTAACACCTGCTGACATAGACACAGTGCATCGTGTTCCCACGAAATCAGCAGTGAACAACATCATTGCTCGGTTTTGCAGTCGTGACAAAAAATGACTTCATCCGCAAAGCTCGCAAGGCTCGGCTTCGCACCGGCAGCATTGGCTTTTCGGAATCTTCTGACCAGGCTATTTATACGAATGACCACCTTACTGCTGAGAATAAGAAGCTATTTGCTAGGGCACTGGCTCTCAAGAAAGAGCACCAGTGGAAATTTCTCTGGACAGAGAAGTGTCGCATCCTAGCACGCAAGTCTGAAGATACCAGGGTCTTTCGAATAAATACCACCTCTGACATTTCGATTTTCATTTAAACGACGCCTTACATATTCTGTATCGACCACTAAGTTTTTCTTTTTTTATGTCTTCGATTACCGTTAGCAACCTCAAACATTCGCTTACGTTACAGAAATATTCGCTAATTCATTTTAATGCTCGCAGCATCCGAAAGAACTATGACGCGATTACCACTTTTCTTTCTCTACTGCACCACCAGTTTTCGTTTATCTGCCTTTCGGAAACGTGGTTGTGCGACGCAGACCGTAACATGTATTCTTTTCCACAGTATCAGGCAGAGTATTGTCACCGATCTTATGACGCGCATGGTGGAGCTGCAATTTTTGTTTCCAGTGGGGTTTCGTACACGCGCAGGTTTGATCTGTCTTTCACCGTACCGCTGTGCGAATCTGTGTGGATCGAATGTGGCAAGTCACCCCTAAACAACGGAAAAAAATTAATCATTGGCAGTGTGTATCGCTCTCCTTCATCTCCTGTTCTAGAATTTCTGTCAAATCTTGATAGATTACTTCACAAGCTATCTTTTGAGAATAAGCAAGTTGTACTGGTAGGGGACATCAACATAAACTTATTAGATATAGAATCCAGTATCTACTCGGCTTACACGAACTGCTTCAGTGGCTTCGGCTACGAATCACTTATCACTGCTCCAACAAGATGTGGCCACCAGGGTTCCCAATCTCTTTTAGATCATGTCTTATGCAATTTTTCTCCCGCCCCCGAGGCTGGCGTGGTTGACACATACATTACAGATCACTTCCCCGTTTACATAATTTAATGCTAGGCGCTCCAGTGTCGATAGCTGTTTTTACACATCTGTGCTGGATGATGACAAGTTTATCGATGCTATAGCTACAACTGACTGGTCACTTGTTAAGTCCGATATTCTTGATGATTCCTGCTCTGACGTAGAGGCTATGCTACAGAAATTCTGCGCTTTATTTTTAAAGGCCGTAACATCTAGTACTTCAACTGTTAAATGCAAAAAACGGTATAAATTTCCCCACAATCCATGGATGACAAACGGCTTATTGACAAGTGTTCGTAAAAAAGATAACCTTCACAAAAAAACAAAAAGACAGCCTTTTAATATTTCGCTTGCCCGCCAATACAGGAAATATTGCAACAATTTGAAAATTTTACTCCGAGAAGCAAAAAAGCGTTATGAAATTGAGTTGACCAAACATCAGGGGGACCCTAAAAAACAATGGAAGCTTTTGAACAACTTTTTAAACGAATCATCTGGAAACTAACCTATATCTGAAATAATATATAATAATATTTCTTTGCAACAGCCAACTTCTATTGCAAACGCTTTCAGCGATTTTTTTTCTAGCATTCCTATTACACAATCGGGCATACCAAAATGTTCCGTTTCTGGGGTCGCTTCTTCATTTTTTCTTTTGCCGGTAACCGCTGACGAAGTATGCTCAGTTCTCTTGAATCTAAAAAATAAATGCGCAGGTCTTGACAATATTTCTGCGTATCACTTAAAACTGGTTGCGAGTAATATTTCTGGGATACTTAGTGATATCATTAATCTAATGTTTCAGCAAGGCGTATTTCATAAACTTTTAAAGAAATTTAAAATAGTTCCGGTATTCAAAAAGGGTGACAAAAGAACAGTTTCTAATTATCGGCCCATATCAATTCTTTCTTCCCTCAGCAAAGTTATTGAAAAATTGTTCGTTGATCGTTTAAGTAATTACCTAAGCAAATTTAATATACTTCATTCGTGTCAATTTGACTTTCGTTCAGGCAGTTCGACAAGCTTAGCACTAGTTTCATTAATAGATTACTTAGAAAAATCAATTGACTCTGGTAAATTTGTTGGATCGGTCTTCCTAGATTTCACCAAGGCTTTTGACACCATTAATCATGCCACCCTGTTTAACAAATTGGAGGCCTATGGGGTAACTGGAGCTCCATTAACCTTCCTGAAAAATTATCTGCACAATAGAGAATGCTCGGTGTACGTATCAGGCGCTTCTTCTGAAACTAAGCTAATCAATCAAGGCGTGCCCCAGGGGTCTATTTTGGGCCCTTTATTATTTATTATTTATATTAATGATCTTGTTGATGCAATTAAATCAACTCACTGCGTGTTATACGCAGACGACACGACTATAACTGCAGCTGAGGACTCTCTAACTGCTCTTACTTTACACTTGAATAACACACTTCTAGATATTACTAAATGGTGCTACGAGAACCAACTTATTATTAACCCAGCCAAAACCAAGTTTATGATATTTAGGTCCGCTCAAAGACCATTGCCTTTTCATCAACCCTTAACCCTAGGTCCTCACTCTATACCCACCTGTGATACTGTAATTTTTCTTGGTGTACATCTTGACTGCCATTTAAAGTTTAATCTCCACACTGATCACCTCAGAAAGAAAACTGCATTCGGAATTCGGGCTATAATAAAAGCTCGTGAAGTTTTTTATATAAACGTACTTATGTCTCTGTATTTCGCCTTCATTCATTCCCATATCATGTATGGTATCGCTGCTTGAGAAAACACGTATGACTGTCATCTATCACCCATTCAGAACATACAAAATCAGGCGATCCGCATTATCACTCATAGCTCACGATACTCCAGTGCAGACCACCTACTACAAGACAACAAAATCCTACCTGTTCGTAAGTTATTTTTTTATAGCATAGCCGTTCTTCTGTTTCAGTTGCGCAACGCACTGCTACCGTTTGAGTTCATTGATTCAGTTTTCTTACAAAACAACAATGCAACCAGATTTGCAATGAACCTCAACTTTTTGCTACCCGCGTCGCGCACAAATTATGGAAAAATGACCACTGCCTTTGCGGCCATTACTTTTTGGAATAACATACCTCTTTCTGTTAAAACGATACCCACATTGTCATCATTCAAAAAATCGCTTAAAAGTTTTCTGTTAAATTATTAGCTGCCTGTATATGGGCTTTTTGGGGGCTTTGCGTTTTTGGTTATGCCATTTAGATCATTGCATTTCGATTGAACATGTCCGCCACTGAACGAGATGTTTTTTGTGTCTTTCTTTGTGTTTTTTTTCGTTCTTTCTTTTTTCTTTCCTTATTTGCCTTGCTTTTTGTTGCCTGATGTGTCACTTAGCCTATAATAATTACTTATCACTCTATATTGTATAATTGATTTTCATTCACTCGTTGCTTGTTAACTTGATCTGATTTATTGATTGTTATAATGCATCGAGGGTCCCGTTACAGTTTTTAACTTTGGGACCCTCGTCTGTATATTAATATTACTGTACTACTTTTTTGAAATGAATAATAATAAACTGAAACTGAAACTATATATACCTACCATTTTTTCTTTCCATTGCTCGCTGCGTCGTCCTCAATATAAGCTGAAGCCTCTTTGTGAGTCTCCAAGTTTCTGCTTCGTAGCTAAGTACCGGCAAGATACAGCAGTTATATACCTTCTTCTTGAGGGATAGTGGCAATATACCTGTCATAATTTGAGAGTGCTTGCTGAATGTGCTCCACCTCATTCTTATTCTTCTAGTTACTTCAATGTCGTGGTTCGGCTCCGCGGTTATTACCTGCCCTAAGTAGACATAGTCTTTTACAACTTCAAGTGCAGTATTACCTATCTCGAAGCGCTGATCCTTTCCGAGGTTTTTGTACATTACTTTCGTTTTCTGCAGATTAATTTTAAGACCCACCTTTCTGCTCTCCTTGTCTAACTCCGTAATCATGAGTTGGAATTCGTCCCCTGAGTTACTCAGCAATGCAATGTCATCGGTGAAGCGCAGGTTACTAAGGTATTCTCCATTAATTCTTATCCCTAACTGTTCCCATTCTAGGCTTCTAAAAACCTCCTGTAAGCACGCGGTAAATAACATTGGGGAGATTGTGTCCCCCTGCCTTACATCCTTCATGATTGGTATTCTGTTGCTTTCTTTATGAAGCACTATGGTAGCAGTTGATCCCCTGTAGATTTCTTCCAGAATGTTTATATATACTTCATCTACGCCCTGATTCCGCAGTGTCTGCATGACGGCTGATATTTCTACTGAATCAAACGCCTTCTCGTAATCCATGAAGGCTGTCTGACGATGACATCATTTATAATAATGAAAAATAATTGCTCAAGGGTGGAAATGAGCACAATTTAAGCAGAGTCCAAAGTATCAAAATCCGATGAGAAGATAAAGAAAAAATACCCACCAAGCACTTGATCCTGATATTGAGCAACAATTCATTATCGGAGTACGCGGAAACGGGATACATTCAATAGTGTGTCATACCTTTCATACGAAATACTCGGCGCCGGAGGTGCCAGAGGTGTCTAAGTGTTAGAGGTATGGCCTTGGATCTCGGAGCTGCCGTGGGAGGCTCACCAAGGTCAAGATTTTATTATTATTATTATTATTATTATTATTATTATTATTATTATTATTATTATTATTATTATTATTATTATTATTATTATTATTATTATTATTAATATTATTATTATTAATATTATTATTATTAATATTATTATTATTATTATTATTATTAGTGGTCGTGGTGATCGTAGTAGTAGTAGGAGTCATCGATCACCGGCTTATCTTGTCCAGCTGAATCAGGGACCTCTTTTCATAAAAAAAAGCATATGAATTCACAGCTCACTTTTCAGTACCTTAGCGGCGATGAACCTTCGTTTTCCTGTTGTTTTAGATGTGAAGCAGCTCTTTGACTAGCCTGTGTAACACTGTCCCTCCGGCCGTTCGGCTCCCCTTGCCGCAGGTGTTCGAGCGGTGCCAAATAGCTCATGCTCTCCTCTCAGTGCGTGGTGACGTCTCTCTCCCTCGCCTGCCACGCACTCGCTGCGTGTCACCTCTCTCTCACTTCGCACTCTCCACCACTCGCAACGCTCAAGCCCACTCTTTACCTGAGCGTCATCTCACCCGCGCCACCTCTCTCCACCTGTCTGCAAGAAGCCACGGGCCGGCGAGTGCGCGCACTGCGCGCGCCTCAAGAATTACACGGCACCAACAATGGGGACGCCATCGCGACATTCTTCCTGCTTGTGTGCGCGTACCTTTCTCGTCTGTCACCGGGGTTGCGAGGGTAAGCGAAGCCGATCGCGTTCGCCAATTGCGACGTCAACACCGATGCGGCGCGAGCCAGGGAAGCCGAAAGCAAGCGTCGGCAGTGGAAGACCAGCGACAACGACGAGGTTACGAGTCAAGAACACCGATCGCGTTAGAGAATACAAATGGTGCGTGGGTAACACCGACTAGACGCGAGCTAAGGAAGCCGAGTGCAAGCGTCTTCAACTTGTCCCGCCTCCCGTGCTTTTGCGTTTTAAACAAACGTTTACTCGAGTAAACGATACACCGAGTTACGCTTCAAACCGTTCTTTCAGCCCTCGCGTCAACGCCCGTTTTAACCGGGTCAATGCAGTGCGCACCGCTGCTCCTTCGCATTCCATCAGTTGTCCCTTCGCAGAGATGGTCCATAGTTTTTCAGATCAGAAAGCACTTTCCTTTGTTCTGTAGTTGTTAAAAACAGCCAAAACAGAACAATGGTTCCTGTTGATCTTTCACTGGGTGACATCGCAATAAAAGAGAAGAAAATCTGCAGTTAGAGCTATAACATACTGAAATCATTCGACAACGCACCTCATTCAAGCACCAGCCCGTACACCCCGGGCCGTTGGCATGAGCCAGAAAGGAGCCCAAGTGCTGGTTGCCAGTCCGGTCCTATTCGCGGGATGGAAGGGTCTATGAGCTTCCCAGTTCTCTTTCTCAATTTGCAGTCAGCGCTCTTCCCACACCAATACCAGAACGCTTCCTCCTCCCATCTGCTTTCTTTCATCTATCGTATTCTCTGTAAAAAGAAACGCCGAGAATAATAAAAACATTCTAAAACAAACAAGATGTTTGGGGCCAGCCGTACGAGAGCCTTGTTCACAGTGAGGTTGCCATAGAATTCGTCCTCATTGTGTTTATAAAGCTTCCATAAGGGAGTCGAAAGCTTTCGAGTGTTTCAAATTGTTTTCAATGCGGATCATTTTATAGTCCCACCTACTCGTAAATCCGGTGTCGGCGGTGTCGTCGATAACCTCACTGCGCATGCTCGCGTCTCGTCACGAAGGCGGGGAAAGACACCACACAATGCACGTGGAGAGGGCCCAGTCTAAATGATGCCCAAATATGGTCACGAACGCACCACACTAATGCTTTGTACACGACACCAAGATTTTGCGCACTTTCCGATGGAAGCAGAAATGCTGTAGGCCTGTGTGCTCTGATTTGGGTGCACGTCAAGGAACCCCAGGGGGTCGAAATTTCCGGAGCCCTCCACTGCAGCGTCTCTCATAATGTTATGGTGGTTTTCAGACGTTAAACCCAACATATAAATCATGAATCAATCAGATTTTGCACATGTTGGAGGGTTCTATAGCTGAATGGAGTTCCAAAAACTCTCTCGGCAAGTATAATGTCCGAAAAGATGGGCTCAAGTACATGTGCCAAACTTGCCTGTGCCTGCTTACGTTCCAGTAGAACAATGTAGTGGCCTGACAGTTTATCGTCAAACATGCCACCCAATGTAACAGATACTGTACGGATAGGGTGAATGAGGAGTGGTTGACTAATCTCTCGTCTTTTGCTAGGAGTTACTCTTCAAACAACTGCAAATTTCCGGGACTTCGCTCTTTTCAAAAGGTTCAGCTGCAACCGGTTTGGTTTTAGCATCCCAAACAGCAAATATCATGCTGTCTAAGGTCTTTCTAAATCCATGATGGCTTCGAAAATGGCCCGTCGCCTTTTTACTTGCTCGGAATTCCTTTGTACCTGGTATGTCGTTGAGGTCACAATGGCCTTTCCTGTCTTGTGGGTTTTCTTAGCACTGAACCAGTCCGATGACACCCTTGCTCACGCTCGACAGAGGAAGTCAGCCCGTTTCGACCACGCATTCTTGCTTGGAGTGTGTCTAGAACGTTTCGTCGAGTTCACAGCCACCAAAAGAATTTTAATGCATGATGAGTCGGGACGGTCATAAAATAGGGTAGTATAACCGTGACATGATATTTCTCAAAAATCGGTTGGCAACGTTGAACCCTCTTACCTTTCCATGCCATGCACACCACTCGTCGGTGGATAGACAGAAGGACGGACGGATGGACAGATGTAAAAGTTGTGCTTAATGCTGATGTCGACAGTGTCCGAATATTACATGGTAGGATACCGTGTGAGCGATACATTACGTTTTGCTGGAGTTTACAGTTTTAACGACTGGTGGGCATGCGCTCTTCGGTTAGCAGTTTTCTTGATTAGCATCCGGGGAAATCTTTCATGTCCTTCCTGTCGTATTGTGTGGCGTTGTCGCGGATGTCTTGGACCACAGACTTGATCACTGATGCTTGAATCCGTCTTTGGCGACGATTTTTTCTGCGAAAATGTCTTACATATTCAATTTGCCTTTGCTCTACTTGGCTTGATTGCAAACGTCCTTTAGGCCACGAGTTTACTTCTAGTGAAGCTTTCGTTAGAAGTTGCCCTCGTTAAGGTTTTTGTTTTAATTGCAAGAATACGATGGTTGCGCACAACTGCACAAGGACACAGAAGACACGGATGAGCTCTAATTTTCTACTACCTGTATTTTTCTTCGCAGTTAATATATGCACACATTCACTGATGTGGTCACCAACGTTCATAACCTGCCGATTTCTGCAGATAACAGGCCACACAAGAACATAATTTCACAATCCGACAAGAAATTGAAGTTTGAAGGGATGTGTGATCACCTACAGCGAGAGTGAAATTGCGTATAATTGATTGTTACGAAAAATAAAGTTGATCGTAAGTTAGCGCTCGTCCGTGTCCTCTGTATTCTTCTGTTGTTCGTACGCAGCAATTTTTCTATGAACGAGCTAGCCCAGGAGTGAGCTTCATTATCTAGTATTGTTTGTGCTAGTGTGCTAGAACTTTTGCCGCATGTCGCGGGATGAAATCCCGGCTGCGGCGGCTGCATTTACGATGGAGGCGGAAATGTTGTAGGCCCCTGTGCTCAGGTTTGGGTGCACGCTAAAGAACCTCAGGTGGTCCAAATTTCCGGAGCCCTCCACTACGGCGTCTCTCATAATCATATAGTGGTTTTGGGACGTTAAACCCCACATATCAATCAATGTGCTAGAACTTTTGGTAAATCACAGGCTTCTATGACGCCATTATTATTGCATCGTAGAGTTCTGTGTTGACAAAGCGAAAATGCTGTAAGCTCATGTGCACAGATTTGGGTGTAAGTTAAAAAAACACAAGTGGTCGAAATTTCCGTAGCCCCCCCCCCCAATGGTGTCTCTCCTAATTAGATAGTAGTTTCGGGGCGTTACACCCCCCATTTTATCATGTGTGTTGATAAAGTTTCCTTGATAGGTATCTGCAGGGAGCTCCAACGAAATTTTGAATCAGTCTGAAGTCAGCAAACCAGTCATTCGTCTGTTTCAGATAAAAGTAATGGTCTACTTCGTTGATGATGAAAAGAAGCGATTGGACATTCGCGCACACCTAACTACATCGTTTCGAAGGTTCAACTTGTATGGACATTTATCGATTATATATACAAAATTTGGGGTTTCCTGTATTTATTCAAGCCTTCATTGAGATATTCAACAATCTGCAGGAGAGAGTCTTAGTCCTGTCCTTCACTGCGTTTGCGTGTGTATTTGAGAAAACAGAACGGACTCTTTCTTACGAATTTAACGCAACTGCATTTTGCGAAGCCGAGTCCTTTATTACGTGCTATTAGTATGTTTTTCTTCCTTTTGGAGACGCCCAACGCCAACAGGTTGCACCCGACCCTTGCAGAGAGCAGCGGCCAAATGAGTACTTGGTTGCACACGTGTTTACTTGGCGGAATTCTTGTGGGAAAATTTAGGGGCTCCGTGGGAAACCCCGTGAGCACCGCTATTGTTGTAGAAATGAGCAGTAGCCAGAGGTCAAATTACCTTACTTTAAGGACTTTCTTAAGAAGCTTTACTGCACCGTTCTTGCGCTTGTTGCGACACCACACAGCTTATTCATCCCTTCAGAGAAATGGCATAACTCGTTAGCTACATTGGCTGTGCATAAGCAGATGTATTGTGTAGGTTTATGGCAAATTTATTTGCTATATATATATATATATATATATATATATATATATATATATATATATATATATATATATATATATAGCAAATAAATTTGCCATAAACCTACACATTGCATCTGCTTATGCGCAGCCATATATATATATATAAGTTTTTCCAATAGTTGGGAAGAGATGCTACCCAACTTAGCGGTTTTCTTAATTTTTATTTCAAATGGTTTCGACCGGTGAACCATTATTCGTCAGGGTTTGCAAAGATGTTGCAAACCCTGACAAAGAACGGTCCACCGGTTGAAACTGTGGGAAATAAAATTAAGAAAACCGTCAAGATGTGTCGCATCTCTCTTTATGTATAGCACTAATCGTGTTCTTCGGATGTTTTGGGACACCAAGAGCGTTCACTTTCAGTTCACGTTCATTGGATAAAATGTGCATAAATACCCATTAAGCGGAAAAGGGGGATGACAGTCGCCGTAGCTCATTTTGATGCATAAACCGAGGATAGCGAGTCCGGTCCTTGTAAGTAACTGTTTGTTTTCGTCTCTTTATTATATTCACATGTACATCAAAACTATTGCAATACACATTAAACAGTACAATTAACGTGCCCTATGCGTTGATATGGGGCTTCATCTGCTGGTTTTCATTAAAGGGGTCCTGCAACACTTTTTGAGCATGTTCAGAAAACGCTGCTAATCGGTAGTAGAGGCTCCCGACAACACGCGGTCTAAATATTATAGCACAGCACGAGGCCTGGAGTTTACAATGAATTATCAGTCAGCTAAAAATTGCTATGCCTTCTCTCGACAAATCACGTTATATGCCCGAAAATCACACATCAAAGACCCATCTATCAGCCTTTGGCTGATTTGAATATGGCGCTCTCGCTCGTTACAGAAATCGCCGCGGGAGGCCGCTACTTTCGGCAATGCGGTCTTGTGCATGAGATCACAGGTTTAAGCAAGACTAGCAATTAAGCAACAAGGAATAGGTAGGCTTGCTTTAGGAGCCCACAGGGATACACCAAATCAGGGAGTACAAGGTGGTTTGGGATGGACATGTATCATTTGAGGGCAGGGAAGCTAGCAGCAAGATGAAATTTGAGAAGCGATTGAGAGAAATGGGGTAGAAGGGTTGGGCTAGGAAGGTTTTTAGCTACTTGTACATGAGAAATGTTGATACAAAATGGAGAAAGCGAACCAGAAAATTGACTGGTAAATACTTAGAAAACAGCAGGTGGCCAAACCAAAAAGAACTATCGGTTAAGAAGAAAGTGGAGGAAACGGAGACTGACAGGGGGAGAATTGGCATGATTAAGATGTACACACTAGAGATATATCGAACTTTTAAGCAGGAAATTGCCAAGGAAAGGATCTATGATAATACTCGGGGTAATTCTCTACTGTTTGAGGCCAGGACGGGAGCATTGCGAACCAAGACATATCGGGCCAAATACGAAGGGGTAGACACAGTATTCAGTGCGTGTGGAGAGGAAGAAGAAACTGCTGAACACTTGATAATGTTCTGTAAAGGGCTTCACCCTATAGTTCAGGATGATGGCGCAGAGTTTTTCAAAGCACTGGGGCTTAGGGACAGGGAGGGCAAAATAGACTTTAAGCGGGTAGACTTAACTAGAAGGAAGTTATCTGATTGGTGGCTAAAGTCAAGGCACGAGTGAAAATTAAACGCTTCACTGCAAAGTACGAATCCTCAACCTCACTTTTTAAAAGGGGAAAAAAATAAATCTAGTTTTTGGTTTATTAAGTATTACGGCTTGGTGGCACTAGCCACCACCCGATCTAAAGGGTACAGCCATATCCATCCATCCATCCAGCTCGGCCGTAGGGCCCTACGGGAGTGTCCACTTTTTATTTAAGTATGTTTCTCTCTGCAGCCCCAAGCATAGAACTTAAGGCCCGAGCCCCCCTTGAAAACTGCTTTAGCGGGCCCGGTCTGGCTGGTAACCAGCAGGCTCGAGCCGCGACATCTGCCGACACCAAACGAGGCGAGGGGACCGCAGCGGTAGCTGAGCCGTGCCAAGCCACTCACGAATAGAGTCGTTTTGCCCATCTCTAAGCTGATTTTTGTTGTGTAATATGTTCCGTTCAGTTTGCCCATAGAACCATGTTCTTTGAGAAAACTGAACGGGCACTTCTTGTCTGTCCCGCTGTCGACAGCATATCCAACAGCCCTAAAAGCTACGCAATTACGACGCGTGTTTGGTTTCAAAATTTCGTATTTTTTTTATTTCTCTGGTATTGTGCAATGCTCTATGACGCTTTCGCTTATTGTCCTGCAGAATACGTTTATCTTATTTTGTACAAAATTTATTAAATCTTCATAGAAAGTGCTTTTTTTACAGTAGTTTTGCATTTGAGTCTAGAATACTTTCATATTGGCATGCACGCTACTTTCTGTTTTTTTTTTGCCGGCGTATTGCGCGTGTTCCGAACAAAAAAAAAAGAAAAAAAAGTGCTCAAGGTCGCGAAGTGTGCGTGATGTCCTCCTGTTGCCCTGCCATTCCTCCCTGTTTAGCTTCCAGCGCTTTTGTCGGCACGAGAGAAGAGAGAATGCAACTGCAGCATGCGACAAACCTTTGTAACTCCACTCGCACTGGACGTATATTAAAAAGTTTTGCGGCGTTGAATTCATCCGGCAATAAACTCTTCCAGTCAGTTCCTTCCATAGTTACAAGAAAAAGTGTTTCAGGGCCCCTTTAAAGTAGGGTGTCTATCCCTGGATGAAGCCCGTCTGGCCACTGTAACCATACACAAAAGACTTACCGGCCTAAAATTACCACCTTTGACGACTATTTACCTAATAGTTGACACCCCGGAGAAACTAAATCCCAGCAGCTGAAGTATGGTTGAGCTACATCTCTTCTTTTGATGCCTCATGTGTCAACCTATCTAGAAAATATCTCCATTCATCACGTAAGACTAAACCATTTGAATAAGTTTATATCTACGCACAATAACTTTGGAAGCAAAATACGCAGGCTGTAGTGAGCGTTGACCCCACATAAACGACCAGATGCTCAGACGCTGATTGTCGTACCCACTTGGCTAAACACATTTTCTTTATTTCGATATTCTAACAATAAATACACTTGAAATGTAATATAAGTGCACATCATTGATGCGTTCACTTGTGAACATTAAAACGTGGAATAAGCACCTGTGCACTCTTGCAAGCTATTAATACACGCGAGGACTGCTCGCTAGGCTATAGTTAGCCTAACATTCTACTGCAAATAAGTAGCGTTAAAAATTACACATACACAAGGAAGAAAACACAACAGAACTTAACAAGTTCGTCACTCATTAAGTTTTGTTGTTTATCTTCTTCCCATCGTATAAGGGGCCGCCACAGGCCATCTGCTTCAGTCTATATATTTCGGAACGGTGTTTACTTAACAGTCAACTGGTACAAGCAGTCGTTTTTGGCGGGCTTTCTTTTTGTGTATAATGTTTTTGCGCTAGTTGCAGTATAGAGGTTACTAGAACTGAACCTCATGAATGTGCCGCATGGGCGGAACTACATTAAGCTTCCGAGGCTGCGCAAAGCGGGGAAAATGCTGACGAACGCGAGAAAGAAGCGGAAAGGCGTCATCCCGATGCGGCCCTACAAAAACGGTCTGCGAAAGGCTGCAGGACGGACAGAGTGCGGGAAATGCGAGCACGTGATGATGTGGACGTCATCAGGGACAAAAGGCGGACTCCTCGCCTCTGCTACGCCGTCTCATGCAGTCTCGTTTAACATTTGCAGTTGCAACCGAGTTTCTCCATTTCACGATTACTCTGGCGGTTTTTCTCCTATATAGTTATACCGCGCACAGCAGTATACGGGGAGGAGACGAGACGGCAGGTTATTACAACTCGAAGAAAATATTCTGCGTGGATTTTTGTTTTTTATAGACGATAGTCTTTCTTGGGGACCTTCGACGCAAAAATTTTGGTCTGTCTGTCTGTCTGTCTGTCTGTCTGTCTGTCTGTCTGTCTGTCTGTACATTTGTTTGTCCACTCTTACCGGCATCGGGTACTTGAAACGGCTGACCCCATCCGCAGCGACCACCAATGTTGCTCAAGGTTGAGCGTTCATGCTTGTGAAATTGTCAATTAAAAAGCAATGATTGCGCATATCTGGGGCACCATAACAACACGCATATATTCTGCATATGCATCTCTTACTAGAAAACGCATACATAAGTAACTTTAAGGACCGTAGCGCTTACCACGCTGCGCTCACCATGCAACGCTTGCACGGACCGGGGAGTGTTTCCAACGCTTTGCTAAAACGAAATTGTGGTGGCACCTGCACGTCGCCTCGCGTTATACACCTTATCACCTCTGAGACGGGCGCGCACGCCCACGTGCTTTGTTTTCCAAAAGAAACTGCCAGATGGCGCTCTGGTCTCACGTGCGACGTGACTTGATGCGCTCGTTCGCCTCCGCTGCACGCTCGAGGCACTCTAACGCAGCGCCTCCGGAATACCATGCACCAATTTTCTTGCGCAGAACATCAAATAAATGTTTTGTTCAGTCTCTCCACACGCAATACTCTCGTCTTTCGACGACATTTGCAGATTGCATGCAGATACGGGGCCATTTTTTTTTTGTTTTCAGCTATGCATCACAGCATCAGAGTAGCGGGGCCGTCTTATACTTTTCTCTTCGCAGCAGCAACACGTGGATTTAGAGCAGAGTAGAACAGACATTTTGAAATATTATTCATGTTTCGAATTCTACGTGGCCGCCTGCCTGTATAATTGGTGATAAGTTATAACGTTCACGTTTTGGAGACAGCGGGCGCCTCTTGCACGATTTGAGGTGAGATGATGGCTGTGATAGCGCAGTATAGTAGATCACCAGCATGGGCGTAGCAAGGAGGGGGTGGGGGCTTGAGGCCCCTCTTTCTAAAAAAGTATTCAATTTTGCTTGGGCACGTACAAACTAGCATAAAGTATAGTTGATTCCCCCCCCCCCCCTGGAAAAAATTTGTGGCTACGCATTTGATCACCGATGAAGGATAAAGCAGAGCAGGCGCTTAAATCAGAGTAATTTCTATATGCGCATATTGTTCAATTATATGGTCTGTGTGTGTCCTCTTTCGATAGTAAGTCCTTACTAAATTTGTTTGCCGCCATGGCACAGGCTACTTCATGTAATCGAAAGCACGCTTGGTATGAGCACATTCGTACCTTGCTTGACCTACAATTGTTTGAAGAAGATTATGAGCAGCATGGCTGACTGACATCGCCACGACGAATTTTGTACAGAGGTCCTCTCTTCGCTTTTCCCTGTCATAATTATATAGCCAACTATTTAGCAAAACTTCAAAAAAGCGCACATCATCAGCAGTGTAGAAGTTGTGCTCTAAATAAGAGTACATGAAGGGAAAAAGAATGCTGCCCTGCATTGTCGCTAACTCGGATGCTTTCACTCCTCAATCCTTTAGATTAATAAGAGAGAAAAAGAGAAGTGAGGGCTGGCATTCTCATACATTCTTGTTGCAAGCATTCATCATTGAAATCTAAAAAAACAATATAAATAATAGTTAAGGAATCCTTCTATACTTTCGGAAATTTTTCTAAAACATAATGTGTGTATATGAACATGTTATTAAAGAAAGTTCCGTCACAATCGGATTGTCCTCGAATTAAGTTACTCACACTAGGTTAATGAACGCGCATAGCGGCGCGTAGCTAATGTCGCATGTTGTTTGCTCGCTCTCGGCCTGATTGTGCCGCCCGAATTCGAGGAGTTCGATGCACTCGCTTCGATGGAGGCTACTAGCTACGTTCAACGACACCGACTGTGCTTTGAGGATGTTCTCCGCAAACAAACAAACAAAAAACAGTAATCACGGAAGCATGCTCGTGTAAATATCAAATTCTAAATACACCGCCACGCAATGTGCACGGATAATGGCCAATACGCTTAAGCTTTTCCGCATTGGAGGTTCTTGAAGGGGAAAAGGAAGAAATAAGGGCGGAGTCGTTACTGCCTTTCTCAAGAACGACGCCGAGCTTATTTCTTGCTTTTTCATTTGCTGCTTGCCTATCAGATGACTGTTTCATCGCGCAACCACAGCGTGAAAACGGCCTACCCGGCTCGGGGAATAGAAACGGAAAACGATTTCGAAACCCTCGCATTCTAGGAGGTGGAGTCCTGCACGTACGACGGTCACAAAGGAATTTTTTTGCCGCGAGAAGCGGTTTCTGCCGCAAGAAGCGAGAACATGCGCGTCGCAGACCCCTTTGCGCCCTCGCCGACTAGCGCACGCACGGCCGGCGGGTTCGTCGACCGCAGAGAGCCTCCGTTGGACGGCAGTGCTGTACAAAGAGGTCGCTAGTTGGCCGGCACGCGATGGGTTGCGGTGCGGCGCGCGTCGGGACTCGCCTCAAGGTCGCGAGGGAGAAGGGCACGCTACGCTTGCCTGCCTGTTTCAAGGACCCCTTTGCCGTCTGGCCGATTGCGTAAGCTTGCCGAGTTCGCTGCACGCGTTGTAGCGCCTTATTGGCCGCATCTCCAAGCGGCCCCTGCTTGCTCGCGCCATTCGAGCGAGGCGTGTTCAAGGAGGCTTTCTGTTTGCAATCGAGGCACTGTTTCGTCGCGAACAAGCGGCGAATTTCACGTAATTAGAGCACGCTTAGTATCGAATGTGAACCCTGGCCCGTCGCAGAAGTGTAGCAAAGGATGCGAGAGCCTTAGTGGGCAGCCGTTGTTTATTAGATTATAGGCAAATTTGAAATAGCAAGCAATGCTTGGCGTCTGTGGGCCTGACCAACCGTGTACTTTCTATGTTTATATCGCACTGCGTGATGTCATCTGCCAACTTTTGTCTTCCTTTTCAACCAGGTGCTTAGCAACGCAACAGTTCAGTTGCCACAGGCGACGAGAGCCACGCGTTCATATCTGGGCAGCAATTAAATAAGGCAGCGTAAAAGGACAAGTGACCTCGATGGTGGTGGTGGTAGTGGTTAGAAGAGGAAGAAGGCGCCTAATTTCTGCAGCCCAGTAGGAAGCACGGCGCAGCGATGAAAGATCAGATTGTCATATAAGAAGCGGCATATCTGCGATAAGTTAATTATACAAAGAGAATCACTTGGTGACATTGGTCTGCAAAAATTGTGGAGCTCACTCAGACGTACCTGATGACATATATACTGCACTTAGGGCTCGCGCGAACCCACATTCACTAATTTGGGACGTTAAACCCCACATATCAATCAACCCACATTCACTAAAATTTTCTTCAACCGGACCCACTCGGACTCGCTCACTAAAATATCACTCACCCGAACTCACTCAGATTTAGACTCGCGGCTCGATCCGAGTGTGAGTGAGTTCGAGTGAGTCGGCTCAAGAGAGCCCGTTAGCCCAGAATCGGCCTTCTCGACAAATGCCTTTTAATACCGATATCTTCCGTAATCACTGCTCTTCTTGGCACCTTTTCATACAGTACCTTCGAATACGAGTTATAAGTGGTTGCAAACCAGTAAGAACATGTTTTTTGAAAGAGATGACAACATAAGATATATATAATCTCAAGAACATCCCTGGAAGAGTAAGCGGCAGTGAAGGTCAAGCCACCCCCTTAACGTAGCTTACGCCTCTGATCAATAAATAGCGAAGTGGTTTATCAAAAATACTGCTTTGGAATGCGTGTTAGTTGGCGTGCGTATAAATGTGAATCCTAGTAAGGCTCATGGTAATGCTGAATTTTGGTAGATAGGACCATAAGTATGCCAAACAAAAGTAAAACTCACTCAGACTCACTCGATAAATACATCTTTCACTTTGAACTCCCTCGGGCTCAGACTCGGCACAGTTTTCCTGAGCCGGACTCACTCGTACTCAAACTCGCCAAAATATCGCTCACTCAGACTCGCAGCTCTATCCGAGTCTGAGAGAATTCGATTGAGTCGCCTCGTGAGTGAGTTTGCAAACCTGTTGTTTATGGGAAACTGCGCATACGACTGTGCCTATATATGATCGGCGCTCCACTGAGGCCACATTTCAATGGGCACTTGCCAGCGCGGAGTTTTTCGCACGCAAAGCTGCCTCGGCCGCCGCCGCCCAAATCTACAGTAACTCGTAACAATGTGCGCTTGAATAGTTATTAGCTGGTTATAGCTACGCTGAGTTCAGTTTTTTTTTGCGGCCAGTGTGGCACGGCGCAAAAATGCTAATTGTTTTCTTGAAAACGAATAAGTGTAAAGGAGCCAGACTCCGCAACCAGAAGCTGCTTTCGCCGATGTTAGCGTTACTCTGACTGGGAAGCCCTGTGCGCCAATGCGAGGCTTGTGGAAATGCTTCATGTGTGTAGTATTAACGGGCTGGTGGTCCACTCTTACAGTTCAGAGCAGTGGCGTAGCCAAAGGGGGGAGGAAGGGAATGACCTGCCCCTCCCAACCTCTTACCCACCTTTTTTTTTCGTCTCTTCGGCTGACTTGATTTAGAAACTAAGTGGTCCTACTATCACAATACCATTCCTGGGTGCTTTTACAGTGAATAATGTCTGCATACAGAAAAACGTGACTGATATGTTTGTCATGGCCTTGGCACTCTGAAATTTCGGGCAGGAATCTCGGCCGCGAGCGTTTTAAGTTGGCTCGGTGACGGGATTAATGATCAAGTGGTGGTCATAATTGTAACCACCGGAAAAGATGTCGCCGGAGCCGATCACTTCGATAATTTTGACTAGGCAGAGGCTGATTTTCATGGTTGAAGCTAGACACAGTTCCAAGGTCTGATAGGTCACGTTCAAGCATATTACAGAGTGACTCTTGGAACGTGTGCTAAGATGTACTCATGCGAGACACTAATATTTCTTCTGAAACTTCGCGCGTTCTGCTAACATCAAGCACGCACGCACACACACACACACACACACACACACACACACACACACACACGCACACACACACGCACACACACACACGCACACACACACAATAAGGAACATAAAGCTGAAAAAATACGACAAATATATATATATATATATATTATATATATATATATATATATATATATATATATATATATATATATATTCGCTTCACCTGTTTGCCTTTTACATTGACATTACTATAAGGGACACAGACCGATTTCTGCTTTACTAGTGACATAAGGCACAACAAAAAATCCACAGAATGAAGAAACATTGGTGGATATGTTATAACGTAAAATTAAGAATATACAAAATAACCATGCTTTTCATAAGAAATGAAATAAACTCTGTGCAAGCAATGTTTCACGCGGCAAACTGATACTTTACATAGCGGAATGCTGTTTACTATCTTTTTCAATTGACCGGACTTTTTCAATTGACTGCATTTTAGGCGTCGCCCCGCCGCGGTGGTCTAGTGGCTAAGGTACGTGGCTGCTGACCCGCAGGTCGCGGGATCGAATCCCGGCTGCGGCGGCTGCATTTCCGATGGACGCGGAAATGTTGTAGGCCCGTGTGCTCAGATTTGGGTGCATGTTAAAGAACCTCAGGTGGTCGAAATTTCCGGAGTCCTCCACTACGGCGTCTCTCATACTCATATGGTGGTTTTGGGACGTTAAACCCCACATATCATCATCATGCATTTTAGATGTCATATTATATGCCACACATGTTACCCAGAATTTGCGAAAATTGTCACATGAAAACATGGGTTGCCGCATTCTCGTTCACACCTTTCCTATCCACTGACCACGTCTGCAAGTGAGAGGTACCACGGAAAAGCAAGGTGTAGGCAACGGGTGAGAACAAAATCACTCTGCCATAGTGTTAAAATGACTTTCAGAAATATATTTCAATCAGTTGAACTTGCGCCGTTCCAGCTGTACGAAAAATAGCGCATAGTGATTTTACCAAAACCGTCTCTCTTACTATACACCACGGTGGTCCAGTGGTTATGGTGCTCCATTGCTGACCCGCAGGTCGCAGAATAAGATCTCTGTCGTATTTTCGTTGCACGAGAAATTGCTCGAGGCCCATGCAGTTTGATTTAGGCGCACGTTAAAGACCCAAAATGGTGAAATTTTCAGAGCGCCCCACTACGGTGTCTCATGTAGTCGTATTGTAGTCGTATTGTGTGGTTCTCTTGATCGCCTCTCGTAATCACGTTGTCACCCACAGAAGATCAGTGTTTATGGTGAAGATCAGTTTTTTTTTCTGTTTAATTCCTTTTCTGTTCGCGCTGATGACTCCACCTTTTCAGCGATTAAATCGCCTTTGAGTACTTCTAGAATATCTTGCTGGTATAGAGCTACATGTGGTCTTGTGGTAGCCCCAATTGTTGTGGCTCCTTAAATTTTCAGCACGTTCTTCCAACGTGTGAACGGAGAGAAGATGAATGCACCAAGAACTTGGTGAGTCCCCCTGTCTGAACTTTCTTGTCAAAAAAGCACACATACCTTGCAGAGAGCTTCCTACTGATATTTATACACCAGCCAGGAAAGCATTTCTTGCCAGTGAGGTTGGAACTTCAGTTCGTGCTCACCAACTGAGGGACAGCTGTATTAGGCACAGGCTGTAGTTAGCACCTGGTCTCCATAGGTCATTAGTAAACGTTTCCTATACGTCGTCCTGCAACTTCTAGTGTTTTCAAGAAATCGCGGTTTCTGTGCATGCATCCATCTCCGATTGGTTTTCAGGAGTTCTTTCGGCACACTAGTCGAAGTCGGGCTGTGCAGAACTACAGTTTGGAACTGTTTCTTTCTTTCTGTAGCCAGGCTACTTCTGTCTCCGCCTTCGGAGATCATTGCCGAGAGCATTAGTTGGACTATTTTTTTAGTCGTGGAGGTGATTCACTGTCACGCCTTGGCTGTCTAAGCGGACTTAAGTTGTATCCATCTGTAAGGTCTCAATGCCCGAAACTGATTGAAGGCATCAGCGGCCATAGGCCCGCTTACAGTCATCATAATCACACTGTCACGTCACTATAGTAAGCAGATCTCTATGTCACCCTGTCCTGCGCTAACTGATACAGTTTTAAGCCTTGAAGTGACTTTTCATCACCCCATCCAACCCTCTGCTCTCCCCTGCTACGTTTTTTATCTCCAGGTATTCATTCCGTTCGTAGGCGTGCGCAGGGTTCCCCTTCAAGGTGGTTGAAAGTTCGTCCCAACGCCCCCCCCCCCCTTACTATATTATGTCAGTGTATGGGGCTGCCTTTTAACTAACTAGTGGGAGGAGTGGTGCCAACCTTGCCCCCCCTCGCCCACACGACTATGATTCCGGGGCTCTGTCTGGTACCTGGTTATCTGGCCGTATTACGTCATGCGCCCAGGTCTCCTTTTAAAGACGGTCGTCTTTATTAGAGACCTTGGACACCAAAATTTTGATCTGTCTGTCTGTCTGTCTGTCTGTCTGTCTGTCTGTCTGTCTGTCTGTCTGTCTGTCTGTCTGTCTGTCTGTCTGTCTGTCTGTCTGTCTGTCCACGGTAACAATACGCGAAACGGCACCGAACGATAGCTCAAACGGCCAACCCATTCCGCAGCGCCCACCAATATTGCTCAAGTTTCAGCGTTCGTGCTTGTGCGATTGTCGATTAAAAAATTGGCCCAGTGTCTGCATGTTACACTACAAAGGAAGTCGAAAGGCGTCTTGCGTCTGGAGAGAGTGAACAAAACGTTTATTTCATGTTCTGTGCAAGAAAATTGGTGATTGGTGTTCTGGAGGCTCTGCGTTAGAGTGCCTCGAGCGTGCAGCGGAGGCGAACGAGTGCATCAAGTCACGTCACACGTGAGACATGAACGCTATCTGGCAGTTATCCTGGAAAACAAAGCACGCGGCATGCGCGCCTGTCTCTGAGGTGATAAGCTGTAGAACGCAAGGCGATGGGTAGGTGCCACCACCGTGTCGTCTAAGCAAAGCGTTGGAAACACTTGCCCTTTCGTGCAAGCATTGCATGGTCAGGGCAGCGTGATAAACGCCACGGTCTTTTGTATTACTTACGTATGCCTTTTCTAGTAAAAAATACACATACATAATATCAACGTGTTGTTATGGTGCCACAGATATGCGCACTTGTTGTTTTTAATTTAGAATCGCACAAGTATGAAGCTCAACTTTGAGCAATATTGGTGGGCGCTGCGGATGAGGTCGGCTGTTTGGATTATCGCTTGGCCACTTTTGTGACGTTTAGGGTACCTTTGAAGGCGGACAAATAAACAAATGTACATGCAGATAGACAGCCAGACAAAATTGTTTGCTTCGAAGGTCCCCAAGAAAGACTATCGTCTTTAAAAGCAATTATTGCACATATATGAGGTACTATGACAACACGTTGATGTTTTGTGTGTGTGTGTCTTTATACTAGAGAAGGCACACACAAGTAATTCTAAAGACCGTTGCGTCTTTAGAATTAATTTTGTGTGCAACGCGATGCTAAAAAAAAGGCACGTGTTTCTAACGCTTTGCTAAGATGACACGGTGGTGACAGCTGCCCGTCGCTTTGCGTTCTACACCTTATCGCCTCCGAGACAGGCTCGCATCTTTCTTTGCGAGCGTGCACGCCTTCCTTTGTTTTCAAAAATAACTGCCAGATGGCGCTCGTGTCTAACGTGCCTCGATGTGCTCGCTCGCCTTCGCTGCACGGATCGAGACTCTCTAACGCAGTGCTACCAGAATACCAATCACCGATTTTCTCGCACAGAACATCAAATAAACGTTTTCTTCACTCTCTCCACATGCAAGACTATCGTCTTTCGACGACATTTGCAGTGAAACATGTAGATACTGGGCCAATTTTTTTTTCTCTCGGTGTCAAGTAAGACTGGAACTATTTTATCGCTCCGTCACACGCTACGTGGTGCTTAGCTTCTCTTTTTTTGTTCTCGATTATTCTGCTTTATATGTCAGTACTGGCAATCAACAGTACTTCCACACTTTGTGCCTTAGGGACAGGTAAATTTCCTTACGTAAATTTTCTGTCATGACTTTGAATTCTATACAGTATGCACTGCATCCCATTTTTATTCAGTGAATTTTCTTTTCGTGAGTAGCATCTCGCGTTAGTAATTGACTGAGACATACACTTTCTTGTACGGAAACCAGGGTCTGGTTGCCAAACGTGAACTGTCAATCATGCACTGGGCCTCCTAACATCGTCTTCAATACATTTGTCTTCAACCATGCTTAAACGCTTTCTCGGTGTAAATCTTAATCTGTTCTTTTTTTTGTTCATTTTTCGCCATCACTGCTGACGAACACGATGCCGGCTGCAAACCGTATGACAATACGACCTTCTTTGTTAACTTTTATTCCCATTTTCCGCTCTAATTGTTTGAATACCTATTTCAATCATGCAGAGAACAATACCGGAGATTCTGCCTCCTTTTCTAGCTTTTCTTAGGGAGAAACATGGTATCCTTAAGATGTCAAGTGCACCAGTGATCTGAAGAAAAAAAAAAAACGTGAGCGTTCTACTGATAACAAGAAGGAAGACATACTAGGTTTAATTTAGCTACAAATAAGCCTAGTCTTAGCATCATGAAAAACGTTTAGAAATGTAATTTTGAGTAGTATAAGAGACCCACTTATAGAAACAAACAAAGAGAGCTGGCCAGCTGCAGAGAAGGATCTGTCGCAAAGCACCACAGCAACCTACTAAGCAGAGTTATTCAGAAATCTTCGGAATACACCATGCTCTTTTATATTCGTCACAGTGGAAATACCATCAGCTTTAAAGGCATTGCGTCATCAAGGAGTTCCGATCGCATAATAAACGCCCTAACCAAAAAACTCCACACCTACACAAAAATCGCAGAATGTCAACGAGAAATCCACGGGCACCCAAAACGTCGTTTTTTTGTTTTAAGCGTAAGCTTAAAATTAATTGTTTTATTTCGACCACGTACTATTCTTCCCTGGTGAGTTCTTATCAAATACTGAGCTATATGACTTATACAAGAGTAAACACACCATGTCTGAGGACAATAACTCCCACGAAGAAACGCGATGCGTGTACGTGTTGCTTGAAAATACTGATGCAGCCTATGTCACAATAAGGCGCAGGAAACAAGCACTCCTGTTGATCCAGCGAATCGTACAAAATAAACAGACTCGGGGCATTGTTTTTAATTAAAATCACGACAGCCACGCTCGCTATGCGTTGCGAATCGTAAAGACACCTGCCAGCGAACAGCATTCTACGGGTTTGTAACAACTGCTTAGTTTATTTTAAAACAAAAATTTAATCAACGCATGTGACGCACATTCTTTTTCGAACCGTAAAAAATACTCACTATTTTTTCTTTTGATGAAAAAGTTATTGTAGAAATACAGTAAAAACTTTATGTCCATATTACTGCATCAAGCAGGAATGTTCCATTTATATCCACAAAACATACAGTGCAACTTATTCACAATAGCCCTGTACATATGGGCGAGTGAGAACAGAGAGTGGTGTAGGGAAAACTGTGCAGAGCATCACACTTTAAAAAAAAAAACTTTAAAGCAAGCTCATGAACGTTTTTTTTTTTTTGCCGCCTCTCGTAAACGCAAACGTCAGATGGACGAACGAGGTTCTAGTAAAACTGAGTTCTTATTCGAGAATCTCATATGTGTGCATTGTATTCCGAACCGTGTGTTTGTGCGTGTGCGTGACAGAGGGAGAGACAGAGACTGCTTTTTAACGATCACTAACGCATTATGCCTAAATGACAAATCGTTATGCCAGTCGGTTCCTCTGTAAGGGCTGTAAAGCCGCTCGATAAGCGTGTTTTTGTAATTTGGTGATACATGACAAAACTTCTGCTGTCAGACTTCGAAGAAGAATTTGAAGAGTACTCAAGTTACAGCAGCACCTATTTTATTTTTTTCAATGCCTGGGCGAACGCTCTCATCAGGCCGTCGAGACGGCGCTCCGCCTCCGCTCGCCGCTGCCACATGGCGGCGCTGCACGAGTAGACTACGGGTAGCTGGCGCTGAACGGCCGCCCGTATTAGGCAGCTCGAGATTTCGTGTCTTCAAGCGAGTTACTTTGCATTCGTGCTTCTCGCCGGCTTTCACGGATATAACGGCGAAAAAGTAACACGAACATAGCGGCGCGCTGTTTTCACCAGGCTCTGTCAGGCCATGCTACCGGTTCAATATATGCGTTCGAGTTTTATAGCATTCACGCTTTATTTTCTCTTTCAAGCTATTGAAACCCCATTATTTGCATGCCTCAGTATATAAAACAGCTGTGTACCACTCTGCATATCAGACGAAAAGAAATCAGATTGTCTTTTTTTTCCTTCAAATTAGTGACAAAGGAAAAAAAAAACTCACCGGTCCCCTGTGGATTCACATGAGACGACTGAAAGGCAACAACCATCTTCGTTTTCTTCACATTCAATGCATTGAAAGTTTCCTACTTTCCTCCGAGATATTTCTGCACAATACAATGTAGTCTTTACCACTTCACAAAGCAGGTTTTTTTAAGGATGCGAACAAGATGAGCCCTCACAAGACGGAGCCATATTTGCAGACGCCTCCGACTTTGATTTTCGAAGACGCACAGACGCCCATTCGCGCAGACACTCGGTCCTCAAGGGATATCTCTTAAGAGAAAACCGTGGTACCTACCCAGGCTGAGGCACTTGCCATTGAAAACTTCTCTTCGATCAGCTCTCCTGTTGTTACCTCGTGAACCCCGCGTGTGCACGCGGTATACTTCGCCAGAAGCCACCGGCTCAACGACATTTGAGAGTTCGGCTGTGAGATTGCTGCCCGGCCATGTGCTGCGTCACATCTCATTTCGAGAAATGGCTCATGCGTTCACACGGATGCCTCGCGGAGCATCCGGCTGCTGCTCGGCTCACCAGCGGCGATGGGACAGACACCGGCATTTCCGGGTTGGTCTCCTATCTTGCCAAAACAAACAGTGTCGCCCGCCAGATCCATCGCCGAGATTTCAGGCTAGGCTTTTTCATGGCCCTGAACACGAAACTCGACGTCCGCGAAACGTCGAAGTCCGCACGCTATAGAAAAGAACGAGACCACTTTTCCTGCGAAGTCGCAGGGTGGTCAAGGTTGTTGACCTACGCAGTGCAGCCAATGGCGCCCACCAGAGTCATCATCGGTGGCTGTGTATGCCAGAGACCAGCGTGGCCAAGGTCGACCACTGCAAGGTCCACCTCCAGACCCACTTCCAGATTCACCAGAAGACGATAGTTATAGCGCGAGAACAAAACGACGACACAGAGACAAGAAGGACACGTTTTGTTCTCGCGCTATAACTATCGTCTTGCCATACCAACTAGCCCAAGCTGCCACACTTCTAAGTCACTAGAAGAGTCACACCGTGGCCTAGACCGACCACCACGATTCAGCCAAAGCCACCCAACAGCGCATACACGTTGTCAGAAGACGTCGGGACAAAGCGAATTCCGCCAGTCAGAAAACATACTGACAAATCTCCAAGAAGAGGCGCAGCGTGACTGGAATTGATAATCGCGACATTACCAGACCAAGTCATAGCGCGGTCGCGTCGGGCCACTGCAAACGAATGTGAGGGCGAAGAACGACACAGGCGCTCTGGCACACATGCTAGGCTAGACAAGCTAAGGAGGAAGAAGATGGAATAGGAACAGCTTGCCCAACAAACGGGTTTTGTCTCTTGTTCTTTCTCTTGTTCAGTATAATATATATATATATATATATATATATATATATATATATATATATATATATATATATATATATATATATATATATATAAGGGAAAGAAGTGCACACTTAAGGGCTCGTTTTTCTGTGTTTTGACACAGAAATAATGAGATCTAACAGACAATATTACCAAGCAGTGAATAGGGGAAGCTACTATATCATTCACATAAAAAACAGCGCCAAAAACGAGAGACAAGAAAAAGAAGGAGACAGACAGCGGCACTGAACTTACAACAAGATTTATTTGCCAGAACCGCACAATATATACTTGGGCAGCTTCTAACAAAAAAAGAAAATACAAAACAAACAATACAGAATCCACCTAACAACCACATAGTCATCTTCACAACGCACCATGAGCAGCACGTGTGCTAACGTGCCGAAGGAAATCTATTTCTTTTAATGATAGCGCAATCGAAGGCCTGCTGACACAAGCACTGCCCAGCCTTTCTATTTCTGAAGCCTCATAAATTTCACGTATCAACTGTATTTCACGTATTTCACGTTTCAATATCAACCAAGTATATATTGTGCGGTTCTGGCAAATAAATCTTGTTGTAAGTTCAGTGCCGCTGTCTGTCTCCTTCTTTTTCTTGTCTCTCGTTTTTGGCGCTGTTTTTTATGTGAATCATGTCGTACCAACTCGCCCAAGCAACCACGTTAGCTACTATATCAATTGTAGTGTAAATGTCAAGAAAGAAAAGTGGGTGAAACGATAACTTGCCGTGAGCAGGAACCGAATCTGAGACCTTCCAATAACGCGTTCGATGCTACCACGGCGCCTATCCCCCCCGCCACTTTACGGGGTTTACATGTGAATTTAAACGTGGGAGTTTCAGTCAGCGCCACCTGTAGCCATGGAGGCGAGGGTGGGACACTCTTTCTAAGCCTGTTTGGCGTCACGTAGTACGTGAACTTATTACGAAGTGGCAGCTGGCCAATAGTCCCTCGTATACAACCTCACGGCACCAGGTCAGCCAGTACGAGATCCTTGTTAATAAATAAGGGTAATAGGTGTATACTTAAGGGCGTATTTTTACATGTTTTGACACAGTATTGATGAGATCTAACAGACAATAATGCAAAGGAGTGTATCAAGGAAGTTATTGGACCAATTGTAATGTAAAAGTAAAGAAAGAAATGTGGGTGAAAAGATGACTTGCCATGAGGAGGAACCAAACCTGTGACCTTCGAATAACGCGTTCGATGCTCTACTACTGAGCTACCACGGCAGCCATCCCCCCAGCCACTAATTGGTTTCATATGTGAATTTAAAGGTGGGAGTGTCAGTCAGCGCCACCTGTAGCCATAGAGGCGAGGGTGGGACACTCTTTCTAAGCCTGTTTGGCGCACGTAGCACGTGAACTTATTACGAGGTGACAGCTGACCAATACTCCCTCGTATACAACCTAACGGCACCAGGTCTGCCAGTACGAGACACTCGTTAATGAATAAGGGAAAGAAGTGGATACTCAAGGGCTTGTTTTTCCATGCTTTGACACAATAATAATGAGATCTAACAGACATTAATGCCAAGGAGTGTATAGGGGAAATTATTAGATCAATTGTAATGTAAATGTAAAGAAACACAAGTGGGTCAAAAGATAACTTACCATGAGCAGGCAGGGACCAGACGTGTTCTGCTCTCTCTCTCTTCCTCTTATATATATATATATATATATATATATATATATATATATATATATATATATATATATATATACTTTCATTTTTCTGTCATGTAAAAGTCGTCGCTTTCTATGTCAAACGCTCATATACGCTCCCATCTTTTTGATAGGAAGAACATTGTGTAGGCTACGATCGTTTATTACGTGCATTTTCCAGCGTGTCGCGCAGTGTATGCAGCTGTAAGAAAAAAGAGACAAAAGTTGGTGTGACTTGCCCAACTTGCAGCTGCTACTTATCGGAGACAGCTGCAGGTTGTTAACTGTGGGCTGCATTGATGCCGTAGTGCTGAATACATCTATGTTAAACCATTATGGTACGACAATATTGTAAGCTTGTACTGCATTAGAAATGCTGGCAACAAGGTTTTATTGCACAGGCCGACACTCTTCTGCCCAAGTGTATCAGTGCGTATACGGTGCTTGGCGGCTGATCCCAAGGTCGTGGGATTTATCTCATTCACGGCGGTCGCATTTTCGTGGAGTCGAATTGCTAGAAACCTGGGTACTGTACGATGTGTCAGTGCAGTATAGAAACACCAGATGGTCAAAGTTTCGCAGCCCTCTACTATAGAAGGTCCCTCTTAACCATACCGTGGTTTTGGTATGTAATCCACAACAAATATTATTATCGATAATTGCCTAGAGCGCGTAAATTCCAAAAATAACCTTTGGAGAAAAAGAGAATAATTTCAATGGAGAGCTGGAGAAGTTTGCCAGGCTTTTCACCTGATGTGCTACCCCAGGTACCATGGGAGTAATGTAGAGATAATACACGCACGGGGACACCTTTTCCTTCTGTTAGATAATTGCGTCCTCGAACTAACTCGTCATTTCTGGATGCGGGTCTCGTTTTTTTGCATGTATTTAAACCTCTTTACATACCATGTGATCGGCCTCATGGCTTAATGACGGTGACGTATGGTGGCTGATAAGACAAGACTCCAATTTTCGTTAGGAGCGTGGTGCTTACAGCTGTTGGTTGTGAGCAAATGCCACGTGCTGTGCACCGTATATTCGCTTCATTACGCGTCTTAAGAAAAAAATAAAACATATGAGTAACTTGAATTTCCTGAGAACTATATGAAAAATTAGCCTAAAAATGTACGATGCATTCCTTTTAACTGGGCGTAAAACAACTACATTGATTTCCAGAACTGCCATCGTACCTTGCAAACACATAGGGGTCTGCCTTTCCAGCTCTTTTTACTTCTTTTTCTTATTTACTTCTTCGCAATCGAAATATTGTATTCATGCGAGAAGAACCAACAAACAAGCAGTATACACTGCATATAATCTGTGAACTTCTTAGGCGTGGAGCGGTAGTGAATTTTTTTTTGTGTACGACACAAAGCATATCTACTGTCTGAAATATTTTTCCAGCCTATAATACGACGGTCTCTGACGTCCAGCTGCACTACATGTGTCTGCTTTGCGCGAAAGTCTGTGTGCGCGGGGAAAGCTTCCTTTTTTTTCTTGCCTGTTAGCTCAGCGTACATTGTCTCTCTATGGATCCACAGCTGGCGTGGCGCAATAAAGGTGCACTATGTCATGGACACACGGGGGCGTTAACATGGTGCGGCTGTATTTGCACAAGTTTAATGAGATAAAAGAAAAGCAACAAAACATCAGAGCACTTATACATTAAAGGGACACACGGGACTGTTCTCAACTGGTGTAAGTTATTTCATGCGCATTGCTGCCAGACCGCCATAGGCACAGGTTGCGCAGACGACATGAACAACAGTAAAGTTTATGCTGAAACTTTTTATTGAAATGGTGTTTAGGAGAAAAATTGGCGCTCTCAGGTTGGCACCGGCTGATGACTTAGCAAGAAAAACAACTGTATGAAACTGTGACTGCTGCAAGAAACCCAGTTCTTTTATGAGTTTGTATAATATGAGGAAGTGTGCAGAAGTATGTATCAACAATTTTCGAGCGTGCTATCATGCATAAAAACACAGAACGCAGGTACATACACAAAACGTAAAGCACACAGCCATGTAATATCAGGCATCATTACTTGAAGACATTTGTATTGACCAGGCTACACTGAAAATTCAAGCTTTCAGGATACACTGAAAACTAGTATTTTGCACAAGATATTTATATAAGTTCTAAAAATTTTAAATAATGCTGTAGGAACCATTATATTATCTACAACTTGTCCTTAGTATTAGTCCTACTTTACGACAATACTAGTACATGTGCTACAGAAAACCAACAGTATAGAAAAAAAAAACACTAGGCCTGGCACAGCGAAAGCAAGAAGAGGGGCCTTTCAGAGTTTTTAATAAACACTCAATAGATAACTGCTACAACCAAACTGCTGGGTACCCACTACGCCACTGATAATCATAATATATGTGTAGTAGGCCAGCATTCTCTATGCTATCGGTTGTCAATCTTCGGAGAAGCGTGGTATCCACTAAACACTTGCAAGAAATTTTGTGCCGATTGCTCATGCAGTGGCTGCGGACAGTGAGGAATTATGCCTAAAGTTGGTATGCGCCACAGTTATTGGGTGATTAAGAACAAGCTGTTGTAATGGGTTGGAGCATTGGACGACCCACTCGCTTATGTGCTATTCGCATTGTGTAACGCCTGGTTGTTCCTTTTATGTTGTAAAACGCTTTATTACTGATATTAACGCAATTTCTTACCCGACATCAAGCCTGCCTAAGGCAAGTTTGCGAACGAGTGCCAAGCACTGGCAGGGCTCAGTGTAGGAATACTATACTGGCGCGCAGCGTATCCGGGTTCGAACGCCCGCTGTGTCCTATAGGTGTTTTTTTATTTACTAAGTTTTTATTGTTTCGTTTAATACTGGTTACTGGTGGCGGTGGCGGTGGACACGGTGCCTCACGTGACCCGTGTTGTAATCTCATAACAGCTTTCGCTGGAAAAGTCGGGGAAGCCGTACTAACGACCGATGAGTCTAAGGCATGTAAAAACATGCCTTACACTACCCTCGAAGTCTTGCTCATGGGTTGCGTCAGCTTTTCCAAAAAAAATATATTGCTTAGTACTGGGGCTACCCTTGACCCGATACAATACCCCATGTTAGAAAAGCGGATCGAACCTTTGAGAAAGACTTCGAAGGTAGTGTAAGGCGTGTTTTAGGGGCGAAGCTCCTTAGGGCGTGGGCTGTGCGTCCCCTGTAGCCTGTATGTAGCCACCTCTAGTTTAGTTCTTGCAGTGTTCACTAGATGGCGGTACCGTCTCCTGTATGTAGCCACCTCTCGTTTAGTTCTTGTAGTGTTTACTAGATGGTGGTGCTTGTAGCTGATGATGAAAAGATGCAAGATGTTATAAACTAGAAAGCGGTACTTGTAGTTGATGAAAGACGCGAGATCTTATAAAATAGGAATGATGTCACACATGGCGCGTGTCATTGGTTGAAGGCAATCGTTCGATTTAGTGCGGCGACGTACGCTAGGGGGAGCGATGTAATAAAATCGAGTGGGCAAAATGTACAGAAGATTCATGGTTTACCAGGTTTACCTCCGGAGCTTCGGCCACTCATCATCATTCACTTCGTGGATATGGCGGAATTTTTTTAGATACGTCGACGATCACTTGATGCTTGTCAATTGCGTCAACTGTATGGAGTCTATGATCCATGTCCTAAGAATGTTTAAGCGAAGAGGCAAACGTCTGTGCTTTACTACTAAAGTAGTAAGAGACTATTTCTTGCAATTTTTAGATCTTTCATCGTAGTTCTAGATGGACCATGTTTGCTGGTCTTCTTCCCCCGTTCCGCAAAGCCAATTTTAAGCTATCACTCTGCTCATTCAAAATTCTAAAGAATAGATTGGCCACGACTTGTCTTAATTTGGCTCTGAAGAAGTCCTGTCCTCATGGTGTAGTTGAGAATTTTTTACGACAGGGTTGCGACTGGGGGAGTTCGTCGGGACTTGGAGCCATCCAAAGGTCAGGGCGAAGATGAGCCGGGGAGACGGAGCTAAAAACTGAAAACGTTTATTTACAGTACTTACATAAGTAAAGTATACAGCGTGGTACATGATAAAAGAAAAAGCACACCTGAACGTCTCTGCGCTCGCGTTTTATACCCTCCGTCTTCCCAAGATTCTCTACGAGGAAAGACAGTGAAGTCCAGGATCCTCCAATAGGATCGTCGTCTTTTACTGTACTTGTGAACCACCATCTTTCGATGCGCTCACGACGAAGCAGTCACAACCCCTCCCAGGAAAGAACGAAAGGCGCGCACTGATTATCTTACAGGGGAAGGGCAATGCACGCAAAAAAGCATGGCACAGCTGGAATGGTGCGTTGACATTGAACTCGCGCGCAGAATCGGCCCTCTCGTTTGCCAAGGATCAAGGATGACTCATCAAGGAGGCTTTGCCACCGGGCAGTCCGTGGTGCGCTGGAAAAGAACACTCGAAAGGTACCCCGGTTCTTCCTGCAATCGGTTCCTTGTCAGGTGCATTACGACGACTCCAAAAAAGCAGAGGAGACCAGTCTTTCTAGGCAGCGCAGACAGCAAAACATCCCTTTCCAGGTAATCCAGCGGCCGTGCGGGCCCAAAGGGTTTGAGACGAGTCTTGTTTTTACAAGAACAGCTTAACCTTTTAACCATTGACGATCCTCTCCTGGTAAAAGACTATGAGGTGGTTATTAACTTTTTATGGACTAGTGACAAAGGACTGAAGGCTTTCTCGATAGACGTGAAAGATTTGTATTATTCATTTCCACATAACGCACTGCTCCAGTGCCGAGAAGAACGCACTGATTCCTTTGGGTCGATAAACTTCCAGAATGCGTCAGGTATGTCGGTTTGTGGTTTTATGGAATTGCTTTCAGTTTATTAAATGTTAACGGTTGTGTCTTGGAATGAGCAACATTTCATTAAAATTGTGGCGTTTGCATAGGTTCCTGTTTGGCACCAGTCTTGAGTGACATCTTTCTCGCGCATGAAAGGATCGCCACATTCAAAAAGATCTCCACTTGTATTTTGTTGTGAAGGTCCGTAGGCTTGTTGATGATTTCATTGTATTTGTTGATTATTTTGATATTGTTTTTGAAGCTGTTGTCTCTAGTCTTCTAGGTTTGTTTACGAAGGACTTGTATCCTCTGGAGTTTAATTATGAGCTACCATCCGGTAATTCGTTTAGGTTCTTAGACCTAACACACTGTCTTCGGAGCAATCGTTTGTGCTGGCTGTTTTCACCGAGAAGTGTTAAACCCCTTTTACCCCTCCACTCGGCTCGTTCAAAATTGGTGAGAATGGGTATCATTATTGTTTGCATGGTAAACGCTCTTAAGAGGTCATGCCCACACTCGATGCAATTCAGTCTCAAAGCACAGGCTGAGCGCTTCTTAAGCGCTGGTTACTCGAACGCGCTGATTTCTGGTGTTGCGGAAAAAATTTTGAAGCAAATTAAAAATTAAGGAGGGTGATCTCAGCCTCAAAACGCGTTAGTTCCTGTGAACTATGTTGCAGTCCCTTATCTGCATAACGTGTCGCGTAGGCTGAAAAATCGGTAAACGCGCTAATGTCACTCTTATATTTTCCACCCCAGAAAAGCTTTCAAAGATTTGTAAGTTGGTGAATAATCCAGCTGCAATTAGAATAAGATGCACTGTGAAACACAGAACGCGCTTTGTACCTTGTGTTATTGGTGTTGTATATCTTATTCCGCTATCGTGTGGAATGATATACATAGGGCAAACCGGAAGGTACCTGAATGACCGTTCAAGAGAGCACAATAATAATGTGCCCAATGTAGTTCAAGGACACCTCGGAATCCATGGCTGAGACAGCGGCTGCGTGCCCTTCTTTGAGCGTTGCGAGACTTTAGGCAAGTACCACTTGTGGGTCACGCGTGAGATAAATTTAGCCTATCAAGTAAATAAGTTTGACGGTAAATGTGGAAGTTTCCCATCCGTTGCGTTGTTGCAAAAAGAGATTGCGTATATCGATCTTTTTTAAGCTACATGCTGTTTTCAGATCATTCAACAAGAGATAAGAGTTTTGCTGACATTGTATCGCAATGGTTGTTCCTGCACCCTTATACGCATGCCTATTTTCTCCTTTTTCCGCCTATATATGTACACCACTCCGATAATAAATCTTTGTTGAAAGTCAGCGCTCTTTTCTGTTCTTGTTTTTCCGCTTCCGTAGTTACGCAGTAGGTTGCACTGTTCCTACATTCAGTCATATTCTACCAACTTGCCCAAGTTTTCATTCTTCAGAACCCAAAGAATTCACCGTGCTGCCGCTTTCTGGACTATCGGGGAGCGCGGCAAAGTAAAAAAATCCTTCCGTGCGTCCAAGCGGGGCCAAGACACGGGGGCCGACCACAACAGCAGGTGATCAGATTGGAAGCTGCTGGTTTCCCACGCCTGGTTCTTGCTTCCACTTCACAGCGACTGTTCCATTGCCTGAAAAGGGTGAAAAAAAGAATTCACAGCTTTGCCACAAAGGCGAAGCAATGAACGTGTAGCAACAAATTAGAAGTTCACACGCAGGATGGCAAGTAGATCGAAACGTGCCCCGCGTTTATCACGCACAAATGACGCACGAAACGTACTCACTGTGTACAGATGAACGCGAATGAGCGTCCCAGTTGTTATTTTGCTGTGTCTGAAAAGTGCACCCTTTTCGTGAACCGAGGCTTTGCAACAATTGCAGGGAGCTTTGTGCGCCCGGTAGCTGCAACAGAATCGTTCCGGCGAAACCCAAAGCTAGCCAAGACGCACGATTCTCCCCACTGCAAGGTAAGGCAGTGGGGAGAAGGTAAGGCAGTGGGCTGCGCCATCTTGCTGATAATGCTGAAAATACAATAGTTCCCTCCCTCCCCCCGAGATGCCCGCCAACAGCGTTAAGTGGCAAATATGAATAGCTTGCTGTTTGAACGTTGGAGGAGGTACCTCTCGGTAGCTCAGTGGATACCGCCTCGCATTCACGACGCGGAGTCCGTATATATATATATATATATATATATATATATATATATATATATATATATATATATATATATATGCTCCTTCTTGTGGTGCCGAAAAATTTGCGTTCAACCGTGCTGCACGAGCTTCACGATGAACCAACTGCTGGTCATCTGGGTGTATCTCGGACGTACGACCGCGTGCGTCGCCGCTTCTTTTGGCGCGGTCTCGCCCGGTCCGTTCGCCGTTACGTGTCCTCCTGCGATAAATGCCTACGTAGGAAGCGACCTACTGCGCCCCCGGCTGGACTTCTTCAACCGATCTCCATCCCAACCGAACCTTTCTTCCGTGTTGGTATAGATCTTCTCGGTCCTTTTCCCGAGTCGAAATAGGGCAACAAGTGGGTCGCTGTTGCTACAGACTACGCGACTAGGTATGCCATCACTCGAGCGCTCCCCACCAGCACCGCTACTGACGTTGCGGACTTTTTGCTCCACGACGTCATCCTACAGCATGGCGCTCCTCGCCAATTACTCACAGATCGTGGCCGCGCATTTTTGTCCCGTGTGATCGACGATCTTCTGCGCTCTTCCTCGACGCACCACAAGCTGACCACTTCCTACCATCCCCAAACAAATGGCCTTACCGAACGGCTAAATCGGACCCTAACGGACATGCTCGCGATGTATGTGTCCTCCGACCACCATGACTGGGACCTGGCGCTACCTCACGTAACCTTCGCGTACAATTCTTCGCGCCACGACACCACTGGTTATTCACCCTTTTATTTGCTTTATGGCCGTGATCCGACGTTACCACTCGACACCTTACTTCCAACCACTACAACGCCGTCAACCGAATATGCACGCGACGCTATTGCTCGTGCCGACCACGCACGTCAGATCGCCCGCTCTAGACTTTCGGCTTCGCAAGCCACCCAGAAAGCCATCTACGACAGCCGGCATGCTGACGTTCACTTCTCACCCGGTTCTCTTGTTCTCCTGTGGTGCCCAGTTCGTCGGGTTGGCTTATCAGAGAAGTTATTGTCTCGCTACATGGGTCCTCACCGTATCATCCGCCAGGTAACCGACGTCACCTATGAGATCATTCCTGCATCTGAGACCACAAGCCTGCCTGCAACCACACCCAGTGATGTTGTGCACTATATATATATATATATATATATATATATATATATATATATATATATATATATATATATAGAGAGAGAGAGAGAGAGAGAGAGAGAGAGAGATTGTAAGAAAGAGTATTCGGCAAAAGCTTCCAAGAATGCGTACTTGACGTGACCAATTTCTCGAAAACTTTCGTACCTGGGCATTGGGCATTTGAAACGATTGTCAGCAATGAAGTAGCGTTACTGCCGCACCACGGTGGCCTATAGTGGCTAAGGTACTCGGCTGCTGACCCGCAGGTCGCGGCATCGAAACCCGGCGGCCACTGCATTTTCAATGGAGGCGAAAATGTTGTAGGCCCGTGTGCTCAGATTTGGGCGCACGTTAAAGAACCCCAGGTTGTCGAAATTTCCGGAGCACTACGGCGTCTCTCATAATCATATGGTTGCTGTAGGACTTTAAACCCCATATATACTGGAAGTAGAAATTACTGTCAGATTATCGTGTTTCGTATCTTTATGTGTGCGTGTGTGGGGGGGGGAGGGGACAAGTACAGCTAATTTTCACTGTATCTGTGGAATTCGATTCATTCTATGTACCGATATTTCGGTTCCCCATTAGTTGAGCACATTTACAAGGACCACCTTCGATCGTGAATCTAGCAATTCATGAAAGTTCCTGCGCCTTGTAACGCTGATCTTTCTGTACGAATTACCCTAAGCCTGTCTTCTTTTTGTTACGCACGCGCATACACTTTTGACGGAAACGTAGCTACCATCATATCAATTTCATCATGAACTATGACACCACACAAAAAACACAGAATAATATCTATCTGTTGAACGACGAAGAGCAAAGCTGAGTTTGCGAATGATTGATATGGGGGGGTTTAACGTCCCAAAACCACGTTATGATTATGAGAGACGCTGTAGTGGAGAGTTCCGTATGGTGCATGACATCGACGCCCACACCGATGCCGGCGGCGAAATCTAGCTGAGAGTGTCTATAATTGCTCTCGCAATACGCTTGGCGCTGCGGGTGTGACATCGGACCGGCGAAAAAAGTTCGTCGTTATCTCATATCTGCTCGCCGTGTCGCCCCGTTTGAAAAAGGTGGCCAGTCGTTATGACATAAACGTGGTCTTTCATGCTGGCAAAAAGTTAGGAAGCGTGTGCGCGAGAGTTGACAAAAACGTGCAGAAGGGGCAGGCCACTGTCAGTGCTGTAGGTTGCTTTATAAAGCATTACAAGCGTTTCACTCACTGTGCGAGCGGAGTGTTTTACTCCACCCCTTTGTCATGCGGGTGCATGTAGATTGGGCAGACGGGACGTTGCCTCAACTTCCGTCTAATGGTGAATTCCATTGAGAGAACAGGAGTAGAGGGGCAGGGCAGTGAGGAGTGGGGAGCAGAGCACTGAGAGCAGGGCCACTCAACTTGCCACTGGAATGCGGTGCGCTCCCGGTGGGCAGTTGAAGGGGGTGATGAGTGGGGAGACCACGTGACTGAAACATTCCAAGCCCCGGCATATTCTTAGTGGGGCAGCAGCAAAATACGCGTGAAATCGGTCAGCCACGTGTTCTTCATTATCCTAACACCCAGTATGTTTGTGCCATGACCCATTCGGCAGACGTCTAGTGGTCATCGTAGCCACCCGTACAAAACAGCGGTGTCAAACTACACATGGTTGCTACTATTGCCACCACGCTCACCGGCTGAAAAAAAAAAAATCGGAAACTGGGATGTTCAAGGGCCATGTGACTTGTGGTACTCCGCCTACTCCGCTTCTCAGGCGAGAGCATTCAAACTGCCCCTAGCTGCTCTCGGCAGAGCAAAGGCACTATCGCTCTACCAATGGATGACAGTGCTTCTGCACCTGTTCGACCACTGAAACACGCCGGCTCTGAAGAGAGCACTTTTAGTGTGCTTTTAAGTGCTCCTGCTCTTTCAAAAGAATTCGCTATAAGGGAGCATGCTAGTTCTCTCAAAGGTACGCCATCTATGCATCTTGACCTCCATAGCCAGCTGTGCAGCTTCGCAGCTGTGTTTTAGAAAATCATGGAGTTGATGAGAATTATAGACCAGCGCATGCGTAAAATTGCTGGAGCGCATCAAATCATAAACTCTGGAGACAGGTGCGTGAGCCTACCGTCAATCGCTCTGAGAGATGTCGAGATTGCGTACATACAGCAGACTTAATTACGTGCTTGGTGAGGGGTGTTGAGGTTTTTGTATGCCTTCATGTTGTCATATATATGACACGTTTTCTTTGTCTCATTAAACTTTCAGTTGTTAGGCAGCGCTTGTGTTGTGCACTTTTGCGTTTTTGTCGAAATGAGTATGCTCGAACTAGCATAATTTGCTACCTTACTTCAGTTCATCATTATCATGTTTTTTCTCATCTATTTTGCCTTTCGCTCACAGCGTAAAAAGACAGGGCTCATGTCGGGTTAACATGCAAAGAGTGGCGTGCACGCGCAAAGCTCCTTGCGCGATCAAAAGTGGGCTTTGCTCTGACAAATTTATTTCCTTGTAGCGAGCACAAAAGAGCAAATTTCACCACCACTCTAGATGCCGTGCTGTTTGGAATGACTGAAGCTTATGGTGGAGGTTGTGCTCAGAAGGCCGCCAAACGACAAGCTGCAGCCACCATGTACGTGATGGAAATTTCGTCGTGAAAGAAAATTAAGGCAGCAATTTAACGCTAGAGTGAATAAAAAAATCGAAGAGTGTCGAGCAAGCTTTCAAAAGTGCTTCCACAAACTGCAGCAGCCAGAGGAAATCAGCATGAGAGGCAGACGTTTACCAGACGTCACCGCAGAGGGGCGGTTCGAATTTAGGATAGATATGCCACATAGCTGAACAGTTTTAATACCTAGTTATGCACAGGCATGCGCAATATCACTTGAAAAAAAATAGTAGTAGGTTTTATTTTAGCTGCTTCGGGAGCAAGTTTTTCTTATTGCAACAACGATAGATTATGTTATTATAGCAGTACGGCGATAGAAGAAAACAGGTGTGCACTCACGCCTGATGCTTTCCGTGGCGAAGCGGATTGGATATGGAAATGCAAAAGATCGTCCAACGCCCCGTTATTCTTGAGACAATTCTTCTGCATCATAGAGGATCTCCTATGGGGCGACACGTTATCTTCCACGGTTTTTGTCTATAAATTCTTGTCATGCTGCATCATCAGCTTATAGAATAACAGATAGTTGAGTTGGTAGCTATTTATCTTAAATTAAGGATGTTTAATCGCAGACACGAGAGAATAATAAAAAAAACGTGGTTCATCCCTCTTCTAGGGATCGCTGCAACACGAAAGGGAAACATGCCTCAACCGAGGTAGTTGAGCGTTTTTTGTGTATCGTTTTGCCACAAGAGCGAAGGAATGAATGCTACAGCAAGAAATTGCAAAGTCACGTCAAGAACGAGAACTAGCTCGCAACTTGCAGCGCACACCTCAAACAGAAAGTACGCACGAAATGAGCATACACAGGACGAGTGCGGACAAACAGCTGTCACAGCTCGACACTGAAAGCGCGCTATTCAAACAAAGATTCATGAAACGAACGCCCAACTATAGATGGTTTCAAGGTCACAAACGTTGTACTCCCCCCCCCCCAAAAAAAAAAAAACTTCTGGTCACCTCATTTACCAGCTCATAACGTTGAAACTGAAAGCACGTTCTCAAGTTTTATTTCATGGGTAAAAAATGTATCTTTCGTTTTTCATATAAAAGAAACGTGCGTAAAGTACAAGGAAATGGTTTATAATTTTTATGTAGCTCAAAAGAACATTTATTTGAATACATTTTGACAAATAAGCCAAGAAAACTGTAGAAAATCAGCGGGCTACTTTTTAGAGCTCTTGTTGTCTACCGATGCTATTAAGGCACATCGATGGAGAAAACCAGATGCCTTCAAGGAGCTGTGTTTGTAAACATTGAAAGGGTCTACACACAGGACAAGCGCGAGCAACTGTTGCAATTCATACTTGTTCATGTGTGAGCAGCATGCTGCTTTCGAAGACGCGGCAGCGAGCCAAGTGCCCTTCTGAGAAGCGCGCGTGCAGGAGAGACCACGCCAGAACCACGCTCCGTGGAGCCGGCACTGATCGAAACGCTAAAGGCGACGACCTTGAGAGAGCGTGCAATGTGATACCTCCACGCCATCTGGCTACTGGTCACAAAACCGCGCCGAAGATGCGAAGCTTTGAGGACCGCCAAATGATGTATGGTATATATAAATGGTTTTCCGTTTACACGCTTAACAATATAGGTTTTGTGGCGTAGTGGTTAGCACCTCGCGCTGTTGCTGATAGTTCGATGCCCTGCGACGGATAATTTTTATTTCGTTTTTTTTTTTGTTCTTCGCAATCTGCTGAATTATATTTTACAGCGTCATAGCCGTGGCAAATAAGTCAGTGGAGCCCTGGTGGACCCCGGCATAAAACACTTTCGTGTTAATAATATACGGGGTTTTACGTCCCGAAACTAAGATATTATTATTAGAAACACCGTAGTAAAAGGCTCCGGAAAACTCGATCATCTGGTGTTCAATAAAGGGCACTGACATCGCACAGTCCATGAGCCACTATCATTTCTCCTCCATCAAAATGCGACCACCGCGGCAGGAATCGAACTCACAACCTTCGAGTTAGCAGCCGAGCACCGTAACCAATGCTAACCAATAATGAATGTGGGTTTTACTTCCCAAAACAACGATAAAATTATTAAGTATGCCTTGGTGAAGTGCCCCAAAATTTCCACCATCCGGTGTTACTAGACGTACTATTAGGAGTAAAACTCACAAATTTTAAACCTTGGCTACAAGATTTTCACGAGCAGGAAGCAGCCTATATTTACTTGACGCCATTTTAACTACACGCCAAAAGTAAAAGATCCTGGCCAACTCAAATTCAAGCCTTTAAATATACGCATTTTCCCACTGGAGCTTGGCTGCTGTCTTCACCAATTAGTCAAGCGACACTTCATTTTTGTCAGTTCAGTCAGCCTTGCAAAGAACTGGGTTTACTGATATGTACTCATGCAACATCAATACCTGCTCCAATATTGGGTCCAAATTTGTGTACTCACTCATTATCTTTTTGAAATTCTGGAAAACCTTCGCAGAACAAGAAATCCGCGGTGTAGCGCAGAGCCGCGGAAAAGAGGTGCTGTCCGATTAAGCCATCTTCGACGAATGCATGACTCACTTGTTTTGCGTATAGTTTACTGCGGCTTCCGTTCTCCGCCCGCTACACCTTGCTGTCTTTATCTTTCCCGTAGCTGACACGCAAACCGATTGACATAACACAGGGTGATCCAACTTCTAATAATGCTTAGCGAGGGGCGAGAAGGAGTGGAGGCAAGCACTACGAACGCAAAAAAAAATCACTTTCCGCACTTTGGCTGATTTAAAATTCACAAAATAAGGAACAAGTAAATGCATATAAACAAAAGAAAATTTCTTTACAGGGGTATAAAATTCTTATTTGTAAAAACTTGCGAAAGCCAATAAATGCGAACATTCACATACACCTCACTCCGTTAAATCGGGTCTTAGGAATGACCCGCAACCGTTACGAGCGTGCCAGTTTCTTGAAACCGAAACTAACAATGACTCCGAGGCCAGTCCAAAGTGTCACAGGCGTCCTAAGAAAGTGTGTACTCCCGAGGGCGAAACCGCGCACGTCCAAGCTAGCCGTATCGGTCAACGGGGAGCACGAGCGTTGACGGGCCCGTGCTTCGATGTGCCAAGCACAGTGCAAATGACTTGCAGTTTTTGTTTACATGCAGTATTAACCCAGCTCAGTGGGAAACAAAGTCAGCTAACAGCACATTTATAGCGTTTGCATGATTGAGTGATAAACGCCTCAATTTGATGGAAACTAAATTCGGGCCTCACACTCAGCTAGAATACACTTAGAAGCACCTTCTACAAGCAAGGATGATTAAAGCGGCAATGAAACTGTCGTAGAGCTGCCATGTCGGAACGCTTTAGGTTTTATGCAAGATAAATATACTCTTCAGGGCGCGCAACTCATCGAGCGTGACGGTCTACATTGACGCACATAGATAATGTCAGTAACAGATCAACATGTTGGGCTGTTGGCAAATTTGGTGGAGATCAGAAAAATATACACCAGAGACCAGCACGTCGGATTGTAATTATTTTAATGCATAAAGGAAATTGATAAAAAACCAAAACTTGTCGACGTGTACATTGACGCCGCAAGGAAGATATATGGAGTGCGGGCAAAGATAATCGGCCAACGCGCTCAGAATCAACAAGCTCGTCGACCACATGGAACTGCAGCAGCGGCTTCAGCGTGCGAAGATGCCGCGAGGTCCATACTGAGAAGCTGGATTCCCTTCTGCAGTCTCAAGCATCCAGGCTCCTCACCTCCACGGATGTGTCCTGCGTGTTGAACACAATGAACACCACGGCACATTTACAAACGGAGTCGTGGGTTCTCACCTTGGCAGCCTGTGTGCTTCGAATCCCGTCCCTTCCGACTTGAACGAACGGCGATCGTGCATCGGAGGCAACAGACGACAGCCAGTGGCACCCATTCAGTGACGTGAAGAGTAGTGTTTGGGGAGTCGGGACGGGCGGATGCATGATAGGGACCAGCGCTCACGTTCGAGGCTGGCCAGATTGACGCTTCCAACGCTCTGGGTTCCTCATGGCTCATTTCAGCGGCTGCGACTATGGCGACTCGCGTTGTCACCGGACGATGACAAAGAGATGCAGATCCTCTGGACACAGGGAGGTCGACTGCGGCTCGTATTGAGTGCGTCGAGTGCCAGTTTACCGGAAAAATGGCGACTGAATGAACGAGCACGATATGCGCGAAGACGCGTGGCTTACAAAACCTTGTCGCCGTCTTGTGCGCCTGACGTGGAAAAAGACAGCAAATGTTGTTTTTGAAAAGCTTACGATATTAATTTTATTGCGTTTTATATTTAATGTTTTTTTAAATTTTTGTAATACTTTCAGGCACACGAGAAGTTAAATACCCCTGGCCATGTACCACTGTAATGCGGACCACTGTCAATATTAGGCAAGTAAAGCAGCGAGTTCCCATAATGTTCTCATAAAACACCCTATGGTCTTCTTGTTAGTCAGACCACTCGTACCTTTGTTAATTTTCATGTTTTAATCAAAAGTAGAAGGAAAACATCTCGTCTGCTTTGAAGTATAAATATAAGACATCAGAAATTTAGTATCATAAGCTTTTCAAAAACAGCATTTTTTGTCTTCCACGTGAAGTGCACTGTATTGGACGACGAGAAAGTATTGTAGGCCACGTGCCCTCGCGTGTATCGTGCTCGATTCAGTCGCCATTACGCTGGAAGGTACAACGGTTGAGGTCGGACAAGAAGACTGTGCTGGCCAACTAGCATTGGACACATTCAATACGAGTTGGAGTCGACCTCCCTTTGTCCAGAATATCTGCATCATTTAGGCATTGTCTGGTGATAACGCCTGTAGCCAATGTTGCAGCCGCTGCAATGAGCCATGAGAGACCCGGAGCGTTGGAAGCGTCAATGTGTCCAGCCTCGAACGTGTGCGCTAGTTCCTGTCATGCATTCGCCCGTCCCGAGTCACCGAACACTATTCTCTTCACGTCACTGAATAAGCGCTACTGACTGTCCTCTGTTGCCGTCGATACATCATCGACGTTAATAAGGCAAAAGGGACAGTATTCGAAGCACATGGGCTGTCAAGGTAAGTAAACGCGACACCGTTTGTAAATGTGCAGGGGTGTTCATTGTGTTGAACACGCAGGACACATCCGTGGCCGTGAGGGGCGTGGATGCTTGAGACCGCAATAAGTGGTCCAGGTTCTCGGCATGAACATCGCGGCATCTTCGCCACCTGCAGCTGCTGATGCTCTTCATCAGGCTGATGCGGTCGACGAGTGTCGAGATTATGAGCGCACTGGGTGATCATTCTTGCTCGCACTTAATATATCTTCCTTGAAGCGTCAATGAGATTTCGACAAGTCTACGTTTTTTATCAATTTAATTTATGCATTAAAAGAATTACGATTTGACGTGTTGGTCTCTGGAGCATATTTTATGTTGTAAACCTAATTCGCAAACAGCACAACATTTTAACCTGTCACTGACATCGTTGTGCCTCAAAGCAGACAGTCGTTTATGACGACTTGCGCGCCCTGAAGAGAATATTTGATTATAGGTCGGCAACAACTTTGTAGCTCACTCAGACTCGATCATGAAATGCACATTTTTCTTGGGACTCACTCAGACACTAATTCACTATCTCTTTTTTATTTTCAGCCGGTCTGACTCGTACTCGGACTTGTCAAAATATTACTTATATCTTACGTAATCGGTGCCAAACTTGGTGCCTTTAGATTTTGTACCTTAAAATCAGAGGTAATATTGATTGCAATACAATAAGCACAATTTAACGCGACAGCATCAAGGAGCTGGTTTCGCAATAATTCCGGCGTTGGTGTCAGCGTCTGCGTGGCCGTCGTTGCTTGAGAAAAAATAATTTTGTTCGTGACAGAAAAGTCTAGAAAGATGCAAATAAAATAAATAAAAAATTCTTTTTACAAGTGAAGATCAAATCCAGGCTGCCTTCGTGGCAAGTAGGTGTTCTACCACAAAGCTATGTTGGAACTGTCTTGATAAAAAAAAAGAAAAGAAACATTATATGATTTGCATGTACAGTAGAAGGAGTTTCCTTAACGCATTATATATTGCGTGGTCAAAGCGTGGAATCACGTCAGCCGTCTGAGCATGTGCATTGAACGTGGAGTGGGTGATTCAAAGGCCCACCCATTAAAAAGCGTTCATATATATTCAATCATCATCAGCAGCAGATTCACCAACATAGTGAAGAGCTGCGTATTCACGTGTTTCCCAACGGTCACGTAGTGGGCCCTTCGCTGATTCACAAAATCAGTAATTGTGCCGTAGTTGGCACTTATCAACTGTGCTTGCAATAGGCATTCAATGACTTTTTGAAACGGCCACTATTACGCGCACAATCCTTCGTTTCCGTACGGCACGGTTCAGGCATGCACCGAAAACCGAAACTGGCTGGCACTTCCGAAGATGATGCGCACGAGGCCCGACTACGCTATCGCAACCCCCTCTTAAGGAAGAAGCTCATTCGTACTCCAATATTTTATTTAGACAAGCTACTCACACTTGATATTTTCATCAAGAATTTTCGAGAAAAAGTTCCCATGGGTGGAGGAGGTCACGATACCACCTTGTGCTCCGTAAGTCATGCCTTTAATCAATTAATCGTGTGGCATATGAACGCTGATGCTTTGAAGTATGTATGTGTGAGTGTTAACGTGAGCTCACATAAGGCTGATAGTAATGCGCAAGTTGAGTATATAGAACCAACTGGAGTGCTAGGTCACACTCACTCAAGAAATACAAATCGTGCTTGAAGCTCACTCGGGCTCAGATTCTCCAAACTTTTCCTCAACCGGACTCACTCAAACTCAAGGTCACAAAGTATTAATCACCCGGATTCACTCAAACTCAGACTCACTGCTGAAGCTGAGTCAGAGTGAGTTTATACCTATGCATTTGATTATCTTCCACGAAACCCAGAAACAGAAGACGTGGCAGCTTTAAAGCAGCTTCACTGCCACTTCAACCATTTTCAGTGCATAGTTGTTGGTTGAAAAAGGCACGCCTAAGTGAATTTTAGCCGAGTGAGGCACTTTTTTTGTCTTGTTTTCGTCATATTGAGGGGTACATATCCACAAGCAGTGGCGTGAATCCAGAAAGATCACAAGGGTGCACACACATCAAACCATGGCGGCCAGTTTCCTTTTTGAATTCGGTTATATTTTTATTTACATGAGAATTAAACGATGCTTTGAAATAAAGTTTTAAAAAAGCGAGTACTGGGCTTACGCTCGAGTAATTTGATTGTTCTATCTAGTCTTCTTTGAACCAGTCGAGCGGCCTTTGAGACTTCTATAGTCTCGCACTGCTGAGCGGCATTGAGCACAAGTACATGATAAAATATAATCAGCCTCTACAAAACGTGGAATGTGCTACACTTAACTGTCAAGTAACTCAAATACATGATGTTCTAAAACTAAATGTCAAGAAGCGACACTTCTAAGGAGTGTGTCCCCCAGTATTGATACAAGATGGCTCTGTACCCTCCTGACCCCCCCCCCCCCTTTCATGACTTACACCAACGTTCACAAGAACCATAAAACCATTTTAAACTACAACGTTGGCCACTCGTTCATGCAAGAGCTACGAATGTGCTGGTAACCGACTTCGTTTTCGACTGAACTGGATTATAAAGGACTGCACGTAAACAAAAACGCAGACCTTGGCACACCGAAGCACGCGTACGTCGCCGTTGGTGCTTCCCGTCGACTCTCGCTCGCTGGATTTTGTGCCGACCGGTTTTGCCCTCGCGATCTCCGACGTTCACGTAGCTCTGGCCGACTGGTCTGGCCCTACGTCATCTCCTGACGCCGATCTCCGACGACAGCGTAGTTCTGACCTTCTGGACTTGCCCTACGCCATCTCCTGAAGCCGACAAGAGCTTTCGCAAGAGGTGCCCCGTCCTCGGACTCCTGTGACCATGTTTCCACCTTTCCTATCTCAGCTCCTATCCCCTCAATATGTCCTCGCTCGCTGGCTTAGCACATCTCTCTTTCTCTATACCTTTACATTTATCCTTTTAATCCCTCCTTACCCCCATTCCTTGTGAGCTACTGGTGAGGTGTCGCACCCTGATGCAGGCAGTTACGGGGCTCACTTTTCTCTTCTTTTCCCTCTTATAGCCACATCCCATTCCCGTAGACAGACACGCGTAAGTTCAACGTGCACGTCTTCCTCTTCAGCAGTACGCGCTTTCTAAGGACGCCCTCTCAGGATGTGATCGGGAGCAGTCAGACTATAAGCACTATCGGGCAGAGGTTGCGCGTGATGTTCCCGATGGCAGGTGCAGCTTAGCTACTGCGCATGCGCTGCTTGGCCAGATGGTGTGGTATCTGGTCACTGGATAATGCGATGCTTGCTTTCTATTTGTATTTTGTGACGTTGATTGCGTGATAAACAGCAGCAAGCGCCGGCAAGCTGGAAAGTCAATATTCAAATGAGCACGTTTATTTTCTGCACTGACGTTGCACTGTACGCAGGCCCGTAGAATCTCGCCTCCGTCGAGGCCTGTAGCATGACGCCTCCACCTCCGTAGCTGAGGTTGAACCCTCGACCTTTCGGGTTAACAGCACCACCGTAACCACTCACTCACTCACTCACTCACTAACTCACTCACTCACTCACTTTGTCCACTAATATTATTTTTGTTGTCTATCATTTCTATTGGAATGCCCATGCAAACTTTATTTCGCCGAAAGAAAAGTAAGTCTAGCAGTGTACGAATCGGTGTTAGGGGTGGGGGAGGGTGATTACTATAAATTACTAGGTTAACGACTATTTATTGTTAACGCGCATATAATCTGAAAGTTCATACTACGAGCTCTTTAAGTGTTACCTTTACATGAATAAATGTAACCCTCGTGTAGTTTTTTGGGGAATAATGTTGAAGTTACAAAAGCTGAATAACTCAAATGTTGATTCAAGTTCAGAATGGATCTTATCATTCATGGAAAACTTGAGTATTTGCTATAGAAATTTTCGGGAAGGTAGTTTACAACAACTACAGTAAAAGCTGTCACATACGATGCTCTAGTATGGCCATACACTGTATTTTTACTTGAGTTAAAGAGGGAATAAGAATCAAAGAAAGGCAAGGAGGTTAACCATGGCTGAGCCAGGTAGCCTACCCTGCATTCGGAAGGAGGTCAAATGCCAGTATACTTAAGGTTGTCGTAGTGTGTTTTGAGATTTGTTTCATTTGTGTGCCGACTGACAAATCTCAAGTCGAAAATAATAATGAACAGCCTCAAGTAAATTACTTTGGCCACGATATTATCAAAGCAACGCTAACATCATGTCATTAGTTACTTATGACAACCATGTTTTTGTAAGGTGAAGCATACATCCTATTTAAAATAGTGTAGAACAACATTCCACAATTCGTTCTTATCACTATTACCACCTCTCTTCTTGCTGATACACTCTATGCTATCATTCGTGTAACCTCCGAAAATTCGTGTAATCCCCGAAGTTTACGCTGAACGATATACTTCCAAGGAAAATTCTATTGCAGGCTTGAAACAGTGGTCACTTAATATAGCTAACAAACAAAGCTGCTTTTGTCGAGATATGAAACAACCTCTCTCATTCCTTGGCATTGCTAATGATTTTCCGGTCTTTGGGCTGCAAAGCAAGTCATTATCATTTTATCTCAATCCTATGCTGGCATACGCGCAAACTTGTATATACCGTAAAACTAATTCGCTTTAATCGCATGGACGTCGCTCCTCTTAGTAGGGTGTGTACGGTCCCCGCTGCATCTAATATATGTCTTCGTGCACTCGGCGGTTCCTAGAGTATTTCCTCCCACGCAGTCTCACACTTACCATACACTCTCATTTAAGTTCTTGCGCAAGAAAAAAAAAGCAGATCCCACGTACAGAAGGAATCGATGATATGCGAAGCACGAATGAGGAAGGTTGACATGTCAATTTAAAATCAGCACAGCGATAGTAGCTGGACGGACGTAGTACACAGTGAACACTAGTAAAAATGTTATGTGCACTCACACATCTAGATGAGATGCAAGTATGTCGTTTATGGACACGTAACGGCGGCTCCACTAACGTTCGCAATACCAGCAGCGGCAGTGGTAGGCATGTAAATTATGTCATTCATGACTTACATGTCATGATTATCATATTTGACTCTGGCATTTGTATTCGTCGTCCATTAACGTCACGTAATACGAAACTCGTTATATGTTAAGCCAGCGAAACGGCCGCGAGCTCGCTATCAGTATAGCATGTACATGTTTTAAATGACACGCACGTAATAATGATTGTGTTTGGACGAGTCATTTACCTTCGTTATCCGCTCGTTTCACATGATACCAAATTTGGTTCAGTTAGGCCAGCGAGACGGCCGCGAGCACATCATGAGCGTGGCATGTAGTCATGTTCTTACATGACACGCTTTTCATGATTTTGACATTATGGCCTGTCACTTATGTTCGCCATACAGTCATGTTATACCATACCAGTTTTGCAATATGTCATGCGAACGGAGCCAACGCAAGCTCAGCAAGACCACGACATGTAAATCATCACATTAATGACACACATGTGATTATTTTCATGTTATGACTGTCACTTATGCTCGTCGTCATAGAGTCATGCTATAAATGAATGGACGGACGGGCGGATGGACGGACGGATAGATGGATGGATGGAAGCGGTCAAAGTCGTCAAAGTTCGCTAAGAAATGCTTCGCATTTAAAACGAGTGGCGATGCTTGCATAATTGCAGCGTTTCTTGACATTCTCGTCAGGTCTTAATCGACTGTACTTTTTTTTTAAGTACACGACTGGGTTTCAGAGCCCCGCAGTTGGTGTGCAGTGCTTTCTCACGTGCAGTCATGTTGTATCCCTGCCGTGTCAGAAATAAACTGCGATAATTTTTTTAAGAAAATCACGCTTCATCGAATCCTGTTATTTATTTAACTCTTTTGTTCGGTTTTGATACGCGAAGTCACCAATGATTGAGGTTTTCAACCTCTCATCGGTTATTCTATTATTAGCGAGACGATTGGGCTTATCATTCTTTCAACAAGAAGATAATTTTATACCCATAGTGTACTATTTAATTCGTTAACTTTATATGTATTTCTGTTGCCATATATGTTGCTATATACATTACGGTAATTTTGTCCAATTATTATACTGTCATGACAGTCGCATAAAAATTTTCACCTTTGGTTAGGGTAGTGTTTTGAGGTTGCTAAAAATAACGGCGAAAATGTATTTATTTATTTATTTATAGAATACTGCAGACAAAAAGTCCAAGCAGGGTGGGCATACATGAAACACTAAATAACAGAATGAAACAAGGTTGCAAAGCGTTTTTAACACAATTATGTATGCTAATAAACACCAGACTGCTCAGTTATGAAACAAAAATACCGTTGCAGCATGAGATAGTTTTTTCCTCTTCGAAGCGGCCTTGGAGAGTACGTGCGGTGCTATATCGCCGCCGTTTTTTGAAGTAGATCAAGAAGAAGAAAAAAGAGAACTGTTACTGGTAAAATCAGATAATTGCTGGGGGGTGGCTTGTAGCAAAATATTCGGACAAGAATAAGGTGTACGCGATTGAGAAGCGATAGCGTTGAAGAAGACAGGCTCATATAAGTCCTTCTCTCTGTTCTTTGTTCTTTTTTTTTCAATTTGAGAACAACACAGAGAAGTTATTCTACTGAACGCATCGTTTTGTCTCGTCAGTTCACATTCATGACACGAGCGTAGACAGAGTCCGTGCGGAGTCAGTTCTGGAAAGCCTTAATTCTGAGGGCGAGAGTGGAAACATCCGTTGCGACCTCGCATTGCAAAAACTGTATATCCGAGCATCACTTACGTTGTCAGTGATGCTCGTTTTTCTTCTTTTTCTTGAGTCTTTTCCGCGCGTTATCAGGGCTTCGGCTGTACCAGTGTGCTTCTAGCAGTGATTCCTGACAAAAAGTGTTCACGTCACAAATGTCGACGTTCTTACCGTTGCTGTAGCATTCTATGAATGCTACAGCAACGTGACATATCGAGACGCTGCGCTATAAATGCTGCGACAGGTGAATGCTCGAGAGTGGCAATTGCGTCAAACTCGTTGTCCTACGACATCCCAGTTTCTACCTGCAAGGCCATTCCAGACGCCCGAGAATCGCACACCACACAAGGAAATCAAGCTTCCCACACTCCAGCTGCAGACATTTGACGGACAGCTCTACCACTGGCCTTCGATTTGAGAGCAGTTTAGGACCACTGTCGAGGAAAACGAAAACCTGACAAAAAGAGGAAAGTTTCAATATCTAAAGACTCTTCTGAAAGGGTCAGCAGCCGCCGCGATTTCTGGGCTGCAAGCGACGGCCGAGTGCTACGGCAATGCCATCGAGATTTTGATAATTTGTTTCGAAGATAACCGGCGTATTGTATAGGACCATCTACGCCAACTGCGCGCTCTACCAGCAGTTGATTCTTTGGAAGACGTCTACAATCTTCGAAAGCTGTTGGATGATGTGCAGTGTCGCATCAGAGGTCTGAAACGATTAAACATCAGTCCTGCCAGTTATGCAACTATGATGAGAGATATTTTGTTGGAGGCGTTGCCAACAGACATCGTCGTTGGTTATTACCCGAAAGAAGCCAACCTAAGGTCACCACCGTCTACGACAGACAATGCAAGCTCGGGACAACAGCATGACTCAACATCGACAGCCACAGCCGAGAAGGAATTGTAAGAACTCCTGAAGTATCTCCGCGTGGAAGTTGAAAGCCGCGAAAAAAGTGAAGCCCATGAACCTAAAGGAAAGAAAGACACCCGTCCACCCGAAGAAAAAGGAACATTAACGCTACTCTACCAACAGCAGTGGTCTTGCAGTGTTCGTCGAAAGCTAAGGATAAAGACTGTCTGTTTTGTGGGTCTACAAAGCACGCTACTCCAGTTTGTGACAGCAGTATTACCCACGAAGAAAATTTGAAGAATTTGGCTGCCGAGAATTGATGTTATCGATGCACCGTAAGAGGGCATCTAGCCAAGGACTGCTACAGAAAAGTCTCCAAAAAGTCTCCAGAAAAGTCTACAGAAAAGTCAATTATGGAACATGCGGAGGGAGACACGTTTCTTCAGTGTGCGTTCCCAAGTGGAAACCGAGGAAAAAATAACACAAAGGCTTCATACCTGCAAACAGTCTGCATACTGGCTCTCCTTCGTACGTGGATTCTGATGTCTTACTGCAATCATTCAGGGCGTGGGTCATAGAGAAAACGCAAAAGGCCTATATTCGTGGCATCGTGGACAGCGGAAGCCAGCGTACATTTATTCGTAAAGATGTACCCAAGACGGTTGGATCGAAAGAACTGATCGGTCAATCTACAGCTAAATGTATTTGGACAGACAAGTTTCGTTTCGGGACAACATCGTGTCGTCGAACGAAAGCTTCACAGTCAGTATGACAACAAGGAGTACCTGTTAACCGCAATAGAAGTACCATTCATCTGCAAGGATGTTGTGCAAGTACCATTCAATCATGACTTTGTAAGAGATATTGAAATCGGCGGTCATCTCTTTGCTGATAATTTGGTGATGCCGCGCGGGGCTGCAGTTCTAGGAATCAGCCTTTTAATCGGTGCTGATCAGCTTGGGCAATTCATGTCGGGAGAGACGAAGCGGTACCGTGGACAGAAAAGCTTGGTGGCTATGGGTTCTTCTTTTGAATAGATGTTGCAAGGACCACTTTCTTTTGACACCCCTTTGAAATCAGCTCTCAACGTATGCGTCTTTCGACTAAGTACGAATGCCTCTACCAACGAGATTCTACCGAGGTTCAGGGACTTGGAGAGCATCGGGATTATGCCAGCCGACAACACTCCAACTAAAGCAAAGAATGGGTAAAAGAAATATTTGAACAGGATGTTACTTTCTTCAATGGTTGCTATCAAGTCGCGCGTCCTTGGAAAAAAAGCTGGGGACAACTAGATCGTAACCGAATGCAAGCAATGAAGCGACTGAACAGTCCGGGAAAGAAAATTGGAGTTCACTGTGGAATATAAGGCTATGACGACCTATCGAGCTTCTGTATCTGATGGAAATGTTTTCGAAGTAGTGAACGCAAAGTGCGCGACTTTGCGGTGGGTGAAGGATATTGAAAATTTGTCTTTCCTTGAGGAGATGATGAAGAAGAAGAAGCCGTCGAAAGAAACGCGTGAACTCTCAAGAAAGAAGAGAAAGAAGAAAGCGTCCGCCATCAAGCGTTTATAACTGCTATGTGTAGATAATGTAAATGTAGTCTTGTTTTTTCAAATGCCGTGACCAGTTATTTCACAGGGAACGCGCAACATCACAAGGTGTAAGTAATCTGTGCAGTAATGGATGAAAAGTTAGAGGACGCCTTGGTAGGGCTCAGCTCTTCGAATTTGTTAAGCTATTTAGCTTTGCAAATTCTTTTTGTTTCCACAACTTTGTCGGCACAAGGAGTGAAGGTGTCCCACGGAAAACGGAAAAAACGACGAGAAAGCACCACAACATTAAATTCCACGGACGGATGTAATTGCCACCGAGATAACATGGGAACAAATAATTGAACACTATGGGTCGTGTCGTTCGACATAACAAATGAAAAAAATGGTATCCTGTCGTCGTAACACCGGTAGTTGACTATAGATACCTTTTAGGTATACCGACAGGTTATGTATGTGAACAGTGATCGCAATCTTTCCAAAAGTTGGTCATCTTTTGTCTATAATAAGAATGATCTATCCTTTTCTGGACACCTGCTTGTTGAATTTGCTATGTTAATAGTGAATCACGTAGAATACACTGCGAAAAGTTTGTTTTCGGCTGCGTTCGTAATCTACGAATGCGTGGCTTCTGCCATGTTTTCCCAAATTATCAACCCACGGCTTCCAAAGATGTTGCCTGCCGCTCAGATTCCTGTAGAGGCTTCAGTTCTCAGAAAAAGTTATCCCTATTATTTTTTTAATTTATCTTCGGAGTCAGAAGCGACTGGGGTCACGCTTCAGTACCTGGCTTACGACTCCGGTTCATCATTTTACATACTTGACGCCTCACCACTCCTCCATGCACATAACCCCGCTAACATGTACGCAGAAAAGTCATAGCCTACTTATCGAGAAGAAAGGCATTATCAAGTTTACCGTTTATTTCATTATGACCGTTAGCTGACCTGTACCTAATATTTTTTTTATTGACGTGGTTTAAGATGTTGGCGCGCAAATAGGGCACTGGCTACTCCTTATCGTTTAGAGGTTTCTAACATAGAGCAGGTCGGGTTGAAGTCCCAAAGCCTAACAAGTACACAAGACATACAATATACAAATTAGCATAACAATTAAGACATAACACATCAAAACAACGTAATCAACAATCAAATATATGTGAACATACGGTTATGTTATACAAATTGAAGAGCAGCTGTTACATATAGCTAGCAGGCATATATATAATAGTCAACATAAGAGTCAACAGTCACATAATTATACACTGCACATGACATTACGCTTTTTCACAGCTTGTCAGGGCTTATTTCTCAACTACATGGTGTGTTGCAAAGTATTTCTACTAGACGATATCAATAATGAACTGCTTCGCTCATCTTTCTAGTCTCCTTTCTCTTTCCCCCAGCGAAGGGTAGCAAACAGGGCATGAACCTGGGTAACCTCTCTACCTTCTATGCTGTTTTTCTTCATTCCTTTTTTGTTTCAGTGATCAGCACATGTACCCTGCAAGAATAATAATTACAATCGTGATTAGAGACAAATAGGGTAACGCTTTTATGAAGGGCTGGAGTTGTTCACCAGGCTGTTCGCTTGACATGCTAATCCAAGTACTGGAAACCTTGTTCAAGACAGCTGCCGTAACTGACCGTATTGTGGCACTTACTGTTTACTGTAAGAAATCTGTCTTTTCAAACGATCTGACTGTTAGAACAAATTGCGACGTCTATGCAAGAGGAGAGCCCATACATACAAAAACATTTTACCCTGAGTATGCTCGTAAAACAGCACATCAGAGAGCAGGTCCCATTCTAAAAATTTGTTTTTCGCAAGTGCTTTTTACTATTGGCTTACCGGCTACAGCTAATGACATGTCGAGCATCGTGACTGGATTGAATACTCTGCTACGGGCATGCATTTTGAGCGCGACACATTTTAAGGTGAGAGCCTTATGTTGTCTCACGAGTCGAAAAAATCGGCGTCCAGCCTTGACAGGTACAAACCGTACCACAAGTATGTCTCATTCCGTCATCAATGATGCCATGTCATGACGTATTCAATGACTGACGTCGAATAGCCAAATTTTCCTGCATTCGGATGAGCAGGATGATTAATGAGTGGGGTGTTTCTGTTTGAAAGGACAATTAATTGGCTTATTTATTTTCATAACTGTGCCCACCACACCTGAAAGTTTCGAGTAGTGCCCATTTACGCTTCCATGTGGCCGCGTAGTAAACAAAAAATTTCGTGGTTTTAGGGCATCAAGGACGTGTTCATTCATCGTCGTAGCTTTTATGCATTATTGAAGTACTTACTTTAGGCGTGGTTGTTCACTAACTGAAGAGTGGCTGCATGAGGGGACGGCAAATGCTGCAATTATGTCAAAAGGCCGCTTTTACAAGGCGAGGCTATTTCATCAGACTCAGGTCGGCTTGCATCGCCGGAGTAACGAGGCAAACCGAATTGTCAATATGACGCACGTCTTTCCATTTATGGCTCCATTATCCGGATGGGCGTCTTAGTCACTGATTTGAGTTGCTTTACGCGCTTGCTGCTTCTTTTTTTTTCCCGACTCGCTATACTACCTTCAAGTTTTCCGTGCATAAGATAGCCAGCTGGCGCAACTTAACCTGGGCCGATTAACGATTAACGTGTGCTGGTGTATGCATCCGCAATGACACGCATTTTTAAACTATCCTTATGCTCGAGTTGTTGCGTGCTGCCGTAAGTTGCTTTTTCTTACGCAACGCTCGCGAAGCTTGAATTTACGTCAAGATGTTGATGCAGCCCGTTGCGTGAAATTTGAGCTAGCGTTTCAATTCACCCGCTACATAGGTTGATTGATGCGGCCCGCAGTCTTGCATTTTGAGGCATTCGTTAAACTCAAACTGTATTTGAAGAAATCCATGTCTTTTCACGGTAGGATCACTGCATACCTTAAGTGTGTACTCTAAAAAATAGTAGAAAGCTTGTCACCACAAGCATATATTTACTTACAGAAGCTGTTGCTAACTTGCTTGGGCAATTACTATCTTTTGTAACCTTTTTATTGCGTAAGTTTGCAGACACTTAACGGTTGCAACGGTCTCTTTCCGCACTCTTAGTAACTTTTCGCCATGTACCTTTTTCATGTTCTTCGTAACATGTTCTTTGTATTTATATTTCATTAAACGTCGTACGCTACGTTACATCCAACACCTAATATAATTGTACATTGTCCAAACAAACAGGTACACTTAATATATTCATCCTAAAGCCTACGTGGCCCCCAGCACCAGTTTCATTCCCCAAACGTAGGGCAATACCTGAAGACACGAGCTGAACGTGTCGCGTGAACTTATCGTTGTGTATGAGTGTGGTGCCGAGTCGTCGGGGTGTAATGGGGTTCTTCAGAACATGTGAATTATGCGGACTTCGTTGCGTCATTTGACCACAACGTCCGTAAGGAAGATGGCAAGGCTGTATCCTGTTTTTCTCACTTTATGCAAACAACCCATGAACATCAAGCAGACAACACGCACTAATGAAAATAAAACATCTTACATCCTATGGTACAGAGCTCTAAGCAGTCGCAAAAACGAGTCTATTTCCAAAGTTAACCGAAACAGACTCACCGGGGAGTGCTATACTACTGAGGTGTCGGGAACATCCACAGATAGCATGCTGCAGACACGAGCACGGGGATGCCGTCGGAGGAGGAACTCGACGAGGAGGAAGGCGACGCTCAGGTGTATGCACCGACGGAGCAGATAGGTGCCGAAGACAGGGCCGATGAAGTCACACAGTTTTCTCCTTGGACGCGCGGACCAGGGGCCATAGCCAAGCACTCGGGCTAACGCCCGACAGAGAACCTTGTGGCCGCGGTAGCTTCCGCTGGCTCCATGGACCATCAAAGCTTGAGGTCAAGCAAAACAGATGGCTCCGACTGTTGACCTCTGCCAGGCAGTCGGGGCAGACCATGGCCGTGACGCTGCATGGCGAACTGCCTCTTCCCTGCTTATGCCCGAAAAAACCAAGAGCCCCCTGCCGACTGTCATGGCACTCTTCGGGTCAATCCGTCGACCTTCCATTGGAGCTTGCTGGGATCCCGTGTCGACAAGTCATTGGTCTCTGAAATCTACGTTGTCACTCCTGATTGGGCCATTTTACTTTTGTGTTGTTGATGTAGCGCCCTAGCGACGATGTTCCTCGTCGTCGTCATCACCCGGTTTCTGTTTGCACGTGCATGCTTGTCTTCTGATTTTCGGTGTTGCACCCTTTTTTAAAATACTCGCATAACGCGTGCACTGCACTTATTGCACGGGGTCTATAGCAATTCAAGCTGACACCTTGTGGCGAGTGATGCAAACATACCATTGCTTTCGTACAAAGTTTCTTGCATTTCGCCGCTTTATAGAACTATAAATCATTCGCTCCTTACCTTTTCTTCTACAATTATACGTTATTAGGATAACCGTACAAGTAATTACTAGTAACTATGTCTGATTCTCGAGTGAGGACCACTGTACACTTCCATATCCATTTACCAGAGTTTTAATTAGTACTCCGAATTGCCCACAAAAAAGAATACAGCCCTAAAGGCAGCGTGTGTCTATTCTTTAGCAGTTAGAAACTTTTCACGTTTAATTTTAATGCACTCCTACCGCCCGCGAAGTATAAGCTCAACGTAACAATCTTATAGAAGTATTCGCTTCACTTCGCAAAACAGGTGCGCACAACTCGTCAGTTGACATGAAACATCAAAGTAGGCGTGCGACCACTCGAAATCGGCAAAACTGTGATATTGCGAACGCTTTGAAACCAACAATGTCAAATTTGAGCGAGAAAGGAAGAAGTTAGGAGATAATAAATGCGTGAAAAGGAGGGTAATCCAGGGCACTAAGTCGGCCTAAACTCGAAATGTCATAAGTTCTCAACCACGTGGGGTATTTTTTAAATAAAAAATGGGCTTTCCCACAGTTAAGAAAAGAAGGCCAGGCGTATTGCGAATCCGATGAAGCTGGGAGCTGATAGGTGGTTAGGTGGTGATCTACAGCGCTCAGAAATTGTAACAGAACCCCATACTTAGAGATAGCTCAGCAGCGAAGCATACAGGGACAAAATTCGGTTCGAATTCAGATGCCATGCCATTCTCTATGGTATATTTACTTACAACGAGTGACAAAAAATCGTTCAAAGAAAAAAGGAATCTGGGGTGTGGCCTCACTGACGACCACCTGCCAGTAATGCACTTCGTTACTAGAGCAGGATTGACTATCCTGGTGCAGTACCTGGCCACAATCTACTATGACTACTATTGCGTCTCTCATATTCATATGGTGGTTTTGGGACGTTAAACCCCACATATCAATATCTACCATGACTACAGTAATTAACCCTTGGCCCTCAGTCCCCAGCGGCTCTGAAGCAACTGTCCAAGGCGGCGGTCAGACCTCCGACGCAGTGGAGGGTGCTAAGAATCTCTGAGTCCAGACAGGCCACCAATGGAATCTGAACTTGACTATACCTTGAACGTTAGAATGCTATCTAGTGAGGCTAGTTTATAGCGGTCCTATTCGAAGAATTAGAGGGTGTTAAATGGGATTTAATAGTGCTCAGCGAAGTTAGGAGGACACTTGAGGCTTATACAGCACTGTAGAACGGAGACGCCCTATGCTAGCGTGAATTAGTTGACAAAAAAGAACTAGGGGCGGGGTTTCTTATACGCAAGAATATCGCTGGCAACATAGAGAAATGCTGTAGCAATAGTGAGAGGGTGGCAAGTATCATTATTAAGTTTAACAAAAGGTACAAGATGAAGTTTGTACAGGGCTACGCGCCTACAGCGAGCCATAATGATCATTTGGTTGAATGCTTCTATGAATACCTTGAGCCAGCCATTAATAAAGGAAAGTTATAGTATGCTATTTCGATGGGCAACATTAGTGCCAATGTAGGCAAGAAACAGGGCGGAGACCATGCACGCAGTGGGGAATTGTGGCGTCGGCTCTGGAAATGCCAGAGGGGAGTCATTATCAGAGTTCGCCAGACTTAATTTACAGATCTAGAATACCTTCTTAGAAAACGGGCTAACCGTACATGGACGTGCTGAAGTCGAGATGGCGAAATTAAAAATAAAATAGACTTCATTCTGTGTGTGCACCCAGGCGTTGTACAGAGAAGTAAAGTGGCAAGATCCGATGCAGCGACCATGGAATAGTAAGAGCTCAATACACTTTGATTGTAAAAGAGCAAAAACAGAAACTGATGTGCAAGACGGCAATTATTGAACTAGAGGTTGGCCCCGCCGCGGTGGTATAGTGGCTAAGGTACTCGGCTGCTGACCCACAGGTCGCGGGCTTGAATCCCGGCTGCGGCGGCTGCATTTCCGATGGAGGCGGAGATGTTGTAGGCCCGTGTGCTCAGATTTGGGTGGACGTTAAAGAACACCAGGTGATCTAACTTTCCGGAGCCCTCCACTACGGCGTCTCTCATAATCATATAGTAATTTTGGGACGTTAAACCCCACATATCAATCAAATCAACTACAGTTTGTGGGAACCATGCGCATCAGCTATCAAGAGATAGCGCCACGTGTTGCGCAGTAACGGTGCGCGTGGCCCACTTGCTCTCTTCAAAAGGGTCAGACTGCGTGCTGCCCGAAGGGAAAAATGCTGGGGCTGCCACGAAGCAAGGGTGCTATCAGCCAGGCTGGTCAATTGAAACTGGCCAAGGATGGTGGCTACCGCGCCGCTGTCTCGTCGCTGGGCCAACCCTACCATATGCCGCACTTAGTTAAATAAATGTTGTTGTTTGTGTGTACGTGAGGCTTTCGCAGTTCTTGCTTTACATACGGACGGAGTGCAGCAAGCCCGATACCCACAAGGTGCGAGCGAAAGTACATAATTTCAGAGTTTCGCTTCAGAATAGATTAGAGGCACTAAACGAGGTAACCGACGTTAACGTTCACACAATGAAAGATAATAATCTTACTAGTATCATCAAAGAGTGTGCAATTGAAGTTGGAGGTACAGTCACTAGACAGGACACTCGCAAACTATCTCAGGAGATGAAAAATTTTATTAAGAGACGAAAAACTATGACAGCCTCAAATGCAATCGACATAATAGAGCTAGAGGAGCTTTCGAAGTTAATCAATAGACGCAAGGTAGCCGACATAAAAAGGTATAACATGGAGAGAATCGGGGAGGCTGTAAAAAGTGACAGAAGCCTAAAAACTGCGAAGGCAACCTTGTGCATAGGCGAAAATCTGATGTATGCATTAGGTAACAAGGAAGGCAATGCGATAACCAATATGGATAGGATAGTTGAGGTGGTGGAGGAGTTCTACAGAGAGCTGCACAGAAGCCGAAAGAGCGAGGATGATATCGTAAGAAGCAATAATAGCACAGAAGAATTCTACACCCTACCAGTAACGACAGGGGAAGTGAGGAAAGTGCTATAAAGAATGCAAAGAGGCAAAGCCGCTGGTGAGAATTAGGTAACAATGAACCTACTGAAAAAATGCGGAGAAAATGTGCTAGAAAAACTGGCCACCTTATATACGAAGTGTCTCTTGACAGGAAGGGTATCAGGATCTTGCAAGAACGCCAGCATCAATTTAATTCATAAGAAAAGAGTCGTCAAGGACTTGAAAAATTACAGGCTGATCAGCTTAGGGTTCGTTCTCTGCAAACTATTAAAAATATTAGGTAACAGAGTTATAGGGACGTTAGAGTTCTATCAATCAAAAAACCAAGCGGGATTTCACACAGGCTACTCCACAATAGACCACAGTCATTCTATAAAACAGGTAATGGAGAAATGCGTGGAATACAGCCGGCCCCTATACATAGTTTTTATAGATTACGAGGAGGCGTTTGACTCAACAGCGACATCAACAATAGTGCAAGCACTACGGAATCAGAGCATCGACGAACCCTACATAAAATATTGGAAGAAATCTACTGTGGGTCCACAGCCACCATAGTTCTCCATAAAGAAAGCTACAGAATCCCATTAGAAAATTGTATAAAGCACAGAGACATTATCTCTCAAATGCTATTCATCGCTTCTCTACAGGAGGTTTTCAAGACTCTAGATTAAGAAGAGTTGGGAATAAGAGTTAATGGAGAGTATCTTAGTAACCTGTGATTCGCTGATAACATTGCCTTGATGAGTAACTCAGGCGACAAATTACTGCTCATGATTACAGATCTGAACTCGAAAAGCGGAAAAGTAGGTCTGAAAATTTATATGTAGAAATCTCTAGTAATGTGTAAGAGTCTTGGCAGAAAACAGCACTTTGTGATAGATGGAGAGACGCTGGAAGTTGTAATGGATTATGTCTACTTAGGACAGTAGGTAACCGTGGAGCCGAACCATGAGAGTTAAATAACTAGATGAATAGGGATAGGGTAAATTACATTCCGCAAGCATTCTCAAATCATGACTGGTAGATTGCCACTATCCCTCAAAAGGAAGATATAAAACAGTTGCATCTTGCCAGTACTTACCTACGGAGCAGAAACCTTGAGGCTTACTAAGAGGATTCAGCTTAAATTGATGAAGATGCAGCGAGCGATGTAAAGAAAAATGATAGGTCTAGCCACAAGGAAAAGATGAGGCCAGAAAGGGCCAGGGAACAAACCGTGGTTAAGGATACAATAGTTGGAATCAAGAAAAAAAATTAACATGGGCCGGGCACGTAGCACGTACGCAGGATAACCTCTGGTCATTAGGGCTAACTGACTGGATTCCCAGAGAAGGCAAATGCACGAAGGGAAGGCCGAAAGTTAGGTGGGCCGATGAGGTTAAAACGTTCGGTGGTATAAAGGCCAAAGCCCATAACCGCGAAAATGCTCGTGACAGCGACGAGCGACGCCACGTAGATTGCCTTTGGGCGAACAGTCGCTAGCGCAGGCAAACTTCATTTACGCGACGGCTTCGGCGAGCGAACTCCACCGTTGCTTGCATGAGACCACCTACTCGTACAAGAAAACCACGTAGAGAGTGGCATGCAATTTGAAAATAAAATATATTGTTGTGTAATGGAACGAAAAGTGGTTATTATTGCCTTGCAGCACTTTTTTTTATTGTGCACGTGCATAGACATTACGTCATTTCTTCGTTGTTCACGCGTGACTCGGGCGGAAAGGAACACGAGAGGAGGTGGTGATTTCGTGCCACATGAAGAGAACCGGCAGTACGTCAGTTATGTACATCCTGTTCCGGCGCTTTGAGCCTAGCACTTCCGGGCGATGGGCGATGGTTTCCAAATCTGGCAAACCGAGTGATCGCGTGAAAAATACCACATGATACGTCGCGCGAACGCCCTGTTTCGTCGCTCATAGCATCGCTAGTCTCTGTCGCGTGCATTTTCGCGTTTATGGGGTTTGGCCTTAACGTGACAACGGAAAGCACAAGACCGGGTTTATAGGTGGGTCATGGGAGAGGCCTTTGCTCTGCAGTGGGCGTAGTCAGGCTGATGACGATGACGAAATAAGATACTAAGACAAGGATGAAAAGAGAACTGTTGGTGTTATGTACATAGCGCTTATTTGGAATACATGCGAGGAAAAAAAATGCTAACGTTGTCCGATTCTTTCGCCGGGCACTATGCCTTAAGCAATATCGAACCACTACTTTCCTCATGACGAATTACGCCAGTCTAAATATAGGAATTGAACGGTTGCCAAATGTGTTTCACAATACTTGCGGGCACCTATTGAAGATTGCACCTGATTCTCGTATACAGTAATGCCACCCTATATGTCACAAGATATAAACGTTTTTGTGTTGTTATTACTCGATTAACTGTTTGTTGTATTAGCCAGAAGAGGAAAATTTACCTATAGTACAATTGCATTCGAAACGCAAAGCACTGTTGATTTGTTTTTTCTAGCTCATGGTTACTGAAATTTTGTTAATTATGACGGTTAAAGAGATGCAGATGGATGCCCAGAAAAACACTCAGAGTTTCTTAAAAGAAAACTAAAAATTAGCAGTTAAAAACAGTTCAAAATTTAGCTTGACTTGTAGAAAACTACGGCGTCGTAGAGGGTCGGCGAATGATCTAACGCAAGCAGTAGAAGTAAAAATACGTAGCCGGCGCCCTTGTCACTTATGAACGCAGTGACATGGCCTCATTTATTTCGCCGCTACATCATTTCTAATGCCGAGTTAATAACACGCTACAGAGATAATCATGCAGAAAAATCACGTGGGGCTACATTCATTCAAGGCGCTACGTGGCTCTTTTATGTGATAATAATGCAGCGGAGGTAACCTGTACAATGTATAGCAAGCTGATTTTACAAAACAGTAGTCGCGACCCGAGCTCTGAATCATATTATTGGATTGACGCTTGAAGGCGTACAGTATTTGCGTAGAAAACACAGAGTGGACCGTAACCCTCGACACTAACATAAGTCATTTTCTACATGTAAGGCCCGAAAACCACCGACTGTTAGTAATGTAGTCATTCCTTTCGTCTGTGTATGAAACACTTCGGTCAATACGCACGCCAGAGGTTGCAGCTTTGTCTGTATGGTGAATGAGCTAAACTAAACTTCGATAACATATATCGGTGAGGGGTCGTGTGGGTGCACATTGAAAGCATTGTGAGAATCGGGCTGCACAAACGAAAATGCACTACTGAACTGCACTACTGAGCGTGAGCTTTTTTTCGTAGAAGAAAAAATAACTTAATGAGAGGAAAACTGCAATGAATGACAGCAAAAGTAGACGTATGGTGGAAGGAGAAAGGTTTGTTTAGCTTCGTTGTTCCGATTTATTGGCTGGGAGTGTGGACGTTCCCACCATAAAGACGAGGCTGCCTGCAGCTTTCTTACACTTTATGAACACAAGAAAAAAACACGCATACGCACACGCATACGCACACGCACACTCACACTCATACACACACGCACACACACGCACACACACGCACACACACGCGCGCACACGCACACACACGCACACACACACACACACCACACACACAAAAAAAAAAAAAGCACACGCTAGCCACTTAACGTCCCTACTCCTACACAAAAGTCATATGCTCCAAGTTTACGCGGGCTCACCGACGACGTTGAGAGTGGCGTGATGCTGAGGCATGATGACGAGATGAGGTGCTTAGTCGGGAGAGCACAGCTTCTGGAAGGTCGCCTCTGGGAACTTCCAAAGGAGCTTGGTGCCTGCAGTCCCGACGCGCACGAGACGGACGAAGTTGGCAGCCACGTGACACCCGGAGCCTCAACTCGTGGACCGCAACGTTAGGGAATGACGCTCGGCTCCGGCCACTTGACTGCCTCGAATCACTCACACCGTCCGCCCCTTGCTTTTCTTCTCTTGCCTGCCAGTCCTCGTGTTCCCGCCTCATCCGCGCGTGCCTCGGCGTCTTCTTTCATCGCCGAACACACAGACGCACTCGCTCGTTGGCGCGCATAGCACACAGATGAGCACTTTCTGTGTGCTGCTTACTGTGCGCGATTTCAGTGTATACAGTGCATGTAAAGCAGACACTTAACGTATACAATTCGTTTCTTTTTCGGTTACTCACAAGGAAACGGCTCGTAAGCATTCGATTCAGCACAGCTAAGGCACATCTACTCTATGAGAAAACAGTGGCCAGTGGGGTTACATGCTCATCTTTATGAATAAAATTTTCTGAAGGCGTTCACTACTTAAACTGCAGCTGCGAACACTTGTACACAAACGAGGCGCTCACTCAAAGCGCGGGTGACCTCGTACAGCATAACCCTGAGCTCGACGTTCACTTAATAAACTTTCGTCCGACACAAATTTTGTGAAAGCGCTTGGAGTATAGGCACCAGAATGCTACCTTCGTAATACGATTATATGAACAGACGCGCATCTCATTGGGCAATTAACAGTAACCATTTATCTAATAATGTCAATTAGTTCAGCTTTAGAAGTTATATGATAGTTATTCGCGAATCTGAAACCATCCGTCATTTGAGCCTTGGCTTTGTTGTTTCTTTAACTTTTTTTTTGCGCCATGCATTGCTGGTCAAGGTTCCCCGATTGTTGCCTCGCGAAAGAGCCAAGTGTGCTTTGAAAGTTGACCCTTGATGTGTCGTAGCTTTTTCCTCTCAACGTCTGGCTAATCAGTCTCTTCTGACTTATCGGTCCCTTAATCAGTGCCGGAAATGACCCATCGTCCAAATAAACGCGAGGTAGGTTTTATTCAAATAAAGTTAAAAATACTGCTATGTATGAAGACGGGTCTTTGGAGGCATGGCATAGAAAATAAATTACAGAACAACATAACAGGTGCCAGATGTGATGCATGAGCTCTATAGACAGTAAATACAAAAGCTTTCGGGAAGTGATTTTTAATTGCAATTCATTGATAATTGTTGTTTGTCTACAGTGAACTATGTCGGCCTGTCCTCGGGAACTGTATTTAAGTGCGGAATGGCTAGAGGTTGCCAGTTTTTTTAGCTTGATATAAAATACTTTTTATATGTGTACTGTACATAACGTCGGCGGCATCGAGAACATTCACAATCCATAGACAAATAATGTGTTTACAGGTCATGAGCTTCCAAACTTTCTTTCTACTTCGTGGTATAAGCTTTTAAAGATAACAAAATCTGAGTTTCTGAAAATCAGTGCTGCAGAAGTCGGCCAGGTGAAGGATAGTTCGTGAACCCTCAACTATTTTTGTAGACTACGAATCTTCGTTTGCGAGGTGTAGCTACTCAATACATACGGATGACTGAATACTTTTCTATTTCGGAAACCCTCATTATCTTTCTCTTGTTTTCCATGAGTCATTTGGCGTCGAATTCATCCCTCCCATCATTCTGGCATTTAATTCTGGCAACCTCTCACCTGGCTTTTAACTATAGAACGAGTTTAATAATATTGCGCACCTGTTGCTGGGACACATTACGTCATCCGCAGTGTTAAGGTGTCTCAATGGAAAGCAAAAGTATTCTTTTTGTGAGTAAGCGCGGATTCACGAAATGCTTCTGCGAAGCACAGTTGTTTGAGTTAGCCCCTGACCATCGTTTCACCATATACACATGTCTCGTTCACACTTTACCGTATACACATGTCTCATTCAAGATATATAGTAGCTACAGATATCCGCAATTAGAGGGTGAGTGCCGAAGTTACACACAATAAACTGTTAAAAAAGTGGGGACTCATCCAAACATAGCTCAATAAGGTCGTTCGGTTGATTCAAAGTTTTCTGATGAATCGTTCGCACCTATTTCCTGCTCACGAACTCTTGCCACAGTCAGCCCACACATGCTCCTGTTGCGGCAGGGCTCCGTATTATATGTCAAAGTTTTCTTTTTATTTTATAATACATGATTTACGCAATGACATATGATCTACAATGACGTTATTGGAGGACGAGACAGCAGTGCACCCGGTATCACGAACACTTAAAGGATCTCAAAAATTTACAAGATGATTTTAATGAACATGAAACAAAATGTTGCGAATAGCGGATGATGTAAATAGATGCGCACATTGCAACCTCTTATACTTGTTCTTCACTAGGTACGAGTACGTATGTTCCAATTAAAATTCTTGGCCCAGTCCATCTTGCTCATATACTTTGTTAGCTTTCATTGCATCTTTGTGGCAGCCACCGTAAACACTCTCGGAATGGCGACGATTTCAGAATAGAGAAACATACTATATAAAGAGTGGCCACTGGAGCCTCTTCGCGGCCCAGCAAGACAGGCTCTGACCAACCGCTAGATGGCGCGCCCATGCCCGCTTCTACTCTTTTCTCACGACGTGTAATAGCTGCCTCAGGAGGTCAATGAAAACATAAGTTTAGCGTCAAAGTTTTGCAAAAAGAGAAACTTTATTGATTTGTGCAAGTTTCCACATCCGCTTTCAACGTGTCCCACTGAGAACTTTTAATGCTATACCACAAAAATCTGTAAAGTTTGACTGGAAAGTGTTTTCCGGCATTTATTTTGCACAAAGGGTACAAACTCTCGTGGTTTAGATGTGCTGTCGATGTATTCCTTTCGTGCATAGATGGGTCTGTAGCCTAGTGGTAAAGACACTCGTTTTCAGAGCATGAGGGTACGGGTTCAAATACCAGCATTGAAAAGAAAAAAGTTTGTTATTTTATTTATGCAAAAGACATTATCGGGTCTGACCAGCCACTCGTGGCGCTGAAAGCAGCACAGTAGCTGAGCCGCAGGGCCCTACGGAAGTGTCCACTCTTTATGTAAGTAAGTTTTACTATGCTTTCAGTTCAAAAGCCTTTCAATTTTTAGTTGATATAGCATTCGCACGGCCTGAGGTTGTGCGCGCAGACGCTTGTTTTTTTTACCACTAATCTCACATAAGGACGGCGAGCTCATCGCAAGTTCTTATAGGGGGAGCAAAATACGCACTTTAGCGATTGATAATGTTCGAGCCACCTTGCGGGCGCGGCCATGCGAAATGCGTGGCGGAATAAGGGACTCGGTGCGAACAAGCGCAACAAAGTCTGGGTCATGGCGCCCGCGGCCTCCGCACGCAATGTGGCGCAAGTCGGCCTTCGGCGTGAGCCCTACTTCTTCCCAACAGTCACCACACGCATAAGGGGCTCTGCAAGCGCTTGCAGCGCTCTAACGAAAGTAGCGTACAACGCTAAAAAAGCCGGCTGCGCTCCATACAGCGCTATACGGCTGTGTTGGTTTAAGGGACACGGCCTCAATAAAATATCGTGTTACATTAGTTACATCAGTCCTTGGCCGTTTACGTGTTGTACCGACCGCTATGAGGCGAGTTGCTGCGCGCGATCTTTCTCTCGGCGTCTGGGGCACGCAGGCGCTGATGTCATCGGATGCAAGGACCCTCGCACCTTCATCGTCTCGTGCGTCGCTGGGATTGCGTATGACCGAGTCACCACGGAGGAAACCCGTGACGCCAGAGGGGCTCGCAGCACTCATGTGATGGCTACGTCTACTCGCCGCGAACACACGAAAACGTCGGCTTGCACCAACCTTGTAATTCGTGTGTAAGTTCCACACAAACGAATAAAGTGAGGAGATCCGACGTGCCTCTTTTAGTTGCATGTTACGACCACATGATGAAAAAAAAAACGTCTTCATTGTCTTTTTTCTTTACGTGCTCGTGAATTCTGATGTCAGCTTTTTGCGCGAGTCGTCATGTAAGATTGCATATTATCTGTGAGCGTGTGTAACAAATGCCAGGAGTTGCTTTCACAACACGCCCACTGGCTGCCACTGCGGTGTAGCGATTTCGACGCTCTGCTGCTGCCCGTGTATACTGCATTATGTCAGTGGACGTAAAGAACACCAAATGATCAAACATTTCTGGAGCACTCTACTACGGCGGGCTTCAAAACCATATCGTGGTTTTGGCACAGAAAACCCCACATATTATTTTATTATTATTATACACGCCCACTTATCACAATTTGCAATTTATACTTTTCAAACAATTGCGCAATCATGTGTAAAACTTACGTATAGCCGGCATGTCCTCATGCTTTGCACACCTCCAAGGCTACGTTGCACCAACTAGGTGGCGCTGCAATGTTTTCATTTATCACGTCGGCTTTGTCAACTTTGGTCACTAAAGGAAAGCGAAGAAAGGGAGATGACAGTCCACAGTAATCTTGATTATCTGTGCTTCATCTATTGGTTACAAGCCGAGCTTTGTGGAGTTCAAGTTTAGCGAGGTTCACTTTTCATTTCGATTGTAAATGCATCCAAGTCATGCGGTGCATGTCGCACTCGGAAAGCCTCAGGCATTCCCGTTCATGATAAGCGGTATTAGTTGTCACAATGAATGTGCATTGTGCACGTTTCTGCCATTTTGCTTCCACGAGTAATATTTATAGGCGTTTTACATTCCGAAACCATGATTTGATTATCAGCGACGCAGCAGTGGAGGGCTACGGAAATTTCTCCCACCTAGGATGCTTGAACATTCACATAATTCTAAGCACACGTGCTCGTACATTTTGCCTCCATAGAAATGCGTCCACTTAGGCCGCAATTGGATCGCGCGACCATTGAGGCAGAAATAGAGCCCCGTAACCACTAAGACCATCGTGGCGGCTAATTTTGCATCTCCTGTTCGCTACGTTATTTTTTCTGGCGCAACTGTCCAACTGTGCAAAGCTTTGGAGGATTTTGATCGAGATCGAAAGCCAAAAGACGAAACACAAAAAGTGGCACGCGCAATCACTGGACTGACAGCAGTGAACATCAAGGATACAACATGCACCAACGAGTAAATTAGCAATAGCCGTAGAATATGCACCAACTGAGGCAGATTGCAGCCCCGCCGTGGTCGTCTAGTGGCTAAGGTACTCTGCTGCTGACCCGGAGGTCGCGAGATCAAATCCCGGCGGCGGCGGCTGCATTTCCGATGGAGGCGGAAATGTTGTAGGCCCGTGTGCTCAGATTTGGGGGCACGTTAAAGAACCCCAGGTAGTCGAAATTTCCGGAGGCCTCCACTATGGCGTCTCTCATAATCATATGGTGGCTTTGGGACGTTAAACTCTACATATCAATCAATCTGAGGCAGATCGCAACTTTACTGCAGTATCTTTTTCATGCCACCAGGAGCAGCGATACCACGTTCTGATATATATCCTTTTTCGCAGGGTGCATTATTGGAGTGGTGAGGATGCTGCGGTCAGCACATAATTACACACGTCTGCCACACTGTCGATCAGTTGTTGGTACACGTAGTGTGACGAATATTTGTAGGGGGCTGGTATATTAAACCTGAGCTACGAGAACAAGGATAGACGCGAAAGAACGGTATACATTTTGTAAAGCGATGTCTCGTCTGATGCTAATGGCCAGAGTGATGGTCCGCCTACGTTATCCTCACAACTAGCTCACCGTGAAGGGCAGATGACCTGACTAGCATAGAAAAGGGCATGACACATTCTTCCAAAGTACCAGCCAAGTTTCGTTACAAGCCAAGGGTCCGATCCGGCACTCCTGTGGGCGAGATGCCCCTGGTCTGACCGGCGCGATTGTAGTTCGATCGGGCATTATTACATCATAATACGATGTAACATCGTAGTAGTTCACATAGTAGACTACGATAACCAGCGTTACGTATAAAACTGAAAACAGTGAAAACTGCTCAGTGGTGCTCGGGGACCGCAAACGAAACGAATAGTAGCGTGCGCCTGCATGCATGGCAGAATTAAGAGGAGCTCGTCCCGCGTTATGCCCATCATGTACTATCGAGAGCAATACAAGCTCAAACACGAGCTAGTGACAAGTGCCCTCAAAACCAAGATAACGTGATACGTGGATAGTGCCGCTGAAACCGTAGGATGAGAGCGCTTTAGACTGTTGTCACTCCCGCATGATCGTTGCGGTGAAATCACAGCTGGTACAGCAATGTTAACACAAAAATAAATGCACGAAAAACAAGATAAGCGAAAGATGCGAATCAAAATTCTTCCCAAACACCACTTACATGTAATAAAAGCATGACTTGTGCATGACGGCAGGCTACGTCACCTCCAATATCTTTGTGACTGCATATAGACTGATGGGTCATTGGTTGTGGCTGTGCGCGTTGATGTGAGCTCATATCACCGCTAGCAGCCGCTGACAGGGTTTCGACAGCTGGTATGGTGGCGCTGTGGTGCTAGGAGGATGTCGCGACGAATTCACGTGCACGGCCACTACTGCCAACGCTGATCTAGCACGACTTCGCAATTATAGTAAGCGCTAAAAATGAAAAGCGTTTACTTATCTCGCAAACTACGTGCACCTTTATCCGACGCTTTATCGCTCGTACTCGTGACCCTTCTGCGCAAGTCCATACAGTGTTATTTTTGGGTAGCTGACCGGCAGCTCACTGACGGCAGTGCTGTAGACGTTGTCACAGTCATACATGCAACACGAATTAGCTTGATCGCTTCGAACTGCTATTTTCCAGTCTACGCAGCCATTGCAGTCGCGACTGAATAGCAGCGAACCGCGCTGCGGAACGGCGCCACTTGTTCAGGGAAAACTGCGGCGCACTAGGCTGCGTTTTGCAGCAACGATATCGATATCGAGGCGGGAGTGTGAACAGCTAGCGGAAACGCGGCATCCTTTCCACTTTGTTTCTGACTGCGGACACTCAAAATCACCCGATGTAGGGTTCGAGGATATGTGCGTAATACCAAAATGACCAGTGTGTCACTGGTGGGGCTTGGGAGAACCAGTGGGCCTTATCAATGCAGACGTGCAATATTGCCGAAATTTTCTCGATAGAAATTTCAGCGTTTGCGTAGCATCATTCCCTAAGCATCTAAGCCCTCCCCATCTCTCCTTTTCCCAGATGCCACCTATGTTCTGCCGAGATTCGACATTGCATCCGAAGTCGAAGTGTAACCATGCTGAACTGAGTCCTGCTGCCAACGAGGAGCAGGATTAGTTGGATCCTAGTTCCTAGTTGGATCCAGCTAGACGAGTCGAGGCTATTCGACACACGGTCGCTTGTTCCAACTCATATTAGTCCCGATAGTCCTAGCCTTGACCAATGTCGGCAAGCGCGACTTTTCGGAAAGCTCCACAGAGGATATGGCCTCTTAGAAAATAGATATTTTCTTTCCAAAAAGAAATGCAGCGATTACGGTATCTGCAATTGCCTAGAATATGCGACTATTATGGTTTGACGAAAGCAACCAGCATAAAGTGCTGCTTAACGTAGACTTCTTGTGCAGCTTTATATCCTACGAGTATTAAGCAGGAACATTCATTCACCAGATTGCACTCTACGTTGCCTTACAAAGTATATACAAGTACAAGAATTGGACTCTCCTGTGTGCACCACATTTAACACACTGGAAGACTTGAGATACGTTTTGTCAGATAGTTCCCGTTACAACATGGAGAGATGAATTTTCAAAGCAGCATTTCCACCATAACTTCAGATTCAAGTTGTACCACCTTCTCACACAGTGGCAAATCAGCAGTTGTGCGGGGTACACCACGAAAGAGCTCTGTTGTTGGTGTTTTTAACGACTACATGACCGAATGAATCATGAGTTACACACACGCACACACACACACACACACACACACACACACACACACGCGCGCGCGCGCGCGCACGCACACGCACGCACACGCACGCACACACGCACGCACACACGCACGCACACGCACACGCACGCGCACACGCACACGCGCGCGCACACACAGACGCGCGCACACACGCACACGCACACACAGACGCGCGCACACACGCACACGCACACACGCACACGCACACACGCACACACGCACACGCGCACGTGCACACACACGCGCACACACACACGCGCACGCACACACGCGCACGCACACACGCGCACACACGCACTCGCACACACGCACTCGCACACACGCACTCGCACACGTTCATTTGTTCATTTGAATTTTTTTCTCTTTTGAAACACAATCTACTCTTTTGAAACTTTCTGTTTGTCTTACCCACAAATTACACTATTTAGCAATTTACTGCAATATTTTTACTTTGAATGCTACACTGCGAAAATAAAGCCGCAATATGAGTCAAAATGCTGATTTTCTCAACATTGCCTCACTATTTTCGCAACATTTTTGATCAGTTTGCTCCCGAAATATTTTAATCATTTCATATAGGAGCATATAAAACAGAAATTGTAAATATGTTGATGGCAGAAATAATTATGATTTTTATAAAATTCGCTAAACATGCAGCATATAGCAATGTTTGTCAAAGCGAAATTAAAATCAAGGCACAAATGAATCAACTATCATAGTTATGAAAGAGTAGCGTCTTCAAAGTAAAGAACAAATTAATTCGTAATAAATATTTAAACCAATAATATTACATAAATTGTTTGGCGTGGCACAGCTTCACTTCGGTTGGATGGATGGATGGATGGATGGATGTATATGGCTGTACCCTTTAGATCGGGCGGTGGCTAGCGCCACCAAGCCGTAATACCTAATGAAACAAAAACTAGATTTATTTTTCCCCCTTAAATAGTGAGGTTGAGTATTCGTACTTTGCAGTGAAGGGTTTAATTTTCACTCGTGCCTTGACTTTAGCCACCAATCAGATAACCTCCTTCTAGTTAATTCTACCTGCTTAAAGTCTATTTTGCCCTCCCTGTCCCTAAACCCCTGTGCTTTGAAGAACTCTGCGCCATCATCCAGAACCATAGGGTGAATCCATTTACAGAACTTTATCAAGTGTTCGGCAGTTTCTTCTTCCTCTCCACACGCACTGCATACCGTGTCTACTCCTTCGTATTTGGCCCGATATGTCTTGGTTCGCAATACTCTGTCCAGGCCTCAAACAGTAGAGAACTACCCCAAGTATTATGATAGATCCTTTCCTTGGCAATTTCCTGCTTAAAAGTTCGATGGATCTCTAGTGCGGACTTCTTAAATATGCCAATTCTCCACATATCGGTCTCGGCTTCCTTCACCTTGTTCTTAACCAATAATTCTTTTTGGTTTGGCCCTCTGCTGTTTTCCAAGTATTTACCAGTCAATTTTCTGGTTCGCTTCCGCTATGTTGTATCGACATTCTTCATGTACAAGTATCTGAATACCTTCCTAGCCCAAGGCTCCTCCCCCATTTCTCTTAATCGCTTCGCAAATTTTATCTTGCTGCTAGCTTCCCAGCCCTCAAATGATGTCCATACCATATCACCTTGTACTCCCTGATTTAGTGTATTCACGTGAGCTCCTAAGGTAAGCTTACCGATTCCACGTTGCTTAATTTCTAATCTTGCTTGAACTTCTGATCTCATGCACAAGACCGCATTGCCGAACGTCAGGCCAGGAACCATGACTCCTTTCCATATTCCTCTCACAACATCATACCTATTGTAATTCCACAGTGCCCTGTTTTTCATCACCGCTGCATTCCTGTTACCTTTAGTCGACACGTATATTTCGTGTTCCCTTAGGCACTTGGCCCCACTGCTTATCCATACGCCCAGATATTTGTATTTATCTGTTATCTATAGCGTGACCTCCTGTATTCTAAGCTCACTACCTTCATTGTTATTAAAAATCATGACTGCTGATTTTTCCTTACTGAATCTGTAATCTAACCTATCTCCCTCATTACCGCAGATGTCCACCAATCTCTGAAAATCCTCCTTGTTGTCGGCCATTAGCACTATATCATCTGCGTACATCAATGCTGGTAGTGCCTGTTCAATGAGTTTTCCTTGTTTGACGAAAGACAGGTTGAAGCCCAGTCCACTTCCCTCTAATTTGGCCTCTAATCCTTGTAGTTACATCATGAAAAATAAGGCTGACAGGGGTCACCCCTGCCTAAGCCCCCGTTTTACCTCTGCAGGCTTGGATATCTGTTTTTCCCACTTTTTAATTACCTTGTTACCTTTATAGATATCCTTTAAAAGATTAGTGACTACATCTTCCACGCCTAGTGTGTCCAGTGTTCCCCATTTCCTCTTGAACCACGCTATCGTACGCTTCCTTGATATCCAAAAATGCTAGCCACAGGGGCCTGTGTTCCTTTTCTGCTATTTCGATGCACTGCGTCAGTGAGAAGAGATTGTCTTCCAACCTCCTGTGTTTCCGAAACCCATTCTGTAGTTCCCCCAGCACCCCCTCACCCTCTATCCATGCCTGCAGTCTCTCCTTTATAATCTGCATCGCCAGCCTGTAGACCACTGATGTCACTGTTATAGGGCGGTAGTTGTATATGTCAGCTTTGTCCCCCTTTCCTTTATAGATCATGCTCATCCTGCTAAGTTTCCATCCATCGGGAACTTCTCCATTGAATAATATTTTGCTCACTGCCTCTCTCAAAGCCTGCTTAGACTTCAGACCTAATGTCTTTATCAGCATAATTGGAATGCCATCTGGGCCTGTTGATGTACAACTAGGAACCCTTTTCTCAGCCTTTTCCCACTCTTGTGTTGAAAACGAAGCCATTGCGCCACCTGATTCATTCTTGTCTATTGTGGTGCATAAAAGACTTCTTTGTTGAAATTTTTTGTCACCCTTGTTCTTATATATTCAATAGCTTCGTCCCCTTCTAGCCTAGCACCTTGAGCTGTAGTTATAAACCTCTGCTCTAGGCTCGTCTCATTTCTTAGGGAGTTTAGATGGTTCCAAAATTTCGCAGCTGCCTTTCTATCTTTTTTATGTACTTCTGCCAGCCACTGGGCTCTCTTTCTTCTAATATTTTCATTGATCAGAAGGGATGCATCCCTTCTACAGCTTAGAAAGATTTCCCATTTTCTTTCAACATCATCTGTCGGTTCACCCCGCTGCTTAGCATGTCTGTGTTCCCTAGAGGCTTCCTGACGTTTTGCTATGGCTCTCTTAACTTCCTCATCCCACCAACTTTTGTGTTTGTGTCTTCTTTTCCGGGGTGACTTGTCACGTCCCTTAGCAAGCTCTAGCTCAAACAATCTAATTAGATTCGTGTATGTCCACACTGTTTTATTATCCTCAGTGATTACTTTCTCACTTTGTCTAGTGGCTATTTCAATTTGCCTTTCTGAATAAAAATTTTCCTGTGCCCAAACTTTGCAGCGCCCTCTAGGCAAATAAATTTTCTTTGCGACATATAATGCCTCAATAACTACTTCTCACATTCCCATGATATATATATATATATATATATATATATATATATATATATATATATATATATATATATATATATATATTAAGGAAAAGAAGTGTATACTCAAGGGCTCGTTTTTCCGTGTTTTACACAATATTACTGAGGTCTAACAGACAATAATGCCAAGGAAAGTATAGGGGAAGATATTAGACCGAATTGTAATGTAACAAAGAAGAAAAGTGGGTGAAAAGATAACTTGCCGTGGGCAGGATCCGAACCTGCAACCTTCGAATGACGCGTTCGATGCTCTACCACTTGAGCTACCACGACAGCCATCCCCCCCCCAGCCAATTTAACGTGGGAGTGTCAGTAAGCGCCACCTTGGCGGCGAGTGTGGCACACTCTTTTGGGCCTGTTTGGCGTCACGTAGCACTGACTGCCTCAGTATATATATATATATATATATATATATATATATATATATATATATATATATATATATATATAGATTCACTCCGACGAAGGCAGGCCCACCTGCCGAAACGTTAGTAAAACTAGTGTTTTTTCGCTTGTTTGTCGAACTCTTTTATACTATATATATATATATATATATATATATATATATATATATATATATATATATATATATATATATATAGTGCACTTCAAGTTGTAAAAGACTCTACTCAGGGCAGGTAATAACCGCGGAGCCAAACCACGAGATTGAAGTAACTAGAAGAATAAGAATGGGGTGGAGCACATTTGGCAAGCACTCTCAAATTATGACAGGTAGGTTGCCACTATCCCTGAAGAGGAAGGTATATAACAGCTGTATCTTGCCGGTACTTAGCTACGGAGCAGAAACCTGGAGACTTACAAAGCGGGTTCAGCTTAAATTGAGGATGACGCAGCGAGAAATGGAAAGAAAAATGGTAGGTGTAACCTTAAGAGACAAGAAGAGAGCAGAGTGGATTAGGGAACAAGCGGGGGTTAAGGATATCATAGCTGAAATCAAGAAGAAGAAATGGACATGGGCCGGGCATATAGCGCGTAGACAGGATAATCGCTGGTCGTTAATGGTAACTAACTGGATTCCCAGAGAAGGCAAGCGGGTTAGGAGGAGACAGAAGGTTAGGTGGGCAGATCAGATTAAGAAGTTTGCGGGTATAAATTGGCAGCAGCAAGCACAGGACCGGTTTATCTGGCGGAACATGGGAGAGGCCTTTGTCCTGCAGTGGACGTAGTCACGTAATAATATATATATATATATATATATATATATATATATATATATATATATATATATATATATATCAGATTTTTTGAACGTTATTCACGCTGGACCCGACGTATTGTATGCAAGGAAGAGACGACGAAACTTTCACGGAAGCGTCTTTACTTAACGTTTTCAGCTGGTGGACCAGCTGTGTTTTGACACAATAATAATAAAATGTAACAGACAATAATGCCAAGTAAAGTATGGGAAAAATTATTAGAGTGAATTGTAAGGCAAATGTGAAGAAAGAAAAGTGGGTGAAAAGATAACTTGCCGTGGGCAGGAACCGACGGATTGTTACTACGCTCCTGAGTCATATATATATATATATATATATATATATATATATATATATATATATATATATATATATATATATATATATATATATATATATATATATGCGGAGGGGAGGGTGTATTTTGTTTGTTCTTCTTTATTTCTATAGAAATTTCTCTTTCAACCCCCTATTCCCCAACCTCAGTGGTGCAGGGAAGCATACCAGATCTTAGCAATCAGTTAACCTTCCTGTCTTCCTCTTTTCTTTCTCTCTCTCTCGACACTTGGAGTAGCAAGCCATTGTGATAAACCAGGCTACTATGCCCGGGATTCCCACAGAACTTTTCTATTTATAGACCCTCTTACTGTTTACAAACACTGTAGTGCTGAACGGCATCCTGTCTTGTGTGCCGGCGTAGCTATAGTAGCATTGGTGATGAACAGAAGCCTTGACGAGTACCCCGCACATTTTAGACATTTTTCTCCCTGTGTCTGGCGAACTCCAGATATTTCAAACAAGTAATCGTCTAAGCTACTCAAAAGATTATAAGAAATAGTCCTGAATTTTAAGCGCGTCCCTTTTACCTGAAAGAGGAAAAAGTATTTCCGTACTTTAGCACAACTTACAATACAAGCATCTTTCTTCTGTGTCAGAGAGTGAACATACAAGTGGCCACAAGTTTCTTGGGTGCTGCTGCTATCGTAATCTTGAAACCAACTTAAACGGCGAATATGTTTTAAATTAAATAGGCGAGTATCGCGAGCGAAAGCTACGATAAGAACATGACGCATGCCATAGTGAAGACTATAGATTCATTTGGACCACCCGAGGTTCTTTATTATAGACCTAAGTCTGAGTAAAAGAATGCGGTGGCATTTTGCCCTGACCAAAGTGCGCCTGCCGTGATTTGTAACCAAACCCGTGTTCTCAAGCTTTTGGCAGGCAACGCCTTACATATAGGTCAGGCGGCCATCGCAGGTGGAAGCGCGTTATTGTCGAGAGAATTTACGTCGTCATATCACCGTCTCTGCTGCTTCTGCTGGCGCTTAGCTTCTTGCGTCGTCTGTAACTAATTAGTACACGCAACAAGTAACAGAACTTGGACATGTTTCAATGTTTCGTTCAATCTTATCTTGGTTCTTATTATCCAGCCGTTTAGTTTTGCACAATAACTATAAATAATGGCTTTTCACTCATTCAAGTATACTCCAGCAGTGACTGCTCTACAACAATCGCTCTGCGTAAATGAATTTGTATTGAACGCTTCGGGACATATTTTAATAAACGTGTGTGAGCACAAGCACTGTAGCTGCAAATGTCCGCTATATTGGCAGTACGGGTCGTCATAGTGATCAGAAACCGTTCAGCAGCAAACAGTTCCTCCGGCACATTGTGATTAACCTTGGAAGGGCCTACGGTGTCACCGTTTCAGCAAACAGGGAACCGCACTTCTTCCCTGATAGGTTTCTCGCGAGGCAATCAAGGATGAAATAGAAGAGGCCGAGTTAGGTCAGAAATAGCAATTGGCTAGGCATTGTTGCTACGCTCCTGAGTCATAGGAAGTCACGGTATAGTTGGAGGGACATCGGTAAACAGAACTTTGACAAACGTGACGCAAAGCGCAACGACACGTACTTTACCGAGTGACGGTGGTCACATGAAACGTTTCTACGCAGAATGAAGTGAGAATTTACTATTGCATCAGTGCTCTTTCGTATTTGCTGTTTAGTGACAGCTTTGAAGATGGTCTTTGAAGGAGTACCACTACCATCGGCAAAGTAAATATTTGGTACGCCCGCCACAAACATCAGGAACTAAAAGAGTGTGTACGTTATTGGTTTAGAGTACAAACAAAGCCTCTCTTGCACGTTCGCATCCTCGCGCATTACATATTGTGAAAATTTCCCTCTATAGTGGTTCATGTTCTCCAACTGGAAGCTACTGAATTGGCGGAAACACCTCTTTATTGAGCCTTTGAGTACAAGAGACCGTTAGACTGATATCTGGAGTTAACATGTGAAACATCAATAACACTTCCATAATCTATCTAGTCGAGATCTAATCAACGGCAGAGTGCCTCCTTCTCGAAAGGGTGCGAAAGTGGAATTTAGAAATAAGCATCTCTTTTTCGTTATCGTAAACCAATAAAATGTGGTAGCCAGCCAAGAAGTACTACTTTCCGGCGCCTCCACTACAGCGGCTCTCATAATTATATGGTGGTTTTCGGACCTTTGAACCCCAAAAATTAATAATTAATAAAGTTTGGCTGAATAGAAATATTTTGAAGATAAAGGTGACGCTAGAAATCTTCGGGAAAGAGGAAGAATTCGCAATTAGCAACTGAACTATGAAATTTGTACAAGGGTACGTGCACCTTGGTCAATTACTAGCCGGGCTTACTCACGAAAATTAAGTTCACCGAAGAATAAGGATAGAATCGAGCAATCGCGGCAAGTATTCCCAAATATGACTGGCGAATTTCCGCAGTCCCTAAAGCGAAACACGTGAAATCGCTGCGTACCGCCCGTTCTAACATATGGGGATGACACTTGGATGATAACAAAGCAATTCGATAAAAAGTCAATAGACACGCTCTGTATGACGGAACGTAAAATAAAATGCGTAACATTAAGAGATCGGAAGACACAAATAGGGCCTGAAAACAAACGAAGTCAGTTGATATTTCACTTAAAATTAAGCGCAAGAAATGAACCTGGGTTGCCTAGTTAAAGCGTATAAAAACAGGTGGTCGTCCGCCGTGATAGTATAGTGATTACGGTGCTTGCTGCTCACACAAAGGTCGCGGATTTGATACCGCCCGCGGCGATCGCATTTTGACGGAGGTGCAAAATGGCAAAGGCTCGTGTGATGTGCGTTGTCAGTGCACGGTATAATGGACACCAGAGGGTCGAAACTTCCGAAGTCTTCCACTACGGTGACCCTCATAATCATGTACGACTTTGGAAAGTTAAGCCCCAGGTATTGTTATTAGATTGATGATTGATATGTAGAGTTTAACGTCCCGAAACCATCATATGATTATGAGAGAGGCCGTAGTGGAAAGTTCCGCAAATTTCGACCACCTGGGTCTTTTTAACGTGCATGCACCTAATTTTCAGCACACGGACCTACAGCATCTCCGTCTCCATATGAAGTGCAGCCGCCGAAGCTGGGAGATATTGTTATTAGAAACCGGTGGTTAGTTAAAGTGACGTAATTGATACCGAGTGGATGGCAGCGAGCTGGATGCAGTGAAAAAATTTAACAAGTTTAAATTTAAAAATTGGTTCGTACAGAATAAGGTAAACTGGAAAACACTGGGAGATGTCTACAGGGGACATAAATACGCTGACAGTTTGGACGATGTTGATCTAATACTTCCTCTTGCAGTGTCTTTGAGTCTTGGAGTAGAATAATACGACATATTATGCCTGAATATGCTATAAAGATAATCGCTTTTCCATGCGCTCGGCTACTTCGACAACAACCTGCTATGGAAAAGGAAGTTCTGGGTCATTTCGCCCTAGACGTCAACACAGCGACATATGAAAGAGCTGTACTTGGCTTCATGACAGGCTCTCACAGTTAGCGCGCACATACCTGCATGTTTCTGACAAATTATTTTTCGTCTATTCACCTTTTCCCCTTTTTTTGACGTCTCCGTTATCCAACAATCTCATTTGTAACTGCAGTACTGAAGAGACGCGCTCTATCTTATCCGTTTCAACACATTAAAAATGCCTTTGTTTCGCTTCGCAAAGTGGTTAACCACACCAAATGTTGTTCTTCGATAGTGAAGTAACATAGCTCGTGCGCAGTGCAATGACCTTATACCACTGATGCAAACAAATCGCGCAGTCTCATCTACTCATCCACCCGTCGCTGACACTATGGAACTCAACTGACGCAATAATTAGCGATGCTTTTTGGCTTCGAAGTGAAAATTATGCGATGTTCATGGTATGACTGCAGTTTCTTGTAATATGTGCAGTTTTATAATCCAAAATCATGATATAATAATGGTACGGTGTAACGAATGTGCTCCGAAAATTTCGGCCGTCCGGTGTTCCTTAACGTGCACTGCATGGTATCGCACAATACACGGGTCTCTCGCATTTCATCTTCATCGAAATGCGACCGTCGGGACCGGGATTGAACGCGACACTTTTGAGTACGCAGCCGAGCACTATAACCACTGCACCACCGAAGCGGGTGGGCGCATCTGCAAACGCGCTGCCATATCACTCCTGCTTTGTGTCCCATGAAGCCGCCAGTTGGGTCATGTATAGAAAATCTGTTTCATGTTGCTGGGGAACTTTAATCACCATTTCAAGCCTTCTTGAGATGCCAAGCATCTTACGAGCGAGCTTTATTCGGTGATTGATTGATTGATATGTGGGGTTTAACGTCCCAAAACCACTATATGATTATGAGAGACGCCGTAGTGGAGGGCTCCGGAAATTCAGACCACCTGGGGTTCTTTAACGTGCACCCAAATCTGAGCACATGGGCCTACAACATTTCCGCCTCCATCGGAAATGCAGCCGTCACAGCCGGGATTTGAACCCGCACCCTTCGGATCAGCAGCCGAGTACCTTAGCCACTAGACCACCGCAGCGGGGCAGCTTTATTCGGTGGCGTCCACGCTCCACTGCCCATGTGAGTTTCCTTCCCTCTCTCTCTTTTCTACTCTCCCCACTCTCTCGTCTCGCAACGCCGACGCAGACAGCGTCTGCTAGCGTACACTCGATTCCCCCTCTCTTTCCTCTAGGCGTCCCTCGCCGCGAGGTTTCCACCCCCTCTGCGCCGAAGCAGGCAGCGTCTGTTAGCAAGTTTCCTGATTGAAAAAAAAAGTAAAGAAAAACGTCTTCTCGCGCTGCACAACCGCTCACTGGCTACCACGAGTGCCGGTGGGAGATTTCTCCTGTGCGTTACTGAACGATAAAAATTCGCAGCGTGCGCGTTACCTTAAGGTGGACTGCGTGTCTCTGCCCACTCGGAGTCTTCTGTCTCTCATTTTCCATTAGCAGCGCTTGGCATTTTCTAATAGGAAACATAGTACATCACTGTGTGTTTTGCGCCTCCCCAGGTTTCTCTCCTGCGCAACGCCGCGATGAGCGCCATCGTCAACGCCACCTTCCAATATAAGCCTTAGCGCCCACCACTCCGCATTTACACATGGTTCCCTTTACCGAGAGACGGTGTAATTCTGTTGTTGTTCGAAGGGTGCAGTGACCAGAAAAATAAATAGTACGTTCCATTGTTTATGCATTTTACGACGGTGGAAATGTGACTGCCGGAATGGAGCAACGCGAGTTGAATATTAAGGTCAGCCACCTGTACAGCGGTTGCGCCATTGCAGACAATACTGACAGGAAGGCTACATTTAAACATCCGATTTGTTGTACCGTGATGTAGAAATATTCAGCGTTCACTTTCTAGCACCGTCCCGCTTAACGGAGAATCCTCCTTAAGAGTTAATGTTGTTTCAGCCCTTTAACCGGCGTCAGCGCCGTCCTAACGGATTGCGCAAAGCTTGCACCTCTCGCAACGTCGCAGGCAGAGCCAGATAATTAGGACGCCAGCGAAACGGCCCTTGTCTGTCAGGCGATGTCAGGCCGCGCATCACATGCGTTTACCATGGAGCAAACGAATTTTTCAAGGCGAGCCTTGTTCCAAAGCGTTCACCCGAAAAGCACTGCCACCGAGAAGAAAGATATCCAAGTTGGGGCGTGGGGGAGGGGGGGGGGGGCTTTGACAATACGAACGCTGCAGCTGCCACGGGGAGGGTGTGGGTCTACATAGAGAATGCGTATCGCCACTGCTTCTGCACGGCAGCGTCGCGAGGGTGCACTACGTTTTCTGTTCAGCGAAAAGTGACCAAGTGGCCGCACCTCCGTCAAGAAGGCCGTCAGATGAGTAGGCTTCGCTGGAGTCGTGCTGCTGCCGATTTGACGTCAGAAGCGGCAGGGAACATTCGCGTGTGGTGCAAAGACCCGCGGGTCGAAGCGGTGCGATGGAGGAAAACAAAAGGAACGGATGAGCGGCTGTTGCATGCATGCACGCGAACAAGCCACGAGGAAAACTAATAAAGGCGCCGCCTTTGTTTCTCTTTCTGTCACGCGAGCACACGGCTGTGTTTGCTCGATGCCTGCCCATCGAAGAAACCACGGCGGCGAGCATTGCGTGAGATGGAATTCTGACACTGTGTGCGCGCACCTGCGACCGAAGAGCGAAAGGAATGAAATCGGATTTTCGGGTAGAAGTAACACCTTGAATAAAAACGAAAAAAAATAATGACGCTAGGAAGCCAGTCAATTAAGCTCCTAGATAAGCTAAAGGTGTTCGAAAAATTGAATAATTGGAATTACTAATAGAATATGGTGACATTCAATTTTGACCCTCGAATCGAGTAGTCACTATCACAAATCGCAACTTTTTGGAATGTTTCACATCTGCGACTGTATACAATCAAATATGAAACAATAAAAAATACCGTGTGTATAGCAGTAGAATTAGAGAAAGAAAAAAGCGCGAACAATATACTCCTTTTGGCCGACACTATTCCTGCTAAAAACAGTCACTTGCAAAAAAAAAAAAAACTGATAGTGTTTTACGTTGTATCACAATTGGCATAGCTAGGTATTCTTCATGGGCGCAGAACATGTATCTTGTCCCCAGACTGCACATACGCATTTAATTACAACATACTTTTTACAGTAAGGAGTCCACCTGCCAAAACCATTCGAAAGAAAAAAGGTCCTTTTTTTTTCTCCCAGTCTGCCATCATCGCACTAGGAACGCATTTACGATTTGGGCGTGAAGCTATACTAATATATTGGGTGGTCACTCTAAACTGTCCTTCTAAACATTATAACACCCCCCCCCCCCATCCAAGACTCAAAACAACTCGAAGCAGTTACTCTCAGATGATTACAAGAGAAATCCTACGTCTCCAGCACAAAGCTCCACAGGATCTCGACCAGGCATGCCTCATGCAGTTTCAACTTCTGCACGCCCACGACACTCCGCGCCGTATGGGGTGGCTGTGTGCGGGCGTGCACAGCGCCACTCTCACGTGAATTTCAACCGAGAAGCGGTGGGAAAGCCGGGTGTCCAGTTTAAACACCCAGGATCATCTATAGCTCTGGCGAACAGGGCACGTCAGGGCGAGTATAGGCCACAGGGTGTGAGGCCGCCCACGTTAGGTCCTGATAAGTTGTTTGCTTAGAGCAATAATGTTTTATCATCATCATCATCATCACCATCATCATCATCATCATCATCATCATCACGGCCCATGACTGCGTAATCCGAAGAGCCTTGATTGACGAACAAAATGTTTAGTTAATTTTTCACAGTGCACCATATGTGCCTTTAATGAAGCACGCTTTGTAATACTTAACAGGAATGACGTAAGCTCAGTTTTAATGATGCGTGTACAAGCATGCGAAGATAGTTTGGTATCAACGTAAAGAAGGCTGGAAATTGTGCGCAATTTATTCAAAAATAGATGTTGAAGATTAACGTGTGATAATATTCGTTTTCGGTTCGCTTCTGGCACTGTTTGATTCACAAGTTTTCTTTCTTCGTAAACCCACGATAGGATGAGTTTGATGAGATGTGGGCAATATATTTATACTGAATGCGGAATATGCGTTACGTTACACAATCTCATTTTTGAAAATAATGGGTATCAATCAAGCCAGGCCCAACGAACCTAAGGCGTTTCAAATATAACTAGAAATAATGTTAATATAATAATTATTATTATATATTAACTGAGGTTTTACGTGCCAAAAGAAGTTCATGTTTGCAATGAAATCAACTTTTCACAGGGAAACCGGCTGTCATGTTCAGGCTTTGTGGGTAAACCGATTTTCTGAGCTTCGAAAAATTCAACATTGCAGAGACGGTGATTTAAATTGATGCGTCTAAATTCAATACCTACGCACGAATTTTGGAAGCAGTACTCCTTGGCAGTGCATCTTTGAAATAAGCAGCGCAAGAAACTAGGACACAAGAAGTAAAACACACCCCACAATGCCTTCTCACAAGTAACATTATTTAAAAGAACGCACACTATTTAAACCATGACCCAGTTCAACGGGCTCGTACACCAATGATAGTAAAAAAAAGACGTGCTCTTGCAAAGATCAGAAACAGCTAGAAAGCAGTGATAAAATGCGATTAAACGATTGAGAACACAGATTTCGTTGTTATTGAAAACATGCTTACACATTTATTGCCTTTTTGTTAATGCGATAAGCCTGAACTATTTCTCTAGTAGTCTGATTTTATCCTTGTAACTACTAATGGTGTAACAAAATTTGGGGTGCAACAGTGGCGTACCACTCTACCGCGAGGGGCGGGGAACATACCCCACTCATCAGCCGTGATATATATATATATATATATATATATATATATATATATATATAAATCTAACACACAATAATGCCAAGGAAAGTATAGGGGAAGGTATTAGACCGAATTGTGATGTAAATGTGAAAAAAGAAAAGTGGGTGAAAAGAGAACTTGCCGTGGGCAGGAACCAAACCCGCGACCTTCGAATAACGCTGAGCTACCACGGCGGCTATCCTCCCAGCCACTTAATTAGGTATACATATGTATATGAGAGACACCGTAGCGGAGCACTCCAAAAATTTCGACCACCTGGGGTTCTTTACCGTCCACCCAAATCTGAGCACACAGGACTACAGCCTTTTCGCCTCCATCGAAAAGCAGCTACCGCAGCCGGGATTCCATCGCGCGACTTACGGGTGAGCAGCCGAGTACGTTACCACTAGGCCACCGCGGCGGAGGAGAGCAGATGCCCTAGTCGACGAAGCACTTTCAAGACAACCGACAATCAGCGAAAGTTTTGTTCTTCATATAATTTATGCTTTATACGAGAGACATGAGTAAGCGATGTTTGGTGAGCCAAAGTACATGAAAAAAGTTGTTCGGAGGAAGCGATTGCCGGCTAGGTCTGCCAGGCTAACCCCACATGTGCCAACATCGTTGCCACCGCCACCACCACTAAAATCCGGAAGTAAGCGATTTGACCCACATCATTGTCATTCTGACTACTTTCCCACTTCATCAGTTTGGATTATCCTCGGTTGTCAGCGCCAGGTTTATGTACGCACCTAAATATCTCCCGGATAATTGAAGGAAGGGAGGAATAAACGTTTATTTTTGAAACGGTGTAGCGGTGTAGGTTCCTCATTCACCTTAGGCGGGAGGTCTCCTCATTCCAGGAACCCTCTGGCCTTCGCTGCCTCCTTGGCCCTGGCGACGAGACGTCGTTGTTGGTCCAGGTCCTCCAAGGCGAGCTTGGCCTCCCACGTTTCAAGAAGGTGTTCGTTTTCTTTACCAGCATCAATGGTGTTCGGCGGAGGCGATAGATCTGTATTTTTATTGGTTGGACACTCGAGGATCAAGTGGGCCAACGTGTCAGGTACGGCGCAAATCGGGCAAAAGAGGACAGCACCATACTGAGAAGACTGCAGAGCAACACGTACACACACGGCATACTAATGCACCGATTGTACCCAACATTACACGAATATGTTTGCCCGGATAATTGAAGCAAAAAACAACCTCATTGTTAGCAGATTTGACGCGTATGCGCGTTGGTAGTGCGTTTGAGTTCTGGCCACATGAAGTGCGCGCAGGTTGTTAATTATTGTCAGAGCGAAGTCAGTGCAAGAAAAAACGCGAATGGAAAAGTTGTTTCCTTACGCGCTATACAGGGAAATAGAAAAACCAACTCTGACTCCGTATTACAAGAAAAGGCGATATATACGATTCGCAATGATGTATCCGAGAACATGCGTTCAGTGTATGCGCATCCTTCATAATGGTGGCTCGCACACGTGTGTCCACCCTTCAAGGATAATTGAGTGCGTCTGTTCTGTGAGGCACCTTTCTTCTCTGGTGGATCCTCACACTTTCCGCTTAGATGGCGGATTTCCGTTGGTTTTCATACTTTACCCAATGGTCACACGTGCCGCTACTTTGTCGTGTGTGCATTGGCCGGGTACAATCAACGCGAAAGCAATAACGGTCACGGTGTGCAGCCCGTCAACAAGATGTGGGTAATAAATAGATGATGACCGTCACCGATTAACGAAACGCGCGCATATAGTTATCATGAACGTCAAGGGGATATAAACAAGAAAGGTAAAAGTGTACTCGAGGCTCACTCGCTGCATGGTTTAGTAAGTGGAAAATAAGCTGGGACAAAATGTGCAGTAACGGCGCGTGTGGCTGGTGTGGCCATGGAACGAATGAAGGACGCATGTCGCTCAAAGGTATTCCTTTCAGTCACACGTCATTGATTGGTTGGTAAAATTGTATTCTTGGCCATGAGAGACACGCCTGCCGGCACATATGTGATGGATTAAAATTTAATAATATGTTATGATAAGCACTGGATACTTCGAGAATGTGCACAATGTGTGCACGCTCATTGGACTATCTCTTCCTTCACTCCTTTCAATGACTTCACGACTGCGTACGAGCTTATTCCCATTAAACTTTGCCCAGCACATCACATCTGACGTCAATACTGTCCTGATAGTCACTGAGTTGAGAAGTATAGCTAATTGACTATAATAACAATTGCTAGTGTTTCACATGCTAAGACGGCCTCACGATATGATCATGAGGTGTGAGGTGGTTGGAGACTACAAAGTAATTTACACCACCTGGGGTTATTTAATGGGCTCCTAGATCGAATTCCACGGCCGTCTTTTGCATTTCGCAGCCATAGAAATGCGGCTTCAGTGGTCTGGACTCCATCTGAATGGTTATGCTAAAATAACACTGTAGGCGAGCTGTAAACGAGGAAAACCTTGCGCGAAAAGAAAAAAAAAATGTGTGACCTGTTGGTGCGCACCGTCAAGGTAATTTCTGTTATCACCATAGGAGTCACAAAAGCCACAAAAACTTGGGTTAAAACCTGACAAATAAAATACAAAAGAGACATCGATGGCGAAGAGACATGGAGCTTAAACGAGAAAATAATGAGGCAGCACACATTCCCACTGCCTTTACACGTAGGTGAAGATAAAGGCTTCGAGTTATAGCGTTACTTGTTGGGCGGTAGACCGATTCGGCGACTTAAAGAAGTGAGTTAGTAAATGCAACTTGAAAGGGCAGCTAGGAAACTAAACAGAGTTTATGCAAAACTTCATATCTCAGAAAGGAAACTTGTGTTGAAGGCTGGAGGCAGTGACTGCTTTAACTTCTCGTGAGACACGTCAAGTTGTCCAAGGCGAGTGGTAAACAATATGACGAAATGTGGTTTTGAAGAAATGCTAACTCCGAAATGCTATGCACATGGGCCGAGGAGGATAAACGAGCCCTGATAGCAATCAGAGTTATCGTTGGTGGTGTAATTAAAATATCGCAATGAAACAGAAAGTTATTAGGTAACGTAGAAGATAGCACCAAGAGATTAGGACACAGAAAAAACGCCTGGCCTGCGTGGAAGGCGCAGCACAGTCACAGCGAAAGCTTCAAGAGCGGCCTTTCAGAGCCTTTTCTAAACACTCATTGGGTAACTATACTGCGAGCACACTTGCTTGATACCCCCTCGAGCATTATTAATAAAACTTGTTTGGTAGTAGGCCGGCATTCGTTATGCCATTTTTTTCGTCATTTTTTAGGTATCCGCTAAGCAATTGCAAGGAATTGTATGCCAATTGTTCACGCAGTGGCTGACAACGATGAGGAATCATGCCTGAGCTGGGTATGCGCCACAGTTACTAGGTGAACAAGAACAAGCTTTTGTAATGGGTTGGTACATTGGACGGCCCACTAGTTACCCTATTCACATTGTGCGACAACTGCTTCTTCTTTCGCTGTTTTAAAACCCTCTATAAGTCGTATTAACGTGATTGCTTTTCCGACATCAAGCCTGCCTAAAGCAAGTTTGCTTGCAAGTCCCAAGCACAGGCGTCGCTCAGTGATAGAACACTGGACTGGCACTCAGAGGACCCGGGTTCAAGCCCCACTGTGTCCTTGGCGCTTGTTTTTTTTTCTCTTAATTCGTGCGATGTGGTTATGGACACCGGCAGCGGCAGCAGCGGCGTACAACTAGGAAGGCGCGTGACCAGAGTTTGGATATCATAACAGCTTTCACTGTAAAAAGAATGAACAAATGAGATACATAATAATTAACGAGGTTCGCTATTTCAAAACCACCATATGACTATGAGAGACGCCATAGTGCAGTTCACCGGAAATTACGACCCCCTGGAATTCTGTGACAAATCATGAGGACAGCCGTGGCGTCTAGGTGTGTGCAAATAATCAATTTGCGAACAAAATTGAATAGCGATAGCACAAAGTCCAATTCACAAGGTTTAACAAAGAAGTAAATAAAGAATGCGAGAATGAGGTAAACTGACGAAAGCTCTTATACAGCAGCAACTAGAGCCTTATAAAAATATTTTTCTCGTTGCTTGTTCAAATACAGAAGTGGCCACAGTATTAAATATCACGCTTTATTAGCAGAGGCAAAATAAAACCCTTATTTTGTATTAAACAATACTCGGGCGTCAACATCGTAATGAATGCCATGATGTACATAGTGGAATGCTAACCCTGTCGCTTTGGCGACACTGGAGTTTCGTATATACGCCTTCATTCTGTATTCAATATACCGTTGATGGTCCAGTAAAATTTTGGGCTACAGACGTCTTCGTAATAGGATGTAGAAAAGAGAAACCTCTCTCTTCTCTATTGCAACGTTTTGTTACTTTCAGGCTTTTATTGGTGCTATTTATTAAAAAAATATTCAGAATTTCTAATATATATACTATTCAATGATTGATGATGGATATGTGAGGTTTTACGTACCAAAACCACCATATGATTATGGGAGACACCGTAGTGGAGGGCTCCGGAAATTTCGACCACCTGGGGTTCTTTAGAGTGCACCCATATACTATTCAATTCTAGCACCTAATCGAGTAGAACGCTGGTCTTTTTTTATTACAACTTTTCGAATAATCAGCCACTTGCAGTGATTTCACATTCGCCCTGGTTTTTTTTAAGAGGGCGAAGCATGAAGAGGTCAGAAATTGTGAAAAAACAAATAGTTCATCCACTCTTGTTTATATGAACGAACGTTAACACAAGGCAATCATATGGAATCCGCAGACAGTTACATTATGGCGTGTCCAAGTACAGCTTGGACTGTGAAACCAAATCCAAGTATAGCTAGGGCTGTGAAACCAGAAAACCAAATATTTACTGGTGCGAGCCCGTTGACAAGGAGACATCCAAGGTCTCAAACGTTCGCACTATGAATTATATGCCATATACATAAGACACATTCCTGTTGACTTGTTTCATTATTTACAAGTGTCAGATACGTTTTTTACCGGATGGCCTTCCTAGCCGAGAACAATCTGTGAACTGAATTAAGACTACACTATCATAGAATGGTAGTTGCTTATTAAAAGCCTTTTTTTCTTGTTTTAAGACTACAGCTGTAGCCACTCCTTGAAGTTCTGTATGACTACCATGGCTAGGCAGTATTGAAGATACTATCGTACAAATTCTTCGGGTATCTTGTATATACTGTATCGCAATACGTCTCGTAAGATAACAAATTGTATCTGTATGTGTAATATATTTAATAATGTACCATGCATCTTTAGGTACAAGCTACGGCAATAACAGCACAACCGTGCTAAACAATAAACGTTGATTGATATGTGGGGTTTGACGTCCCAAAACCACCATATGATTATGAGAGACGCCGCAGTGGAGGGCTCCTAGAATTTCGACCACCTGGGGTTCTTTAACGTGCACCCAAATCTGAGAACACGGGCGTAAAACATTTCCGCCTCCATCGGAAATGCAGCCGCCGCAGCCGGTATTTGATCCAGCGACGAAACGATTGCAGATTAGTGAACATGTTGTTGACTAATGCTTTACGCCAGCAGATTATTAGAATATGAAAAATAATCAGGTTTATGTGCACAGTGTGAAAAAAAGAAAATATTGCTATCCGCATTCTTTCTGATGTACATTTGACGCGTCATCCGGTATTGCTAGAACAGTATAACGTTTGCGGGCAGAGTATGACAGTACAACGGTATATCTTGCTCAGGTTTCTTATGGAGGTTCTTATAAGTAGTTGGTAATTCGAAAGCTGGTAAGCAAGTAGAGAAGCGGCATCTAATATATTGCAAGAGTGACCCGCAAAAGCCACTGATGGCGCAGCGCATCGAGATCTGTGTTCAGCAGCCAAACCAATCATAATAAGTCGTAGTTGTATCGGAATAGAAAATAATATATTTTCAAAAATAAAGACAGGACATTCGGAATATATATTCACTGATGTTTCATTAAAATTAAACAAAGTAGTTCACAGCTCAAAAATTTTCAAGCAGTCATTTTTGTATACATAGGCGTTTGCTGGTTTGGTATATAGATCTGCTATACAAACAAATTTGCTAATATATCGAAGTATCTGGAGGTGCAATTGGGAAATATTCTGGTATTATCTTGCATCTGTATCTCCAATACTTCATGCCCAAGCGTCTTATATCGTATCGCAATATAATTTCAAAGTATTCTTGCCAAGCGCTGATTACTACATACCGGTTTTTACGCAATCAGTTACCCTATCGGCATTCCACGTGAAAATATATAAGCAAAAGGCAAAACCCTACCTGTATGTTGTTGTCTCGAGCTTTTCTTGTGTGTGTGGGAGGAGGGGGGTCGATTTCGTTAGATTTTATGTCACGTGGTTTTTTAATGCGGTCAGGGGGACTGAACTGTATTGCGCGGAATTTGGGTCAAAAAAATCTTTATCACTTGTGGTAGAATCGCATGAATCAGTTCTAATACGGAACAAGATATACAGTGTGAGTGACATTGCAAGATGGCATATGAACAAAACTACATTTAACAGCGCATCCGTTGATCCGTTATTTCTTGAGCTGCGAACGAAAATGTTCATAATCACAAACCGTCACGTGCTCTCTTCTTCATCGTCGTCTGTTTTTGCTCCAAAAACACGTGCGTCGATTTCTTCAGAATTTATTTGAATGAAAAAAATGACCCCGTATCTGCATATTAATCTGTAAATGTCGTCGAAAGACGATAGTCTTGCGTCTGGAGAGAGTGAACAAAACTTTTGTTTGATGTTCTGCACAAGAAAATTGGTGAATGGCATTCTAGACGCGCTGTGTTATAGTGCGCCGAGCACGCAGCGGAGGCCAACGAGCGCATCAAGTCACGTGACTCGTCAGGCATGAACGCTATCTTGCAGTTATTTTGGAAAACGCAGCGTGCAGCTCTGAGACGGGGATGCGCACCCGTCTCAGAGGTGATAAGGTGAAGAACACAAGGCGACGGGTAGGTGCCACCCCCGTGTCGTCTTAGCAAAACGTTGGAAACACTTGCCTTTTCATGCAAGCGTTGCATGGTCAGCGCAGCGTGATAAACGCTACGGTCCTTAAAATTACTTTTGTATGCCTTTTCTAGTAAACGATGCCCATACAGAATACATACGTGTTGATATAATGCCTCAGATATGCACAATAATTGCTTTTTCTAATTGAGAATCACAGAAGTATGAACGCTGGATCTTGAACAACATTGGTGGGTGCTGCGAATGCGGTCGGCCGTTTAGGGTGTCGGCTGGTGCCGTTTAGAGTACCCGATATCGTTAAGGCTGAACAAACAGACAAGTGAACCGACAGACCAAAATTTGCGTCGAAGGTCCCCAAGAAAGACCATTGTCTTTAAAAAAAAACTTCTGTTTTAGCCATGCAGGACGCGCTTAGCGCGTAGCGGGCGTTTTACACGTAGGGGCCGACAGGGATTACCTGGGGGCCGCTTCATGGGCCTACTGGACGACTCATCGCTTGATTTATTGATTGACATAACCACCGTATGATTATGAGAGGTGCCGTAGTGGAGGACTCCGGAAATTTCGACCACCTGGGGGGTCTTTAACGTGCACCCAAATCCGAACGCACGGGCCTGCAGCATTTCCGATAGAGGCGGAAATGCAGTGGCCACACCCGAGATTCGATCCCGTGACCGGCGGATCAGCAGTCGAGTACCTTAGCAACTATACCACCGCGGTGGGGTGACGGCGAATTGCTGGTGGGCGAAAAGTGAGCTTTTGGGACCTCCCCCACTTGTTTGAGGTAGAGTCGGGAAGAGCGTTTCTACAATACCAGACCATGTGTGCGAGGTTCACCGTGTATCCCCACGAGGGGCCCGTGTCCCTGGGGTATGAATCAGGATAATAAACGGGAAGCTTGGCAAGGTTTGGGTACGTGTGGGTCTGTAATAGGCGTAGGGTTAGCACCTGCTGTCTGTTAAGTTTGGAACGTGGGGGTGGAAAAAAATGCGGCGTTCAAGGTAAAAGTAAAAGTAGGCTGGATTCAATAACATTTATGAGCCAGACAATGAGTACAGACAGAGAAAATAAAGGTAGAGTTATACACAAAGATGAAAATTCCGGGTAAAAAGAATTCCTTCGCGAGTCGAGATTCGAACCCACGTATGCATGATCCGAAGGCGAGCGTCTTCACCCCACGGCTTTCCAAGTACGCTAGCAGAACATAGCATATACTCCCGCAGTAAAACACAGCAATGTGGTGTGAAAGAGAAGTGAGGGTGAGATGGAGAGATGTGAAGGTGAGAAGGGAAAAGAGGAAGGAAGAGATGAAATCAGAACCACAGCCACTCGCTGCAAAAGCGGCCTTTATCCAGCGTTTATGGCATCACATAGAAAGAAAGAAAGAAAGAAAGAAAGAGGAAGAAAGAGAGAAAGAGAAGAAGGAAAGAAAGAGAATTAGGGAACAGAAGGCAGTAAGAAAAAGAAGATAAATAAACAAACAAATATGGAAAAGTAGAGAGTGAGAGAAAAAGATATAAGAAAGAAGATGCCAGAAAATTATAGAGATATAGAGAGAAAAGGAAAAAGGTATACGTAAGAAAAAGAAAAATAATAAGACTGTTGAGGAGGAGTACATGGAGAGAGAGCTAAAGAACTAGAAATAAACAGACAAGAACCTCACAGAAACAGAAAATTAAAAATAAAGACTAAGAAGAAAGACAAAGAAAATCCACAAAACGCAGCAAAACAGCAACAGCCAGTACATCAGCTGCGCTCTGTCCAGTATTGTACCTCCAATGGAACGTACGCTTTTTTTTTTTCGACTGAGCTAATACAGTTTATGGGCTACCGTAATTAAAGAAACAGTTCTAGGCAGGCTGTAGAAACTGCGGTTTCCTTTCGAGACTTAAGTCAGTATCCGAACAGCACGATATCTACAGAAGCGAAATAGATTTCGAAGCGTGCGATTTTCTAAGGAAGTCCTCCCTCTTTTAGTGAAAGGAGCGGATGTTCGCAGAGATTCCTTGTTGGTATTTTCTTCTTTTTTTTAAGTTAATAATAATTGAGTAGCCAGCGGAATCCAAATATGTGCTTTGAGGCGGAAGGAAAGGAAAAAAAGAAGCCTGGCGTGGGTTCTTCCCCGGCTAATAAACCAACCTTCCCGTACGTCGCGTGGCTGAGTAAACTGACAGCTTTGTCCTTTCATCTGCAGTGGTGTACAGGCGCGCCGTGGCCGAAGAGGATGCCGCCGCGTTGCGCTGTTCCCCGTTTTATATTGCTGAGGGTCACGTTCTCAGACTTGACTATCTGCCGCTGTGCCGCTTCCGTGTCAAGGCTGGCTTCAATAGAGACAGCGCGTCTCCTCAAGTCGAGGCGCGCATTTGTGACGTGCGCGTTTTATGCTTTGCGCACCAGCCTAGTCGGTTTTTGAAGACCTCACGCTGCAGTTAGTCTTACGGTGCACTTGAAGTCACGTCGGCGATATTTCCCATATAGGACGTATTCGTGCTGGTCGCTTTTAGGGCAAACGTAATCTAACGTTGCTCTTGTAACACCGGGGGTGCTATTCTGAATACTAGTTCTGTAATGACAGCATTTTAAGTCAATCATAAAGACCACTGAAGCACTCCGGGCCAACCGAGGTTGACGAGATAACGTGTTCGACGATTTGGCGGCCTTCGACAGTGTCCAGGATTTTCTTAGCGTATATGTCCCACCACTCAAAGCGTCCTTGAATGCCCTCTCCAGTGAACGCCCTTCTTGTTTTCCTGGTTGTATTTCGCGGTGTCATGTAAGCAAGTGGTACCGTGATATTATCTTATTTAGGGTATTGCCTATTTTATACTATAGTAAAAGAAGTAAATTTTGTCATTTTACCTTAAGATGACTACGTATAGCCGTAACGAAACAACGAGAAAACCAGTACTCTGTTCAAATACTCAGTTCAAACTCAGTTCAAATAGCCAAAAATGACGAAACTTGGGGAACGAGTAGGTGATGTCCCTTGTGGTGCGAAATACGCACGGGCGCAAAACGGGCCTGATGTCTTAAATAGTGATGAAGACACACGACACTGATGACACAATAATATGAATGCTTCACATTTTGTTAATCTGTGTACTTTGACGGTGTCCGCGGGATTCAGCTTTCAAAGGTTTTGTTTCTTTCTAACAATAATTGAATTGACGGCATACCAACTACATGAAGGGGGGGGGGGGGCTATAAACGAGAATGAATGTACTTTCGCTGGGTCTTTGGGTCTGCCAGCTAATTTTTTGCGTACCACAAATTACAGAAATATTGTTATGGTGCCTTAAAAACGCCAGCGCATATTACATAAGAGCAGCAAGAGAAAATGCTGTCATTGTGTTAGCAAATAAAAAAAGTTTGCAAGGCTGTGACCACAAGGATCCGCCCGGTTCTTGTGCAGTATAATCTGTGCTGTACACTTTTGCTTCTACGGATGCACTGGCCGTACAGCCGGGAATAAATCTCCTCGTCCGTGTGGAGGCCTTACAATGCCGGGACGTAATGAATTCCCGCATCCGCAGGAGAGTTTTCTGTATGTCTTCCATTTAAAAAAAAAAACGGCAGAAGATGAACGCCTGCATGTCATGAAAGGATGTTTGCGAGGTTTCGCAAATTGCGAAATTTTGGGTTTATAAGAACAGCTCCTAGGTACAGCGCAAAATGCAGCCAAACAACTGCTGGCTCATAACGACTTCACTATTATAACGATAATTAAAAAAAACCATCTTAGGTGCTATGGATAAAAGCAACTGAAAATTCACTGAATTCTCAACTGTAAGATTGCTTGTCTAATAAATGTTTGACAGTGGTGAACTTTTCGAAAATCCTCTTTAGTTATCTGATGCGTTATGAGCGAAAATCTTTTGTTTAAACGAACTTTTGAATTTTGATGTTGTTGCACTGAGCGAAACGCACGATTGTGTATAACAAAACAAGCGTTGCGCACCACAAGTCCTGTCCTCTTTTTCGTTAGTCGTACGTGCATTTCAGTCATCGCAACTGCTTCACAAGGCCGTACCAACAAGCCTAAACTGAAGCTTTGCTGAAATTTTCAATAGCGAATGTTTAAGTTCAAGCAACTTGGTCTGCAGACCTGGGTTCACTTTTGAGAATAATTCAAAGAAGTTTTGCACTCTAAAGTGGTGGCGCAGTGGATGCGTGCCACTCGCCCATCCATCAGCGTTTGTGCAGCATCCCCATTGTGAATGCGGCATCGCCGGGGCAAAGCGGCTGTGCGGGAGACTAAAACGAGCCACTTGGGCTCTAGTAGCTGCGCGGAGCTATCAGATTTGGAAGGCGTGTCCAGTGTTCGTCCCATTCCGAAAGAAGAAGAGTGCGAGGAATGAGTTGTAATGCTGAGATAGGTTCAAGTACTGCATCTCCACAACCGAAGCTGTACGATATATTAGAAAGTTGCGGGGCTTCATGTCACATAAACAAGCGGCGCCAGAGGGACTGTGGAGAAACGTAGACTCTCAGGAAAGCTTTATCTCTTCTTGCGATTGAAGGGCGCGAATCTAAATGAAAATAAGAAGATTATTTTCAAAATCATTTGCACTTCAAAGGCTTCACTTGATTTCTGCTGTGGACAGTACTGTTCCGTATTCTATTGAATATTCACTTTAGTGCAATTTCAATTAAGTGAAGCTAGGGTCCGTTCAAGTTCACTGAAATGAGAGTTCGCTGTAAAGGCATGCATGTCGCTGTGAAAGACACCGGAACGGCGCCAACACTCCGGGGTTCTTTCACGTGCATCTAATTATAAGCACGCGAACATTTTGCCTTATTCCTCCATCTGAACGTAGCCACCGATGCTGAGAGCGAAGCTGTGATCTTATAAGCGCGAAGCCACAGTCCCTGAACTATAGTTCAGACCCATCATAGTATGCAGTACAGAAATTCTCGAATAATAGCAGCATTCACCGCCAGTTCTAAATGGCTCTGCTTTGAACTGGTGCGTCACTGTTCACGAGAATGTGGTGTTGTGGGCAATTTTGTAGTGGCGACACATATTGGATGCTTTCGAAAATTGTCTTTCGCATTCACGTAAGCATTTCACTTGTTTTGACAAGTGATGCTAATCTCACGTTCACTATTAGCCCCCAGAAATTGGAGTGGCGCCGCCTGGTGAGAGGCTTGCACGGCGTCACCGCACGGACTCTTCGATTCTTGCTGGGGCGCGCGTATACATAACACGTGCCCGCTTCTTACGCCGTTGCTGTGCCAGCGTTCACTTTTTGCTGGTATCGCGCTCAAATAAATGACGAAGTCAGCATAGATAATGTTCCTGGTAAAACAATGAGAAACTAAACACTCTGTTTTCAGTAGAATCGGCAGCGGTGCCCGTGCTCCAGTGTACAGACTTTGATTAGGTTTGTTATGGCGTCGCGTCACTTTCCTCGAGGCTGGGTTCGACCCTCGTCCGTGGCAGCCGCATTCTGACGGGAGTGAACAGCAAGACAATCAATGTGCTTCGATACAATACAATGCTAAAAATGCGAGGTGACCACAATTACTTTACAGCGTGCGTCGCAACCATTTGCGACACATATTCGACAGCGTATTAGCTTTTCGTGTTGCGTTGTTTACGAGCGATTCCTTAAAAAAAATGCGAGTGTTTCGCTTCCATAAAAAGTATTTGTATCGGACGCATCCGAGTAACTGCTGGCAGCGTTTTTTTTCCTCTGTGCCCAATCGCATGCACGTGCGTAGTATCGAGTGGCACATAATATCATTTCATCATGCACCTACTTGCCCAGGCAGCAGTACTTCAGTATTGAGCCCCGCCCGCAGTGGTCTAGTGGCTAAGGTACTCGGATGTTGACCCACAGGTCACGCTATCGAATCTCGGCTGCGGCGGCTGAATTTCCGATGGAGGCGGAAATGTTGTAGGCCCGTCTGCTCAGATTTGGGTGCACGTTAAAGAACCCCAGGTGGTCGAAATTTTCGGAGCCCTCCACTACGGCGTCTCTCATAATCATATGGTGGTTATGGGACGTTAAAGACCGACACAAGCAGACCGACACAAGAGGACAGTCTGTCCTCTTGTGTCGGTCTGCTCGGCCGTTTCTTCTTCCCCGTAATGCGCTATACCAGTTCAAGGACACCTGTGGACTTAATTTTTTTTAGCTTTCTGTCAATTACGTGCCTCGATATTGTCCGCTAACAACAACAATGCAGTCCGCCACGGTTGTGCATGTTGCGGTTATGGTGCTTGGCTGCTGTTAAGTTTGGCCTGGAAATTCGTCTGGGCAGTCGCCGTTGTGCGTAAGCTGGTCCACGGGGGAGGCTCTCAATCCCTTCGGCGCCTAGTCTGACAGACGCTGTCGAAGATTTGAGCAATTATCCAGACCAGGCAGCAAGCAAAGGCGAGTTCCCGTCTTTCAAATGCAGACCCTTTTGTCGTCCCTTCAAGCAGCAGTGGTGCCTAATGACCTCGGTGATTCACTGGCGACGGGGAATCTGCTGTGACCGGCGCCAGAGCTGACAGGAGAGCGGCGCTCCTTTTTAATCCCCAATCAAGTAGATGACCGGCCGGTTGCCTATGCTCGTCAGGCATTGTACGTGCTAGCCGGAGGACGAGACGTCGTGTCACCAAGACGCCGTTAACCGTTCGAGAGAGCCCAACAAAGACAGCAACTTCCTGGAAGAGACCGCGGCGGCCACCGCAAATCACCCCGCTAATGAAGCGAACAAATCGGCGGACCCTTTGATGTACGCTGTCCGGATCGTGGGAACTCTCGACTAGCGGCACATACACGACGAGAAAGAGCCCTGCTGGCGCCACCTTGCAGTGCAGTGTTCACGACTCAATATTGGACGTTCACGTGGACCGTGCATGCTCGTCCCCCTCACCTGTTGTGTGTGTGTGATTGGTGTTCCACTCGGAGAGGAGGAGCTCGACAGGGCTTAAAACGACGCCGCAGAGTGCTGGACGTCGCTCTGAACTATGTAACGTTCAACCACCACGCTCGTGGTTTGGGAAAACCCCTAAGCTTTCTTTGCTGCGGCGGCCACCGCAAATCACCCCGCTAATGAAGCGAACAAATCGGCGGACCCTTTGATGTACGCTGTCCGGATCGTGGGAACTCTCGACTAGCGGCACATACACGACGAGAAAGAGCCCTGCTGGCGCCACCTTGCAGTGCAGTGTTCACGACTCAATATTGGACGTTCACGTGGACCGTGCATGCTCGTCCCCCTCACCTGTTGTGTGTGTGTGATTGGTGTTCCACTCGGAGAGGAGGAGCTCGACAGGGCTTAAAACGACGCCGCAGAGTGCTGGACGTCGCTCTGAACTATGTAACGTTCAACCACCACGCTCGTGGTTTGGGAAAGCCCCTAAGCTTTCTTTGCTGTAAATATGTGTAAATAAACCTGTTTTGCTTTCGTATCCTCCTGCGATCCTTCCTTCAACCGTAACAACTGGTGGCAGCGGTGGGATGCCATCGTCTACAACTTCCTCCTTCCGATCCCTTACACTGCTCACCCTGAGGTCGCGAATTCGATCTCGGCCGTGGCGGTCACATTTCGAAGGAGGTGAAACAGCAGAGGCCCGTGTGCTGGTTAAGTCACTCACTGCATGTTAAAGGACACCGGATGACCTAAATCTCTGGAGCCCTACACTACGGCATCCTTCGTAGTAATATTAGTAGTTCTGTGACTTACAAACCCAGATATTATAGTTAACAACACCGCAAACCTATTTGCCGCGACACACCAAGAGCAATTTACTTCATAGCAGTAGTTTTCTTACCTCTTGTCGGCAGAAGAACAAGCCTGCAATGTGACAAAATGGTCTAAAAGGATAGTTTACAACATTATGAACTGCCTAAACATATATTTCTGATAAACTGCCTGGTCTGCAAAGTAAAGTTTGTTCTATTTCTAGAAGAGCTAATAAGTTCAATTATAAACAAGTGTTGACACTGCAGTGAGTCTTCTTTGCGAAAATGTGTGCTCGAAATATTAGGAATAATAATGTACATAGTGGCTTGCGCTCATTGTTATATTTGTTCTTTTTATGTGTAAGTGCTTCGCACGTGATTCAGTTTGGTCGTTCATTTATTCATTTATTTATGCTATTTTTTGTAAACGCAATATAATATCTGATATGTACTAGCTACCAGGCTATGTACCCCAACCATTTCACTCTACTTATACTTTCGCACAAGAATAGTTTTATAGATATAAATTAACATACGAGCCAGTCCTGGAGAAAAAATGGAACATGGGAAAGGAGCAATAAGTACCATGATGAACATCAAGTTGATATTTCTTTGTAATAAAAAAAATACGAAGCGAAGTGTAAAGTACCCTCAAATTCTCTTGGTCACCCGATAAAGATGGAACTATCGAGCCCGTGCCGAATACCGCAGAACTATCTGTGACAATAAAACCGCCCTGATACAGTTATCGCATGGCGCTCGTACGTTGCACTTTGAATGCACTGACGACGTCTACTCGCATTTCGATAACGAAAAACCGCACAAGTTGAGCCCGACACACAAGATTCCCGCGCCGCCACCCAATATCAAACAAAAAAAAAGTTTAGTGGTGGTGGTTATAAATATAGGTGGGTGCTTGGCGCCCCGAAGGAAAGAATGAAAATAATTTGTGCATAACATGTTCCCCTCTCGTGCACTGCAACGTAGTTAGGATCGTACAGAATAATAATAAAAAAAACTAGAGGAGGTGATAACTAGTGTTCGCGAAAGAACGGACACTTGGCTGCGGCCACTGAATTAATTCCGACAGAGATTGATGATTGATATGTGGGGCTTAACGTCTCAAAACCACCATATGATTATGAGAGACGCCGTAGTGGAGGGCTCCGGAAATTTTGACCACCTGGGGTTCTTTAACGTGCACCCAAATCTGAGTACACGGGCCTACAACATTTCCGCCTCCATCGGAAATACAGCCGCCGCAGCCGGGATTTGAACTTGCGACCTGCGGGTCAGCAGCCGAGTACCTTAGCCACTAGACCACCGCGGCGAGGCAATTCCGAGAGAGAGGATACGTGGAATTGCCCGTGTACCGCTCATGCTAAGAAATAATAAGCGGGGCTTATTTAGTCTTCACAGCATCATGGTTGCTATCCCATTGATTGGTTTTTGCTGTACAGCACATATAATAACTTATATATTTTCAATAACGATGGGTGAGACTGCGGGTAAATGTCGCTTGAAACGCAAGCAACTTGACAGAAAACCGCAGCCACATACAGTGCAGGCAGCCATAGCACACATTGTAGAGTTGTATGTGGTCGTTGGGAAGTTGCTTGCGAAATTATGAGTCTTGATTTCACATGGTTGCCTTAAACAAAACAAAAGGATATTTTGTTAGGCACTTCTTGATAGCGCCAACAGACAATGAAGTCAAGAAACATGCTGGGGCCCCGCCGCAGTGGTCTAGTGGCTAAGGTACTCGGCTGCTGACCCGCAGGGCGCGGGTTCGAATCCCGGCTGCGGCGGCTGCATTTCCGATGGAGGCGGAAATGTTGTAGGCCCGTGTGCTCAGATTTGGGTGCACGGTAAAGAACCCCAGGTGGTCTAAATTTCCGGAGCCCTCCACTACGGCGTCTCTCATAATCATATAGTGGTTTTGGGACGTTAAACCCCACATATCAATCAATCAAGAAACATGCTGGGGACAACATTTCAAGTAATCCAACATTATTAGAGAGTTTCGAAATCGGAAACCCGAGAAGCTTGTGGCCTGCCAGGGCGCATGCACTGAACCGAAATCTATCTTGGGTTTTGCGTTCGCGTCGACCCAAGGCCCTAAAATCGAGAACTAGCGTGGGCCCCCTAAGGCGTGTTGGTTCGCCAATGAGACGCAGCAGACGCGCCGCAAGCCACGGTGTCGTATGGCCTGCGTCTCGAATAACTTTCAATTTGGCCACGGGTGGGGACCAGTGCGTTTGACCCAACGCAGTCTGCGTTTGACCCAGTCCTCAAACTATGCTAACCTCCTAACGCAAGAGCAACCTGCGCAATGCAGCTTAGGAACCCGGTGTCTTGGGCCCCCCATCCGATGTTCTACTAATCGACCTAATCGACAGCGGTAGCGATCGCTGTCTCGTCCAATTTACTGCGTATTTAATGTTTGCGTAATCTTTGCAAGGTTCTTTTTGTTCGCCCCATTTTAAGCAGTCTTTGGTTACCAGTAGGCAACAAAAGAAAAAACAGGAAGGGGAGGGGATGAGCGTGTGGAGGGATGGGTTTACTCCAAGGCGTTTAACGCTGCCTTGTCACGGAGAACAGTTGACCGCCTTGGCCGGCTTGCTCGAAGAAGTCGCATTGGGTCCTATGAACAACCGCCACTGAGCGGCAGAGACTGCCTGGCAATTGGAGCACAACGAGTGATGTTGGCCCATGCCTGCATCATCAGCTGAATAGTTCATCTCTCGGCGCTTCAAAAGAAGTGTAGTTGAAGAAGCAAGGGCTCTAAGGTCTCCACCACAGTGTCGGAAAGTGTCCGCAGAAGAGACCTGGAAGCGATGCTTATGCGTTTGCGTCCCCACGCACCCGACACGCAACCGCAGCTCCAGTGTGCAGAGGTGGGTGGCAAAAACGCTCGAGGAGATCCATCCTCAAGTGAACTCGTTATCTGTTCTGCAGGCTTGCATATGTAAATAGTATGCAGAAGTACCCTTATCCTCTACCTGTATCTTCTCCAACGTCAGTGACTGATGTTTAAGTGTCAGCTGCTAGATACATAATGCTTTCCAAAGTAAACAACCGCTTACTGCTGCTACTACTACCAGTGCCATCCGGTGAGCCGAACTTTACCTTGTCACCTAACGAACTCAAGGACTTGAAGCTGCGTTATGCACTTATTATTTTCATATTTGGCGTTATTGTATTCCTGACTTTAGTGCTCAGATTACTTCTCGTCTTTTTTTCTCCCTCCTTCAAGGAGTTCCATTTGCGGCAGCGAAGCGAGAACTGGTAACGCTGTCACCTGAATTCCTTCGAGTTCAAAGCTCACGTCTCGTGATGGCATAATGAGATGGAGCTTCGCTGCCTCTGTGATTCTGTTTTGAGTCACCAGACGCTTTTATCTACGCTTTCGCAACACGTGTGCCAATGCCGAAACATCAGCAGCGACATAGGTCATGTTACGCCATCCGAGCAAATGTTTCCCATTAAGTAAGCTCACACATGCATACGCAGTAAAACAGTGCACGGTAGTTAAACGCACCCTCAATCATGCCCATTACCCGAATTGTGCATAATAAAAGGGAGTGATGGGTTTTTAAGTGCCCTGTGACTGGCTCTCAGTAGTATAGAAAGCACATACCTTTAAAAAAAAATGTGCCCTTGGAACTATTTGGTTAGATGCCGCACAAATAGATCGCGTAGGCGTGTGAAATCTTCTGGCGTTTATAGGGGGCGTTTCTTTTAATGATGTTTTCCAGAGCAGCTTCTTGCGCAGCTTGTGATTTTTTCTCTTAATAAAGATGCTATTTTGTGTGCATTCTTTGCAAGAACGCGGGTATGGTCGAACAAAGGTAGAAGGGGAAACAGAAAACCAATAGGCGAGGGGAAAGTTTGTGCATTTTATCGGCGTACAAATAAATAAACAATTATTACAGCTAAAGATAAAAAAATGAGAAGCAATGTTTTTCACAGTTTGATATTTAAGAGTGCCGTAACTGTAACAATTTATTTGTTGTAGTGCCTTGACGTAACTGCAGGTAATGTCGCAGTTTTACGAGACATAAGGTGGTGGCGCTGGCCACCATGCTGTTTCAACTAATGCTTCTAGTATTAGTGTGCTTTTGATATTGAAACTGGCGCAACAATTCAAAACCGCTATACACAGAAAATGGCTCAGCAATCAAGAAGAGTACGCATGTCTGACCATCAGAGGGAGTTGGTGCTCTCCTTTATGGAGCAGCACCCCGAGCTGGCCGCATACGCGCTTCGGAACTGAGCCAGGCTTTCGCGGCAGCGGACAAGCGTCGTCTGTAGACTATGCTTGAGCACCTGCTCGACACCGAGAGCCCCAGAGTCCGTGGAACAGCGGCAGGACTGGTGATGGAAGCAGGTTCACGACGCGCGCCATGATGCCAGCCGCGACTGCCGAGCTACATCGGTGAGTGAATACCAACTAGTCTGATCAATATGCCCTGCAATGTACGTGCGTTCGCAGGAGCACCAGCGGGTGGCGCGCCCCTGGTTTTTATGGCCGGTTGCTTCAGCTAACGGGCACACTGCGACTGACTGGCGTGCGACCGTTGGACAACGTCCAGGTAAGCTAAGTGTACGATAATAAATCCGTTCTGAAACTGTGCAGAATCACGCCTAATATCTGTAATTTGTGCTTCAAGCAGGTGTACACAGGAACGGTACCGTTGTTTTTGCAACAAATTCAACGAGCTTCGGCGTAGCTTGTCAGGAATAATGAAATGTCAGGAATATGAAAGAGTAATTTCCTCTGCAGGCATTCCGGAACACATTCACATAAGGAATGTGATCGCTAACTACTTGATCATCGCACGGCACTGATTGTGCTCATGTAGTAGCAGATAAGTTTGCATAACTGCCGGATGTCGTCACAGTGTAGTGAATGGAATGTGTTTTCTTCACACTTACCAGTACGATGCATGCACCTCCGCCACCTATAAAGTTTAAAGCACAAAGGTGACAGGCGCCAGTGCCGCGTCGAGTACGTGCCAAAGTTGTTTATTATATTTTTACCCTTAGCTAATTGTGCGTACGTATGGTGGAAAACCACATTGCATTCATTCACTCTTGTGCGCCAACTGCAGCTGCACGGGAGCCGTTGACAAGTGATGCCGCCAAGGTTTTGGCCATGCCATCTCCATGGTGAGTGCTGCTCATTTGCAAGCGGTTAGCTGAAATGAGTTTTGACACTGCAGCGAAGAATCCCACCAGGACATGAAATCATCATCTGTACATTCATGTAACGTGCAACGCAGTGCAATTATATTGAACGGTTCATGTCTTCAAGAGAGCAGCCCCCATTGCGCCACCTCGACGGATACCTGCCAGGCCACCAAGGCAACGGCGGCCACGTCGCACCGACGTGTTGAGCAACATGCAGTCGCAGTGTTCCCGCAGCCTGGAGCAGGGAACCAACCGGCGGAGGGCAAGTATACCAATGTCTATATTGCAGCTTTATGCAAAATAACGCTTTTTTACACTCTGCATTCCTAATTAAATCATGACTGTAAGAAAATAAAGATACTATGAGCACAGATAGGAAATAAAGTCTGTGTTTCAGAGTGAGCAACAGCCGGACACACTATTGGTTAGCGCTGAAAAGGGCTGTTTGCATGTTTCAGATGCACTTCAAGTGATGACTGAAAAAAGTTCTTACAAGTCAACATTTTGTGCTGTACTTGCATATCATTATTTTTATAACTTATTTTGTTGTTTCAAGAGCAGCATGTCTGTTGGTGTGTGTGTGTGTGTGTGTGTGTGTGTGTGTGTGTGTGTGTGGTGTGCGTGTGTGTGTGCGTTCGTGTGCGTGTGCGTGTGTGTGTGTGCGTGTGCGTGTGCGTGTGCGTGTGTGTGTGTGTGCGTGCGTGCGTGCGTGCGCGCGCGCCTGTAACGTACTGAGTGTTGCAGGAGGAGCACGTATGCTGCTTTTTTTCTGTATGTGTTAGGTTATGAGTGTTTCAAGAGCGGCACGTGTAGTGTTTTCATTGTATCTGTTAAGTTATGAGTGTCGCAAGAGTGGTTCGTGTACTGTTTTTCTGTATCTTAAGTTATGTGTTGCAAGACCGGCACGTGTACTGTTTTTTTTTCTGTATCTGCTACGTTACGAGTGTTGCAAGAGATGCATGTCTAATGTTGTGTTTCTGTATCCGTTGCGTATTTTAACGCTTCCTACAGGCACAGCACATTTATCAGCGACTAAGATATCAAAAAATGGCAAAGATTCAATTTATCTGTTATGTATTTGCATAAACGTTACATCGCTTGCACAATAACTGCTACAACCTTGGTTTGCTTTTATTTCATGCATTTATGAGTGGCGCGCTCATTGATTCGCACCGGAATAATTGCAGTGGCCAAGTGCAATTTTGTTCATTTGTTTTTGTATTGTGACACTTAAATATAGTTGTACTTCTTCACGCTGTTCTGAACGATAGTCACAATTCAATCTAGTCATTTTCAGAAATCTGTAACTCTGATATTAACGTGATATATGTACAGCAGTCATTACACTGTGCAACATTTTGTATATGAGACTGGGCATTCCCTTGGGCATTGAACTTTTACGTAAACTAAAAAAAAGTTTTTTTGTATATTTAGGCTGTGACGTTCTCGTTTTACTACTTATTGAAAATAATTTTTTCGAGAAAGATGAAAGGAACGTGGCATCTGTAGGGAAAACAGCCATGCACCACACATTCAAATATAGAAGGAGTAACAAAGTGCATTTTTCTCCTGCATACATGTGCCGTAATTTTCGCAAGATTACGGGCTGGTTGAGAACATTGAGACGAAACGATATAAGGAAGCTTTACGAGTGACAGATAGGCTAGGTCAATCAGTTTATAAATGCAAGCGCAAGATGACATGTGACGTTGTCTAAAAGATTTCGGAGATGTTACTGTGATGCTTCCGGTGATGTTACTTTAAAGAAGTAATGACACAATTTTGGGGAATTGCAGAAGAGGTAGTTTTACTTTCCTTGATATGTAGTTTTATTACCCTGCACACACTTGAGCTGCACAATACATCTGATAAATTTAACTTGACTTTTAAAGTTTTTTGGCAGACAACAGCTACATACATTATACACATTTGAATGACCACTTCACATGACTTGCTGGGTTATAAATCACAGCGTAAAACACAGAAATAGCTTTCGCAGTTGCTGAAAGACAATTCAACCGTCACTCTTTACGAGCACCACGCGCGACTGCAACATCTCGTGAGTTACTTTCTCCACGTGTAGTCTAACTGCGTACACGTCACTGCCAGAACGTCTCATTTGTATCGCAACCTATGGTGCCTTAGTGCGGCTGTAGTATTACCCTTTTTAGCTCTGCAATTCTTTTTGTAAAAGACAGTTTTAGTACGTATTTTACTAATACTTAGGGCCTCAGAAGATCACGAAAATGTTAGTTATTGATGTAAGCATGTAGTGATTTACAGGCCTGACATCAAATTAGGTCATCATGGCCCTGCAGTCATGGAATGACAAACATTGCAAATTTATTGCTGCCATGCCTTAGAGTGCACAAAATCTGAATCAACGTAGTAATTGACAGTGTAGAAGCTCTGAAAACAGCTTCAGGATTCAATCCCAAAATCGCCGCCTTCCCACCTTTGCTTCCTCGCCTTTGTTTGCCCACTTCATCGTCGCCCATGACTTCGGTCAAGTTTCTTCTTCTTTACGTCTCCAAGCTCGACGAAAATTAAACGACAGTGATGTTGATCACTCTGCGGATAGTTGAAGAATTACTTCTGAAAAGATGAGCATGTTTGCTCTTGTTTTCGAAGTTATGGGAGAAAGTTTGTGTGCTGTTGTCAATTGGCGACACCATTGATTGATATGTGGGGTTTAACGTCCCAAAACCACCATATGATTATGAGGGACGCATTGGCGATACCATGGCTGAAAGGATTAAGAAATGTGTAGTAAATGGCACAACCGTACCTTTCATTACATTAAAAACTTATGTCAGTACTCCTGCCAGTATGCCCCGCCACGGTGGTCTAGTTGCTAAGGTACTCGGCTGCTGACCCGTAGGTCACGTGATCGAATCCCGGCTGCGGCGGCTGCATTTTCGATGGAGGCGAAAATGCTGTAGGCCCACGTGCGCAGATTTGGGCGCACGTTAAAGAATCCCAAGTGGTCGAAATTTCCGGATCCCTAGACTACAACGTCTCTCATAATTATATGGTAGTTTTGGGACGTTAAACTCAACATATCAATCAATCAACTTCTGCTAGTATGTCCTTACATGTTGTCATATGCCTTGGTGCGCATAGTGAGGTGGTACAAGCACCTAAATAATCCCTGCAATGTGTGCACTGATGTGTGAGTTGCCTTCTGGCAGCAACGTTTTTCCTGTACGGGTGGTGCTGCTGTTTCACTTTGAGGTGAGGGTTCGTTAGCAGGTTCAGAACGGTTGTACTGGTGAGTTGTTGCATTCTAGCATTGTCGTGTCATTGTGCAAGTCGGTATTCAAAATTTACGTTTCGAATGCTTTCGGTCTGTTATTTTCTTATGTTGCATGGATGCTTTCGCCACCCAGACGTTTTGCTAAATGTAGTATGAGATATTGTCACGCGTTTTGCCTTACTCCCACACATACTATGCATTGAAGATCACACTGTGGAGCAGTCAGGGTCATTTTGCTGCATGCAATGCCTGCCCTGAACACTGAAATCATGTCTCTTGACCCCGGTATGGCAATCATTTGAAATAATCTGATTATTTTGTTTTATGAAAAAGAAAGAAGAAAACCACCCAGTTGTAGCACGAAGCCGCAAGGAAATCCATACGGATTTCTCAGAAAAAAAAGCCGCTTTCGAAATTCCGCCACCTTGCGGGTGTCCACAGAACTCATTTGCAATACATGTGTCCTTGTGCTTCGAGTTGTCGATGAATTCGCCCTCGCGCTGTCAATTTCTGGCTTCCTGCTTAGCTCAATTGGCAGAGCGACCACCCCGGATAGGCGTTGGTTCCGGGTTCAAACCCTGGACCAGGACTAATTTTTTGACACCTAGGAGGCTTTTTTTCTGAGGAATCCGTAAGGATTTTCCTTTGGACAACGGTTCCAGCGTTGATATTCTCCGTAGAGTGCCAAAATTAACGCAATTATAGCACTCCTTATCAACAGCTGCGATTTCATTTGTATGACAATGTGCCTTATTCTTATTACCTGAGAGAAATTAAGAAAATTACTTATGTCTGGTGACGTCTTAGCAGCTGGCTATGAATAAGGGGTAACAAACGTGGCAACTTATGCATCTTTACAGCTAATACTTTGGAACTGAATCTACACAAAATGACATGTTTTTTTTTGTTTTTTTTCATTCCGAGGCTGAGCTTCGGGAAATGTTGCTTGGGGCTTAGACCCTTTACTGAAGAATGAAACCTCAAACAGTAATTTTCATGAACGTAAGACAGTCCGCTGCATTCAAAGAGATGCGCACTCATTGGAATAAGAAATCGGGTATTCGACAAACTGCTTTACCGATTTCTCAAAAGTAAGTTTTACAGCATCTCAGGAATGCTATCTCAGACCTCATTATTATGTAACACATGATTGAGAAACGGATTTCAGTTTGTGTTTCAAGCAAAACAACCGATTTTGAACACACTTGTGCAGTTCTCAGTGTTACAACAAGTCCATTTATTTATTCTCCTTACAGGGGCCATGACATGGTCACCCAACAATTGATGGTTTTCGGCGAAAAACAAAGGCAATGGGACAAACATGCTTATACACGTGTGAGAAGTGGACTGCAAGAGTTTATTTCAGTTCAAGAGAGAGAGATAAAGATGCAAGGAAAGGCGGGGAGGTTAACCAGACGCACATCCGGTTTGCTACCCTGCACTGGGGAAGGGATAAAGGGGAGAAAAGAGGTTGCAGAAAGATGAGAAGGTACACACAATCACGAGCACACTCGGGGAGCACACACAATCTATAGGCGGTCGCTCAGGTTTGTTGACTTGAGGTAAAGTAGCAGTGCTTTTGTTGCTTTCTGCGCAACTGAGGCAGATGCCCAAGGTCCTAGTATCTTCTGCACACAAAATGGTCCGGGGTCAAGTCGATTCAAAACCATCCGGAGCTGGCATCGCTGTGTGTCGTAGCAAGCGCAACTGCACAGGACGTGTTCGATGGTCTCTTCAGCTCCGCAGTAGTCGCATGTAGGAGTGTCTGCCATACCAATGCGAAAGGAGTACACCTTTGTAAATGCAACACCCAACCAAAAGCGGCATAACAGTGTCGCATCGGAGCGGGAAAGTTGTGATGGTAGCTTTAGCTTGAGCGAAGGATCCAGTTCATAAAATTGACACCTTTGGAAGCTGGTAGACGACCAGAACGTGCGTGTGAGATCTCGAGCCAGCAGGTAAAGTTGTCTTGCTGCATCATTCCTTGATAGAGGAATCGGGACTACACGGGTTTCTTCATGGGCTGAGCGGGCTGCATCATCGGCTAATTGATTTCCGGTAATACCGATATGTCCAGGCAGCCATTGATATATAATATCATGCCCTCGTGCAAGAGCTTCATGATGGCAATGTCTTATTTCTTGTACCAGTTGGTCATGACTCCTCCTACGCATGGCAGACTGCAAACTCTGAAGCGCTGCCTTCGAATCACAGATTATGACCCATTTTCCTGGACGTTCTTGAACGAAATATTGTAAAGCAGCCCTTATAGCAGCAAGCTCTGATGCCGTAGATGTAGTGATATGCGACAACTTGAACTTGATTGTCATTTCTGCAGCCGGAATTACAGCGGCACCTGATGAGCTGCTGGATGAGACGGACCCATCAGTGTATATCTGCGTTCGGTCTAAGTACAACTCATGTAATAATAGCAGTGTTGCTTGCTTCAATGCTACTCTGGAGTGACTGCTTTTCTTTTTGATTCCCGGAATCTCTAGACGTACTTGCGGCTGGTCGAGGCACCACAAAGGACAAGCCGTTCTCGCAGCTGGCGTATATCCTGATGGAATGCTGTTTAGGTGCTTGGCTATGACGTCTGAAAACGTAGCACGTGGTCTTCCGGAAGGTAGAAGGGCCAAGTGGTGGTCGGGGACACGGCTAGCATGTCGAATGTGCGCTCTGAGGCAATCCACAACTATATATGTCCTGACCGGATGGTCTTTGGCAAGCATGATTGTGGTATAAGTAGAAGCGCATCGGGGCAGTCCTAGGCAGATACGCAGTGCCTGACCCTGCAAACTCTCCAATGAATGAGTATTCGATTTGCAAGTGTTAGTCAGTACCGGCAAGCTGTAGCGCAATAGAACCAGAAATAGGGCCCTGTACAACTATAGCATGGAAGCCAGAGAAGTTCCCCATGCTTTACCGCACAAGAATTTCATGATATGCACAATAGATAGCAGTCTCTTCTTCAAGTACGCACAGTTTGGGCTCCACGAAAGACTTCTGTCGATTATTATGCCCAGGAAACGATGCGTTCGTGCATATTTGACACTCTGCCCATTGATGTAAACAGGGTATGGCGTCATTGGTTTGCGTGTAAACGCCATCAACGCGCACTTCACAGTTGATATATTTAGGACTTGTTTCTGAAGGTAGGCTGTTCTGAGGGTTGCTGCCCGCTGTATTCGTGCACGCACCTGAGGGCGAGTAACTGCAGCACTCCAGAGGCAAATATCATCGGCGTATATGGATAGGCACACCGACTTTGGCAGAACCTTCACCAGACCAATGAGGGCCACATTAAAAAATGTGGGGCTTAAAACACCTCCCTGAGGTACTCCGCAGTAGGTGTAATGTTGGGCAGTTGTACCCTCATATGTTTTTGCAAAGAAACCTCTACCAGTTATATAATCTTTTATCCATTGAAACATTCGTCCACCAATGCCCATTGCTGCGAGAGAAGTGAGGATGGCATCGTGAGCTACATTATCATATGCACCCTTCACGTCAAGAAAGAGTGCTACTGATATGCGCTTGCGACTTTTTTCTTGTTGAACAAATGTCGATAAGTCAAAGACACAGTCAATGGAGGAGCGGCCCTGACGAAAGCCTGCCATGCAAGAAGGGTATTTGGTGTATCGTTCCAAGTACCACTCGAGACGAAATAGAACCATTCTTTCCATCACTTTTCCGAGGCAGCTTGCGAGGGCAATAGGGTGATACGCTGTCAAGTCCAATGGTGATTTTCCCGATTTCAAAAGTGGTATTAATCGACTTATTTTCCATTCTCGAGGAACACTGCCGCTGAGCCAGGAGTTGTTGAAACATGTTGAAAGTTCTTTTCTGGCTTTTTGTCCAAGGTGTCCCAACGCACTATAAGTAATACCATCAGGACCTGGCGATGACATGCGCTTACAAGCGACTAACGCACCTTCCAGTTCTTCCATGGTGAACGGAATGTCCATTTCTGGTAATCGCGTCTCAGGAAGGATCACGGCGTCGATGCTCTCGTTCATAATATTACCGGCAACTCTCGTGCAAAATTCTTCAGCCACCTCGAGTTCTGTTTTTCCATGATGGAGTGCCAAAGCTTTAAAAGGGTGCCGTTGTTGTGGAGAGGAGCGAAGACCACGAACTGTTCTCCAGATACATGACAGAGGTTTATGAGGGTCTAGAGATTCGCAGAATGCTTTCCAGTGTTCGCTCTCCAGTTTGTAAATTCCTCGTTGAATCTTTTTCTGGAGCCGCCTTGCTTCCCTCAGATCGTAAATTGATCTTGTGCGTCTGTATCGTCGTTCAGCACGCCTTCGTATAGCTCGTAATTTTTCCAGTTCGATGTCAAACTGTGTTACTTTAGACGAAAATGGTAATTTACATTTGGACGCTTGCATAGCTTCCGCTATGGTATTTTCCAGGCTGCAGGCGAGGCCTTCTTGGCAAGCGTTCTCAACACGCGATGCAAACATCGACCAGTCATTGCCAATTGCAACACCGGAAGAGAAATTTTTTATTATACCATCGATCGTCACGTAGGTGGGTATGTGATCACTCCCATAAGTCTCAATATCGCAAAACCACTTAACTTTGTGAGAGAAGCACCGTGACACCAATGTCAGGTCAAGGCAACTGCCATACGTGAGACCCCGCAGATATGTGGGGGTACCATCGTTCATGATGGAAAGGTCGTAATCGGAAGCGAATTTCAGTTCAAAAGAAGCCGTAGAAGTCATTGGCTGTAAACTCTGCCCACCGCCGGTGACCGTCATTTCTTCTTGGTATTAAGGGCTGCAGCGCGAGCACGAAGGCGCTAGAAGAAACGTGAAACGAAAAGCGAGGCGCCTTTCGTTTCACGTTTCTTCTAGCGCCTTCGTGCTCGCGCTGCAGCCCTTATTACCATGAATTCCAACCAACTAGCCCAAATAGCCGTTCTTCTTCGTCATTTCCTCATGGCCTACGTGACGTCGCAAGCGGAAGGAGCAGTGTCGTCATCTGCTACCAAACAGCACCTTCCGCACGCGGTTAGTGTTGCGAGTGTTGCTTGCCGCGTGGTCCGCATCGTGTCGGTGGGTTGCAAGTGTTGTGATGAGTTGCCGGCACCATCACCATATGCGGCGACGACGTCGTGTATGTTGCGCCTTTTGACTTCGACTCCATCACCACCAGCTCAAGCGACGAAGAAAGCGTCCAAGATGGTGTGAACCAAGATGCTAACGATCTCACCATTGTGTCAGACGTTGCAGACGGCTTTCTGCAATTATAGGTAGCTTTAGTTCAAGCCTGTCAGGTTGAAAAGCGAGCTTGGGATACGGTGGTTCGACGACGCTGCATTCGCAAGCAAGTGTTACTTAGCGCCACGGAATCGGCAAAGCGTGCAGATTTTTGTGGGCTAGCGTACGTGCATGCAGGGCCGCACCCAAAAATTTTTGAGGGGGCAGGGCACCTTAATTATTTCAGGGAGGGTGCCCCCTTAAAATGGTCCTGTTTAGCTTTCTATTCCATGTTGTATGAAAATTTCGGGGGGGGGGGGGGAGGCATGGGTTCGGTATGACATCTCCAGGCTACGCCCCTGCGTGCTTGTAAGACTTTCCGTGCTGAACATAATAAATAAGTGGTAGTAGCAATGCTGTGCGTTGGGACTTGTTTTTCCAGTGGTTGTTGAGTGTGGCATGTGTAAACATAAGCCGAAACGAACGGCATGCCAGTGTGGCGCAAGGGTTACTCACGATATACATTTTGGCTGAATCTTTCTTTCAACCCCGTCGATTGCATTTGCAACCCCGTCGATTGCAACCCCGTGATTGCAAAAGAAGCAAGGGTGACGCTCAACCATGGCACTTCGTGTGAGGTGTTTCAATAAATATTTATTTGTAGTGGCAAACGGCATAAGCATTGCACATTCACAGGACACTTTTTGACTTCCGAAATTGCTCTCTGCAAGCGCTACACGGGTGACGTGGTGGCATTATTTAAACCCCAGTAGCAAGTTCAACAACACAAAAAACGTTTGACTGTATGTGCAGCTAACCGCGGAACACGATCGTCCTTCAGAATGCAGACCATGCAGCAGCTCGTCCAGCACGCGGTTCGTGACGTCACGGCTAGCGAGCGCGCCAGTGTTGCCCGACTCTCAGGCCACTTGCTCGTTGATAAATTATTCGAACATAAGCTAACGGCTTCACCAAATTCGCCCAAATTTAGCGAGTTTCTCTGTGAACGTACAGGAAGGAACCCACAGAACACAGACTATGGTTTAAAATTGGATGTCATGACCCCTTTAAGGAAAGTGCCACATCACACGTTAAGATTTTTTGTTCTTTTACAGCACGAGACTTTGTTGCCCTGCACAAAATGGTCACTGAAGTCCTCAATTTACACTTATACAACAGCAATTCAGACTTCCAAGCGTTCATGTGAAGTTTCTTTAAATTTTTTTGTCAAAATGCTGTTGAACTGATCATGCAATAATGTCGCAATACTCAACTGACCTTGGCATAAAGTGGTTAGTTTTTAAAAGTATTTTACTTACTTTTTCTGCTTCAGACCTCTGAGCTCTCTGATTTTGGTTACGAAACAACATGAAGATGAACACATTGACGATGAAAAGGACATAAAGACAAGTCTGCTTTTTTTGTTCTTCACTGTTAGTGCTGTATATCTTCTCTATAATAATACAATATGTGAAGGTTTATGTCCCTAAATCACAGTATGGTTGTGAGGGACCCAATAGTGGAGGACTGCTGACATTTTGACCATGCGGTGCTGTTTAATTGGCGATGATATCGCACAGTACACGAGCTTTGTTTTGTCGAAGCGATGTTACATAATCATAACCTCTCATCAATTTATCCAAATTTCAGTTATGTGCACTTCTTAGCGCTCCTCGTTTTCATCACTCACCAAGTGCATATTCACCAGGACTTGTGAAACAAGCGCTTCCACACTGGGTTGTCCCTCCACACCCAGGAGCTGTGGCATACTCTGGAAAGTAGGGATCGATGACTAGTGTGGGGAGATCTGCGTCGCATACCTGCAATGAAACGTAGTATGAAATGGTGTGTCAGGTATGTTTCACAGCATTTTATTCTACCCATCCCACGAAACAGGCAATTCGCATGCACGTTGACGAATGTTGCACACTGCTGAACCAGCAATTGGTGAACAACACTTGCCGCAACCCAGTGCGCACGTGAAGTGATCCTAAACATTTTTGTGGTCTACATACCTTCACAGATACCATTGACCAACGTTCCTTTCACCATGAGATTCACTCGACTTAACGTTTCCCAGGGCCAAGCTTCGTGGCTGAAAACATGTGTTTTGCTTAGTACTTTGATTTCTAGACTTGGCGCCGATTATCGCTTAGTACGTATTTGGCTTTACCGAGACCGTATTCACTACCACGAAAACTAAAGGATGCGCTCGCATTGAAATCATTTCATTGCTACAGCGGGAACAGGCACGGTAACACAGGAAAAAATTCCACAGTAGCCAATTACAATTGGCGACCACGTCTTTGGAGAAGTCAGAGGAGAGGTATTTACGACGGCGACGCTGAGTGCATAATAACCCTTCCGGGTCATGAACCTCGCCGTATCGGCTAGCCTCAGGCTTTCTGGCTTCTCGATGGCAATGAGTGTGCCGTTCACGCACGCAAGTACACCCGGAATGATGCCTCGTTGGGCGAACCCCGCCTTCGACTTTTCCTTGGCAGCTGGTGCAAACGCGAAGTCCACCAACTTCCTTTGCTTATCGAGGACAATTATAGCTTCCACCACTTCATGAATGGTGTTGCTTATGGCACCCTGACTCATGCCGATGAGCTCTTCGGCACCAATATTCTGGAAGGACCTGGTGGCGAATATTCTAAGCGCACACAAAAACTTCCTTTCAGTAGAAATCCCACTAACCCACCGGCATCCAATCATGGGGTAGATTTTATAGCACAAACTACGCACTGTTTTCTTAGACAGACGGAAGTGCCACCAGCACCAACTCATTCATCTCCAGAAACACATTTTCTACATCGGTGCTTCGTTTCTGGGTGACTGCAGCAGCCGACACGAAATGGCATAAACGATAATGTAGACTCTATTTTTCCAAACTGCCAGACACCCATCAATGGTGTACAGATGATGCTCACTCCTCCGAGCCAACGCTACGTTTAGATCTAATATACTTCGTGCGGAGACAGTTCTGTATTCATTACAAGGTAAGAACGGCGCCCGAGGCCCGTTCTTAAGCATCCTCCCCTATTTATTCATTTATTCATTTATTTGTTTATTTATTTATTTCGTTATTTATTATTCATTTATTTATTGAAGCATTTGTGGGTAAATTTCGTATCTATATTTTTACGTCTTGACCGTCGTAATAGCTTTGACAAATCCCATTTTTGTCCTTCTCTACCTTTTGTTCGACCACGCCTCACCGTTCTTGAAAGAACGCTTACGAAACATCACCCTAAATGCTCAGTTCAAGTTTCACGCCACGTACTTTATGTTGACTTCACGTTGTTAGTTTGTTTTTGTCTTTCGCTGATTAGTTACGTCTGCGGTCAATGCGCAGCAACGAGCCCCACCCGCTTCTCAAACACAACTTCAGAAGTGCTCCTCTGTGCCACTTCTTACGGTCGTCTTTCGGCCCTATACGTCACCGATGTGATCCCATGATGGTATACATTCATGACTCAAAGGAACATATGCGTCACACATCAAATTACTGGCTCAAGTTTGATGAAAAGTTGTTTCGTGCTATTTGTGTTTTAAATCTATACACAACAACTGGATTTTATAAAATCGTGCCAGAAATTTAGGATAACCTACAAAGCGCTATTCTGGAAGTGACTTTGTCTTGTCCTAGCACCGTTAAATTATCGTCTGTGCACTGTCTCGCGCTCATATGCTCTTTCTTTTCAAGCGTCCTCATGGTATCATTATCTGATATTCTGTTGCTTCTCGAATTCCGCTCAAGATAAAGAGAGAGCATAGACATTTATATTTTCCTTACTGCTTTTCCGTCACTCAAAATCTACAAAGTCTTTGTAATGCTTATTTTTTAATCAATGCTTTTCATAAAGCAGCGTCATGGTTTTTAAACCTAGTCTGAATTTGAAGGTTTCATACATTCTTGAAGTTCCTTTCTTTTCGCTTTCGCTCTCTTGTATCTGAACTGCCTTTCTCATAACCCTCCTGTATTTTAGATGTGAAGCAACTCTTTGACTCGTACACGGAAGCATTCTTAATGCCAACGAGTTGGCTGACTCCCGGGCGCGAGGTCTCACATTCCACGCCAGGGAGAATCACTCGAAGACTGAGGATGTCACTTGTTTCTTCAGAGACCCGTTGCTAACTTTTAAGGAAATTTGCAAACACTACCAGTTGGAGCGGCGGAAATACCCCCTCCTTCACCCACACTTAACAATGCCTCAGTCCATAACTCTACGACTCTTACAGACGGAGGCGTATGCACCGCCTCTAAATTGCTCTAAATACAGGGATGGCGTAGATCCGGGGTGCCCGCGCTGTGGTCATCCTACACACGCTGTGGCAATACCCTGCGTTGCGCGAGAGCAGCGAGTCTCCCTCTACGGAGGCGGAATGGAACTGTCTCCTCACAAGCCACGACAAGGGAGACCAGCTTAGGGCCATCCAGAGAGCCCACGGCGTAGCCGTGGAGTTTGACCTTTCCGTCCCGTCATGGGAGTGGCCCACCGGTGTCGCCCCCTAAAGAGAGTTGAGCGCCGCCTCCGGATAAAAATCAAGTTCTTTGCCTGCCTGCCTGCCTGCCTGACTGGCGAGATGTCGCCGCGGCATGCTTCCCGCTAGTGTGCGCGTACCTTTCCTGGCTGTCACCGGCGTTGCGAAGGTTAGCGAAGCCGATCGCGTTTGTGAATGGTGACGTCAACAACGATGAGGCGCGAGCCAGGGAAGCTGAACACAAGCGTCGGGCGTTGATGACCAGTGATACCAACGAGGTGCGAGTAAAGAACGCCGATCGTGTTCGAGAATACAGATGGCGCGTGGGTAACACCGACGAGACGCGAGCGAAGGAAGCCAAGCGCAAGCGTCTTCAACGCGTCCCGCCTCCCGTGTCTTTGCATTTCAAACAAACGTTTGCTCGAATAAACGCTACACTGAGTTTCGCTTCAAACCATTCTTCCAGCCCCCGCGTCTATGACTCAACGCCCGTTTTATCCGAGTCAACACCGGGCGCAGCGCTGCTGCTTCGCATCCCATCAGGGTTCCTTCCAGGGAGATGGTTATAGTTTCTTTTGTAATGTTATTGTAGTGTGCCATAGCGCTTCAATATTTCTGTATTGACAACTTTCCTCGTACATGTGTTCGTACTTCGTCTTCATCTATAATTATTAATACTATTAAGATTAATATTATTAAAACGAGTGATACTGTATTGATACTAACAAAACTTGCATTGTATTTATGTTAATTTGATGCAGTGCCACTTTGTATTTCTACACACACACACACGCACACGCGCACGCATTAAAAGAAAAGCTGTTTGCGTCATTTCCAACAAAGCCACTGTAAGACAGGTACTGTTGAAAGCACGGGTACTCTTTTCTTTCTACAAAATGATTGATATGAGTAAATGTACACTATCTCTTTATTATTTGAAATTAATAGATTGCGTAACAAGAGTTTATTAATTTACTTGGTTAAAAGCTTATAAGTTTATAACATTTCAGTTTAAGTGTGTTCGGTGGGCGCAACAAGATAGGTTTCTTTGTACGTACAAGAGAGGGCGTCTGCTGCTGCGTGTTATTCATTTCGAGTGCTGCGGGTTTCGTCATAGCCGCGGGGTTCGCAATTTGAGAGAGAGGTGGACTGCTTGAGGCCCGTGTACTGTATGATGTCAGTGCACTTTCAACTTATATTTCTGTGCTCGTTAAATGTCCCAGCTGGACGAAATTTCTGGAGCTCTCTACAACGGCATCCCTCGTATACATATTGTGGTTTTGAAACGTAAACCTTCAGAAGTTGTTATTAGTTCTCTCTCAACAAAATTATTAACTCTCTCTCACTGATAAGTTGATAATGAAGTGAGTAATTAAAATATGACAGTAACTTTCAACCAAAAAAGAAGTGCAAACTCAGTGACACACAATATGCGTATATATATATAGCAAACGTATGCCACAGCTTCTATTATAGCAGCCTGATTTCAATTAAATTAGGAGGTTTTACTATGAGGCTCGTTTAAACGTGTATCCAATTCCAAATACACGAACATTTTTTTCCTGCGCATTTCGAGAGATAACGGCGACAACTAGCGCACACAATCTCTGAACGCTATCTGTTCAACATGTGGTTTTTATTTTCACATTACTCAACCATCACCTCAAAACTTGACTGAACTGAACGAAAATATGGACTCGACACAACGCTAAACTTCAAAACTTGACAGATTTCACAACTGAAGACTTCTGCTGTTCAGCACTACGGGCTGTCCCAATCCGGTTTTTGTGATTTTTCTAGGGCTAGTATATTATCCCAGAAAATTCATTAGTCCGAACTGATCTACCTCCCTTCATCAATTACGTCGTGGCCTTTACGAATCTTCTATTATTTCGGTTATTTTGAGCCTACCCCCCAATCTGTCCAGCTCGTCTCCGTGCACCCTGGAGTGAACCATGCGTAAAATATGACACAAGCCCCGCAACAGAGAAAATGTGAAGAACAAGATTATTCGAGAAAGCCGAATGCCTCACCTACCAAAGAATGACATCCGCATTATCATTAGACCCAGAGGGGGTCTTAACATCGCTAGGGTTGGCCCAACGACAATCGCTGAAGCCATTTCGACTTCGGCAGGTATCAGCCCATCGGAGCAGCAAGCAGACACGCTCTGCCCCAATATTAAACAGAATATCTTAGTAGCAAGCACGCCGAAGAGAGAAAAATGCATTAGCGCTACGTGCGTGTTAAAGAAATTCGCATCGCTGACAAGACCTATGAAGTTAGTGCCTACGAAGCGGCACCACATTCTACATGCAAAGGTGTCATTCGAGGGATTCCCGTGCAAGACGGTTCGGCGGACATTGATGCGAAGATTGTCAACGACCGCAATCCACTAGCTTTGGCTGCCAAGCGCATCGGAAGTACCACTGCAGTGATCGTGGCCTTCGATGGACATCGTGTGCCCAATTTTGTGCGATACGGATCGGTGCTACTTCAATGTACACTATACCGTAGACAGATAGATATTTGCTACACCTGTGGTCGGCTCGGCCATCGAGCGGACGTGTGCCCGAACCCTGGAGACGTTATCTGCAGAGGCTGCAGCGTGCCGAACCCCGAAAAGGAACACCGCTGCACACCAACATGCAAGCTTTGCGGAGGAACCCACCTCACTGCCGACAGGGAATGTAAAGAACGCTACCACATTCCATACGTGGTGCGCCGACGACGATGGGAGCGAGCACACTCGATGCGACACAACAGTTACGATGCAATGAACGAGTTCAATGCAACCACTGACCACGACCAGGCCTCGAAGCTTTTTACAGATGGTCGACCCAATGGCAGCCGATCCCGGTCCCGATCCCGGAGTCGTCCCAGGAACCGCACAATGCGTGTATCGAGGTCCCGGAGCCGCCCTCGGACCCACTCCCGCAGCGCGCGAAGTGGGACCCCAACCAGATCTATATCGCGAGGCTACTCCAGGTCTCGTTCTGGTTCACGTCACGGTTCCCGTTCAGGTTCCCGACACGGATCACGCTCCGGCTCCCACTCAGGTTCCGGGCCTCATGCCAGTTCCAGGCCTCACCCCAGTCTCACCGGGGTCTCGCGTCAACGATCGCCTAGCCCATCGGCACCACCATCGCCAGGCAACGTCAGCAAGAATAAGCGGGGACCTCTCACTTGGGCGGACGCCGTCCGGAGAAAAGGAAACGCTACATCACAGGTAGGGTCGGGATCACTCCCAGAGCATGATACACACAACACCTCTGAGATAGCGATCTTAAAGCAGGAAAATGCGATGATGAAAGAAACAATACGCAAACTCACAGTCGCAATTGCCGAACTAAAAACTGACAGAAACGCACGCGCTGCTATGCCCCCAACCGACAACGACGACAATGCAGTCACTCCGTTGCAGCCGCAACCCGTAGGCGTTGGTAACGACGACGGCGAGAGCGCACCCAAGAAACGCGCGGTCGCCCACGACCAGCCAGCGTTAAAGGAAGAGTTAGACGACATTAAGAGCACGCTATCGGCGATTAAGGAAAGCCTTCGCTTTCTTGGCGAAAGCATGGCTCTCGTGCAGTCTACTCTCGCGGTACACGGTAATCGTTTGGGCCAAGTGGAGCAATATCTTGATCACGTCGTCGCCCCTGCCGTTGCCGCGGATAAGCCGTTGTCGCAACGTACAGCCGTGCCCAGTCCACCGCATCACGCGGCCCTTATGCACCCGCCGGGTGCTCAGGCCAACTCTTAATGCTTCAAGATGGCCAGGCCAATTGACGAGTTGCGAATCTGGCAATGGAACTGCAGGAGCTTCACCCACAAGAAAGCTTTCCTGCAGCAATACCTCCGTAACCACGAAGCCAAACCTCACATCATGCTATTACAAGAGACTGTAGTACCAACTGCCACGTTTTCCGGATACCAGTGGTTGCCCGGCCCCTCGGGAGGACGCGGTATCGCCACCTTGGTCGCTAACAAGATTACCTGCACAGCGCACAGTCTCAATGTGCCCGAAATTGAGCACGTTATGGTCGAAATCCTCCCTGGAAACATATCACAACAAAGCGTATACATGCTCAATGTATACAGTAGTCCCAGCCACCATAGACAAAGATTCACACGCTTGTTCCAGAAAGCTGTCCGCCTCGCGGGGCCTAACCCGCTAGTGATTGCAGGCGATTTTAACGCTGCGCATAGCGCCTGAGGCTACACGTACGACACACCCAAAGGTAACGAGCTTTGGAAAAGTGCAAATGACATGGGCCTTATTCTCATTACGGACAAGGCCTTCCCCACTCGCACTGGTACGTCCACGCAAAGAGATACTACGCCGGATCTATGCTTCGTCAAGAATATCTCCGACGCCCACTGGTCCAACCTCGCGGTAGATCTCGGTAGTGACCACTTCATATTGGCTGTACACCTCCCCACAGTAAGCAGGAAGACCAAGTCGTACACGTGGGTCGACTGGGACCTCCTTCGTAAGACCCGCGCAGAACGACCTCCTCCCGATACCCCACCGAGCCTCGAGACGTGGACGGCCCAGCTCAAAGCTGATGTAAACAAGGCAACGAAAACTATCACCACAGACCTTCCAACCGAAAGGATGGACAGTCGTCTCGCCCACCTACTAGAGGCCAAACAGTCTCTATTGGCCCGGTGGAAGGGCCAGCGCCTTAATCGGAGGTTACGCAAACGCATATCTCAGCTGAACAAGACCATGATGGATCACTGCCGCATCCTTTCAAAACAGCAGTGGGACGAAATTTGTAATTCGATTGATGGTCAGGTTCGAAATGGCAAAACGTGGAACTTACTCAAACACCTCCTCAATGAAACCAACACCCGCACAAATCAGCGTCATTCGATCGTGAAGATACTTCATCAGGCTAAACAAACAGTGTCACCGGAAGATGTTGTCAAGAACCTCGTGGAAAAATATCTCCCGCTCCCCACGGGCCCTGTGACCCCTCACCCTGATTACTCTGGCAGCAACAACACTAACTTAGACGCCGAGTTCTCTATTGAAGATGTACGCCGAGCTCTCCATGAGCTCAATGGCCGCTCAGCCCCTGGCCCCGATGGCATCACCAACAAGCTCCTACGCAACCTGGACGATTCTTCCGTCACTTACCTCACTGACACTATCAACGAGATATGGAAAAAGGGTGAGATACCCGATGCTTGGAAACTAGCTCACACGGTTCTGATACCCAAACCGGGAAAGGCGCCGAGCCTAGATAACCTACGCCCCATATCTCTCACGTCGTGCGTGGGCAAAGTGGCTGAGCACGTCGTCCTCAACAGGGTTGGTCGGTACCTCGAAGATAACGACTACATCCCGCACCACATGATTGGCTTCCGACCAGGGTTATCCACTCAAGACGCCATGTTACTCCTAAAGCAACAAATTCTAGATGGCGGAAACACTCGGGACACTCGTGCAATACTCGGTCTCGATTTAGAAAAGGCCTTCGATACCATAACGCACTCGTCAATCTTGAAAGCGATCGCAGCCCTCGGCCTAGGTCATCGATTTTACTACTTTATCCGCTCTTTTCTCACTCGGCGCAGAGCCGTCCTCCGCGTAGGAGACCTAGTGTCGGAAGAAGTGGAGCTCGGACAGCGGGGCACTCCTCAGGGATCCGTCCTCTCACCCACGCTCTTCAACCTCGTGATGATCGGGCTTTCCGAACGACTTTCAAAAATAGACGGGCTAAATCACACTATCTATGCGGATGATGTAACCATATGGTGCTCCACAGGGTCGGATGGCTTCATTGAGTCCGCCCTGCAAGAGGCTATCGACACCACCGAGTCTTACCTCGACCACACCGGTCTCAGGTGCTCACCTGCGAAGTCGGAGCTGTTGATATATTTGCCCAAACGCCGGGGTGCCAAGCCCAAAGGGTGGAAACCTCCGGCGGAACGCAATATCACCCTCCACACCAGAGATGGTCGTACTATACCCAGGGTAGACAACATCAAGGTCCTCGGCATGATCATCGAGTCCCGCGGAACCAACACCCAAACAGTACACAAGCTCAGGACTAAGACCGAGAATGCCATACGACTCGTACGTAGAGTAGCCAACAGGCACCATGGCCTCAAAGAAGACAACCTGCTGCGTCTCGTACACGCGTTTGTTTTGTGCCATTTTACGTACGTTGCCGCTATACACAAGTGGCTACGTGCTGAGCGCGATCAACTCAATGCGCTTATTCGCAAGGTGGTCAAACGAGCCCTTGGCCTCCCTATCACCACTCCAACGTACAAACTCCTCGAGCTCGGCGTACATAACACGCTAGAAGAGATCGCCGAAGCTCAGGAACGTGTGCAATTGACCCGACTCACTACAACCAAGGCGGGCCGCCATATTCTGCGCGAGCTCGGCTTCTTCTCCTCGAGGGCCAGGGACCCCCCAGAGTTGACTCTAATTCCCCGTGAAATCCGCGACCTTATTACGATCGCTCCCATACCACGAAATGTACACCCCGAATACAACAGAGGCAGGCGCCTTGCGCGGGCGACCGCCATTCTCAAGCGCATAGACATGGAAGCGGACAACGTCTCGTTCGTGGACGCCGCTGCCTATCGCAACAACCAAGCCTTCGCCGCGGTCGCGGTATCATCCGCGCAGCAGACTCTTACCTCAGCCACAATCCTCACCCGAAACCCCGAAGTAGCGGAGCAAGTAGCTATAGCTATAGCTATGCTCGACAGCAAACGGGAATTCATCTACAGCGACTCCAGGCCGGCCATCAAAGCCTTCGAACGCGGAGTCATCTCCGACCAGGCGTTACGTATCCTGCGCAATGCGGACCCGAGTGCCCTGAAGCACCACACTGTCATCTGGTTCCCCGCCCATCTCGGCCAGGTGCCGGGTGCCCTACCCAACCTCAACGAGATCGCCCATGATGCAGCGCGCGCACTTACCGACCGCGCTGCCACAGGGCAACCTCATCTTGCTGGGTTGGATACCAATCGGGATGCACCAATTACGTACAATGAAATTACAAAGCACTTTTACTTGGAACGCCGCATTTTTCCACCCCCACATCCGAAACTTAATCGACCGCAGGCATTAACCCTACGCCTATTACAGACACACACGTACCCAAGCCTTGCCACGCTTCACGTTTATTATCCCGATGCATACCCCAGCGACACATGCCCATCATGTGGACACACAGCGACACTCGAACATATGCTCTGGGAGTGTAGAACAACTCCTCCCGACTCTACCTCAAGCAAGTGGGAGAGGTCCCTCAGGAGCTCACTTCTCGCCGACCAGCGATGGGCCGTCCAGCAGGCCCACGAAGCGGCCGCCAGGTACTCCCTGTCGGTCCCTACGTGGGAGACGCCCGCTACGCGCTAAGCGCGTCCTGCAGGACCGAAATAAAGTTTTTCCATTCCATTCCATTCCCACCTCTACCTTCCTACGCTATCTAACGCTCTGTACCTAAGTGCAACAGTGTAAATCACGCTTCGTCAGCCGTAGATTCAGCACGGATAACGGATAAATGGCTTCCTCCAAAACCACCGGTGCACAGGCACGCGCGAGTTCACCGAGAGGCATGATTATCGCACGAATAGGTTGCAACAGTTGCGGTATACCGCGGTCAAGTGCTGCTGCACTAAGGCGATAAGAGCCTGTCGTTATCGGCAGACGAGGAGCAATTCGTTGGCAGGTTCTGCAGCTCTCCGGAAATAGAGACAGCCAGAAGCCACGTTCATTATGAGCTTGCCTGAGTAGATTGAAGAAATGAACGGGTAGATAAGATGAATTGTGATGAGGAGGTTCGAATGTGCATGGAGAGCTCATACGTGCACGCGTTCACGGGTGCCATCAAGAGGAGCAGATGAAGGAGAACGCATGAAACCTGTGCTGCCCATTATTTTCTGCAGACTCAAGCGCATAGCGACGCCGTATGCTTACGTCTGCAGAATAATCGGAGCAGCTTTTTTTTTACTTGGCTTTGTTCATGGAAATCTAGGGGTGTGCGATCGCTCCATCCTTTAGAATAAGCGAATCGAACCCGTCTGACTTGGACTTTGAATCACGCAGTCTCTGTTTGAGAATAGGAATATCTCTAGAGTAGTTTTAGACGAGAAACTAAAGCAAAACGCGATGACTTTCATCACATCGACAATTGTCCTGCGTGTGCTTAAATGGAGCTAGACTTCTGAGTCGTCAATTAATGATTACCCTTAATAAAAATGGAAAGGTACGCATTGAAGTCGACTCCCTCTTCTCACCATTCCTTCTTGAATTTGATTAGGTATGAAAAATGCTTGCATTTGCAATATGCATGTGCCTATTCAAGAACACTCTGCTTGTGTACACATGTGTCAAATAAAAGTGAAAAAAAGAAAGGAAGCAAAAGGGAGCAAGTGCATTGTCAGAACCACCTTTCTGTCTCTTATTGCTCACTGCATGGCTGATGTTTGCATGCAGCTTTCGTAAGACACCTTACAGACGAAGGGATACGTTTTAGGATTTACTGATGCGCTGTGTTCTATTTAAGCCCTTAAGCCAATGACAATAGGGGTCGTCGCAACCTCATTGTTCGACTAATACTGATCGATTTTGAAGGGCCCCACACGTGGGAATGGAGGAGGCGTAATTAGTGATATAATGTTATTTTGCAATTGGGTTTTCAATGAGCGTCAGCATAATGGCACATGAGTATTTTGGACTTGCAAAAACACTTGACTACCGCTGTGCACTCTTGTGAAAATATGCTCCAGACAACAATTATGTGGCAATATTTTGCGAAATGCAATCCGGCCATCCAGATGCTGCTCTTCCCGAGGTCAAATGGGCTAGCCACTCAACAATCAGGACTTCAGATAAACAAACATTTGGGCAACGCAAATATATGGGCAAAAGAAAAAGTTGTGGGGAGTGGCTTTAAACAGCAAAGTATTCTTCAAGCAAGATGACACAGAAGTTATGGTTCAACTCAACAAGGCGAGTGAACTGTCAGTGAGATAGAGCCGAGTCTTTTAATACGTCGGAAACTACAGTGAACGACTGATTTCGTATTTATTTATTCAGTCACCACAGCGCAGCTTACATTTTTAAGCTCCGAGTCTGATTTAGAATTTTCTTAATCTATCTGTCCCTTCTTATATGACAAAACTCCTTTAAAAAGTGTGCGAATAAGTTTTCTTCTTTTTATTAGTGGCGGTGAATTTATTGCTTTAAATAGTATTGTAGAATGTGTGATTATAATAATAGGAACTGCAATTACCTTCCACACATTGAAATATTTTTCAGGGTTACAGGACTCAGATGTCAAGTAAATTTACTGCGATTGCAAGCAGAGTGAACGTACTCTAACGGGACGGATAAGGGAGTACAAACAAACACTAAATTGCACTCGACTACTGGAAAACAGTGCCGCATTTATACAAAGGAATGGCTGCCAGTACTCCATTGTTTTTGGAATGCACACGAACAAAATGAGCTCTTCGGGTACACAACAATGAAAGTAAGTTAGTCACAGCTCACGGCGCAAGTTAATACGCAACCAAATAAGAGAAAACAAAGCGACCGACACAATAGTTGCAGCGTCTTGCGTCAACCTATTTCAATTGTCTCGAATCCTTCGAAAGGCACCGACCCGCCCAACAGTTGCTTGTTTGCTTGACCCTTTACATGTGGCTCGTGCCCGCTACGGGGTATGGCCCACTTATACCACCGGTTAATATAAGAAAAAAATTGAATTTCACGTTAAGGAAAATAAATAATTAGGTCTTCTGAGGATCATATCGGCATAGAATTCTCATATTAAATACCATAAATTAGTGAGATATTCCAAAAATAAATTCTGATTGTGAAATGTTTAACAGTTAATTCTTCTTGTGTCTCTAGGAAATTCGCAAAAGGCAAGTGTTTTGTTCTGCACTAAATATTTATTTTGTTTATTTTATGTGTTTAACAATGCCAATCTCATGAGAGATCATAGCAGGGAGGGCATGTGAAAACATGTTTGTTTACACCAAATTGTAATGGTTATATTAACAAAAAAATGGGATGGCAAAATGACAGACAGGTATTAAACTACACAAAGCCATAATAAAACAGTCAATCAAACAATTTTAGTAACAACAAAACCATGGACTAGAATACAGCTGAAATCAAATGGAAAAAGATAAGGTATACATTTGTAAGGTTGCATACGGTCAACAAGTACACATTATGATTGAACAAGTAATTCATTTATCACCTCTTCTTCATCCTCAAAACGTTAATAGAAAATGGGAAATTGTAAGTTCTTAGGCTCCAAGCTCCTTCGCTACGGCAGTAGTAGAATGTGGCGGCCACATTCTACTACGAAGTAGTAGAATGTGGCGGCCACACTGAATTTACATACATGGCTGTCTCTTCAGTCTGACTTTTTTTTTGCAAACTTGAGTGATGTTCCACTAAATCTTGTTGTTGGGCTAGTTGATTGTTGGTCATATTGTAAGATGATGGCGTTTTTATAGGGCTTTCACAATATGTCCACTTGCTCGCTCAACTCCCTCCTTACAGCCTCCCTGCTCTAAGGCAAGCATCTTCGAAGCTCCCAGCTGGGGATTACATATCTCAGAGGGAAAACCTTTTTCTACTGCAATGAAGTTGACTTCCTCTGCATGACGTGTCAGGAGCTTCTGTTCACCTCACTCGATGAGTGATTTTCGAACGTCTGGGTTGAGCACTATCTCGTCCTAAATTAGTGTGGCATATAGCGATTTGGAGGTAGTAGACATAAATCTGGATGTTAAGAAATGCCAGTGAAAAGAGGGAAATCAACAGATTGGAAGCTTCCAATTTCAGGTACAACAAATTAATGCTCCAGTAAGCACGCAGCTCCAAATAGGCACGGCCCCAGAGGCCACATTTTTTTTTCTTCGCCGATTGCCATGCGTAACGAGATGCGATGTGATTCTAATAGCTAAAAATTCGGCAGATCCCACGTACCTGGGAATCAACTTTATGCGAAGCACGTGGAGGTATGATGACCGTGTTGCATTTTTTTTGTTGAACGACACGTCAAGAAATGACGCTAAATATATGTACAAATTTTGCACGCAGAAACATATGTTGAAGAGTTGCAGATGTTTATATAACCAGTTTTCCACTTGCACAATGATGTCAGCTGGAAATGTGCTTTAGCAACACCAAAAGATCATATAAAGCACTCATGCTCACGAAGATGCTGGTCCTTGACACTGCTACTTAAATTAATTTCAGTGCATGGCACCTCACCACAATTGAGGTTAACCCGACGTGACGGCCGTATGAAAGGAGTACATATGTAATGTTTATAAAATTGGGTAGGCAGCGATGCAACCACTACTGACGTTTCACAAAGATTAGCGTCTATTTGAAAAGTAGTTCCGAGACCTGGAGTAGCTCTGTGGTAGAATGCTTGACTGCCCCGCAGAATGCTTGGGTTCGATTTCTGTTGGGACACTAAAATTTATTATTTGCAGTCGTCGGGTGGCCAACGCTGCCTATGTGACGTTTTTCTTAACACTGACATTTATTCTATGCCTTCGTTGGGTCAATGCTATCGATGTCGAGTATTGCTTGATGCTCACGCGTTAAAATTGCCCATGTTTGTTCTCGTAGTTCCTGGGTATAGATACTAAATGTCAATCACCTGTGGCGCATACCCGCTTACCAGCGGCACATATCCACCCATCAGTACCACTGTCTGGCGGAAAGTGTTTGACGACGTACGCGACGAGATTGTGACATTATTCATGTCTTGACCAGCACGTCATATTCGTCAAACTATCTTACCCTCACATGCTAATTTTGGTTCACGACAAGTTAAGGGGGTGACCACGAGAGCACCCAAACGTAAGCGGATAGATAGATAGATAGATAGATAGATAGATAGATAGATAGATAGATAGATAGATAGATAGATAGATAGATAGATAGATAGATAGATAGATAAATAGATCGATACGCTCAAATTCGCTGAAGTTCGCGAAGAAATACTTCGCACTTAAAAAAAAAAGGAACAGTAGTACACAAAAGGCAACAATGTAAACCCACTGGTACGCAAGTTTTTTTTTCGTTTCTTTCTCTTTATTATTTTCTTAAACACTTTTTCAGGGTCATCATTCCCTCAGTCTGGAGCATTGAGTGTTGAAGGAATAGAGCAATAGTATAAATATATATATATATATAGCAGAAAAGACAGCCGTTGTACATATTTACTTTAAAAAATGGGAATATAGAACCTTTCAGAAAAAAAATAGATTGTATAGTGAGTACAAAAATAATATGTTGAACGTCCCTCAAAAGGGTGATTTTTGCAGCTAAACCCAAAAATTTTAAATGCTACTTTGGACGAACATTCGCTTGATACTGAGCGAATTATGATGGGGTCTGGAAGTGCTTAATTTATTTACAATTGTTAAGGCAATGGTATTTCGCTATAAAAGTATTTGTCTATTGGGTATAACAGCGCAAGTGCATTACTGTAGTCCATATTAGAAGCGATGTGTCTGACTTTTATTGTTGTCATACTGTAATAATGGTCACAGCTACGTGAAAGGAAATAATTGCTTCTATTCTGTTCTAGTTTCTACATCTTAATCAGGTACCTGTGATAATTCTGCCAGATGGGCGAAGAAAACTCAAGCTGTGGGCTGATGAAAGTATCCCAATTGGTGTGCGTGCACTGAGCAATGACGCAAGCTTCGCGCCAGTAGCCCGTCGATTGCGACAGTTCATCATAAAAGTTGGCTACACATTATATCTTGTAAAGGTTATATGTAAGATGGAATAATATCGACTGGTATACAACATCAGGCAAGGCACTGAAACGTGGTACGTTATACAAACTCAGAGAGTGCAAAGTATCTCCTTATTAAAATTGTTTGCAGCATTTGTAACAGTTCACCAATTTTAGTTAATCAATAACATTTTGTTATTTACTGTCGAATAATTGTTATGCACTGCTGAAAGCTCCCGCAAAACACCATCATTACTATCTTCTCTCTTTTTTTTGTAGGCAATTGGAGGTGCTTGCGACAAACATGAGGTGCGTTTGCAAAAACTTCAATTCGCATCTCGATTTCATTAATACACCTTTCGCGTTGACCTATAAACTTCCGCTCTAGCACACCCATAGAACATGGAGACCGCGGACTCTTTTCAGACTGTTCTGGGGTGCCAAGGTGGCCCAACCAGTGCTGGATCTGGTATAGTGCATTACGGTAAAAAAAAAAAACGGCCGAGCAGACAGACACGAGAGGACAGACCTCTCGGGTTGGTCTGCTCGACCATTTCTTCTTTACCGCAATGCGCTATACCAGTTCAAGTACGACGAACGAACTCGCCCAATCTTCAACACTTGTGGCCCAACCAGCTTTCTGAAAAACATGTCCCTAATATGTACACAACTGATGTTGATGCCATGTCTCTGATACCTACAACTGCATAAGTGAGATATGAAATAAATTCTCCTATTGCAAGGAACAGAACGCCTTTTGTTTAATTAAAATTGGTTAATGCATATAGTGAGAGTCACCTTCTGGCAAACTTGGTGCCTTCAGGTACTATGCGAGGGATTATTAGTCAGCCGCCAGCTCGTAATTAGATCATGTGCTACGTTGAGCCAACAGGCAGAAATACGGGTTCCACGTTGGCGGTCTTGACTGTTAGCGGCGCTGACTAACACTTCCAAGTTTAAATGCGCATACGAACCCCGTAAACGGGGGGATGTCCGCCGGGGGGACGAGGGGATTACCGCCACTGTAGCTCAGTTGGTAAAGCATCGAACGCGTTATTCGAAGGTCGCACGTTCGGTCCCTGGCAGCGGCCAGTTATCTTTTCGTCCACTCTTTCTTCTTCACATTTACATTACACTTACTACTAATAGTATTCCCTTTATACCAGATTGTTTGATATATATGTAGGGTTTAACGTCGCAAAACCACCATATGATTATGAGAGACGCCGTAATGGAGGGCTCCGGAAGTTTCGATCACCTGTGGTTCTTTAAAATGCACCCAAATTTGAGCACATGGGCCTACACTATTTGATTTGATTTGTGGGGTTTAACGTCCCAAAACCACCATTTGAGTATGAGAGACGCCGTAGTGGAGGGCTCCGGAAATTTTGACCACCTGGGGTTCTTTAACGTGCGCCCAAATCTGAGCACACGGGCCTACAACATTTCCGCCTCCATCGGAAATGCAGCCGCCGCAGCCGGGAATCGAACCTGCGACCTGCGGGTCAGCAGCCGAGTACCTTAGCCACTAGACCACCGCGGCGGGGCGGGCCTACACTATTCTCGCCTCCATCGGAAATGCAGCCGCCGCAATCGGTAATTGATCCCGCGACCTGCGGGTCAGCAGCCGAGTACCTTAGCCACTAAACCACCGCGGCGGGGCATCCCCTATATACCAAAAAACGCATATATCTCCCACCGAGAGACATAATTTCCCGGTGGTGCACTTTCGCACCCCGACGCCATTTTGTTTTTAACTGCCAAGGCGTCCATGTGTTGCACCAAATTAAGATTCGAAGTGGCTGCTCTGGGACTTAAAATGCGAGAAAGCACCTGTTAACGCCGTACCCGCTCACAAGAAATTGTCTGGGCAACACTGTGCCGTTTTTGGAGGTGAAGAAATTATTCAGCACTTTTTGTGAAGATCACAACCTAACACGGGAATCAAGCAAGTGCGGTGTTTTCAGATTGCACAAATTTTTTATCCGCAATGAAAAACGTCGGCCTCCGCCGCCATTAAATAATTGCAATTAACAGGAAAAGCTACGAGCCTAGTAAAATTGTACGAGTAAGTACACTTGCTGCGCGCACTGAAGCGTGAAGCCAGCTGCATGTTTAGCTTTGCGGTAGCCATTTGCGTAAAAAGTATACCTGTAGTACGCGGCTCCAAATCATCGCTGTATTCTTTCGCAGGCCGCAAGCCAATGATAGGAGATATTACGACTCACGCAAGCATGCACACTCTGCGCACGTTTAGTACAGATGTAACGGCGTACTACTGGGATGCAAATAGACGTGAGCAGCGCAAAGCGTGGTTTGCAACTCTGTCGAACTGGGACATGCCTTGCCTGTCACTGGGGGATCTGTGGTTTCTGCCGGCGTCACCTTATAGCACTATGAAATCTTGCTTTAGCTGCCACTTTCGCACCGCCTGTGTCTTCCGAGTCACAGTCATGACTGACAAAAAAGCAGCCCATGACGTGCATGAGAGCAAGCCGGAGGACGATTTTAGCGCTACAGTGACGCTGCCTTGAAGCGCAAGTTTTTCTCGCGACAGACAGGCGTGTCGCAGTTCGACTTTGTCGAAAGCCGTGCTTTCCATTGTTTGCATTTCTTTCCATCGTGAAGTATACGTACCCGATGAAGTGGCTTCCGCAGCCTGTAATGCACGTGTTGTAGACATTCTGGACTGTCGAGGAAGATCTTCTCAATGTTTCACAATAGAACAGCACACATTTCCAGGTGAGAAAAATTGCGCAACTTGCTCACAGCTATGCTCGAGTTGGGTAGTGTTGAGTTTGGTTTGCGGAGTGTCTGTTTGCATGGCAGTTCAAAGTGTTGCTTCAGCGCACTTGCAACAAATTGTGCAACGCTCATTATAAATCTGGCGGCACGCACTGAACTCTGTGTGTTCTCGTGGATACTTTCCTTGCCAACATTGTCTGTCATGTCTCTATAATACTGTGTCTAACAAAGAAATACGAGCCCTTACATTTCAAGTTCTCTCTAAATTGGTGTTATTACCTTGCGCCCGCATCGTTACACTGAAACCATACAACAAACACTGTTTTACTGGAATCGTATAACAGGTGATTTCTCTTCCTCTGTAGAATACAGAGATAATAGAAATCGGTGGTTACGACTAAGATTATTTATTTTACACTTAAAGAAACTGAGCACCATACATACACAAACTGGTATCCCCACATTAGAATCACGACGTAAATCATTTAGGCTAAAATTACTTTACCAATTAGTTAACCGGAAGCTCTTATTTGATCAGAGCCCCTACATTAGTCGCCTGGAAACACGGCGCGGTAGTCATTCACACTCCCTTGCCTTAACTCCGTATTTCTCCAAAACTAATCTCTTCAAATTTTCGTTTTTCCCGCGCACAATCTATGAGTGGAACAATTTACCGTTTGCCGCCCTGCTGTCGACAGATTCTATTGACGCACATGTTTTCCTGAGGATGTAAAAATGTTGTGCAGTTTTTTTTTATCCACTGATCCTTTTTGTTGATTGCTTACTTTCAGTGCCGTGTTGTTTCCCTTTGCGATTCACGCAAATGCGATTCTCGCAATCCCACTTAAATCATTGCTGTTATGATAAGCTTGGTTGCATTATTGTTGTATGTGTGTGATGATTGGATTACTGTATGCTGTGTGATGCTTGGCTTGATTGCCTTACTGCCTGTACCATTCCTGCTTGGGCTCCATGCCTGTAGTATCTTGTAAATAAAAAAATAATAAATAATATCTGCTTAGTGCGATGTATTCAATTCGGGGGGGGGGGGGATATGTTATCTTCAACTGTGATTGTGGTGCACATACAGTGTTTCATCTGCTCACAAAATAATAAAGCGACGTTAAATGCGCACTGAAATCTTGGGTGCTTCATCTTGTCCTTTCGACATCGTTGATAGCATTCATAACTTAGACCAGAACCAACATTTACGTTGGTATGACGGGCCGCCCCTCACCAGACTGTATACCGTAGCAGCCATAATTGCAGGCAACATATTGCTCTAGACATGTATAATAAGTGCACGCTGCTGGAATGAACACTGCGCAAAACTTTTTTTTATCTCCGCTGCGTTTGACGAACGTAATGACCTTGCTGGGTCAACTTGCAGTGAAGGAAACTTTGTGTGCAGCTGTGTTCTATTGAGAACTTAGGCTTAAACTTAATTAAAAACGTTTTTAAGTTTACTTCTTCTCAGCCCAACAAATAGGTTCTGCATACCCACCGAATGCGCAGTTTTTTTTTTGCTTTGAGAGTGTAATTAGCCCTTTTACTTAAGGTTTAAGTAACTATAGGCAGCGAACTAAACTTTTCTTTACTCACCTTCATCCTCATTATTCTATCTATTTCCTACAACTATTACCCACAACTATTGCTCCATTTTTAGTGCTGTTTTCTTTCTTTTTGGTTGCGGAGATTCGCTTAAACTTTTTTATGGTCACAAAAGGTCTACCACTAATATAGCCTCATGTCGCGAGCGGCTAGTGCCATAATAAACTTTCTAATCACACAACAGTGACCAATTTTAAGTTGTGTGCCTCTTAATGCTCACAATCTCACGCCAACCCCCTTTAGATCTCTGATTGATTTTGACGTATGTGTAACATTCCCCTAACCATGAGATTTTTCACTCATCCTCCTAAGGCTTCCACCTCTTCAGTTCTCATCCTCATTATTTTCTTGTATGCCTCGTTGATGCTAATGACGCTGTGTCTGGGCTCATGACGTATATTAATCGCCCACTAACACGTCATCAGTGTGCAGAACGACCTAAAAGCATGTCGTAAAACAGGATGTGGCTGGAGCCAACGTTAGGACAAGAAAGAATGTGCTCGTAAGGGAAGTACCTGCTGGTGCGTGTGTGAGTTATGTTTGAAGTCTTCATTGTGTTGAGGCCTCATTATGTCCAGACTGACGCTTTCACTTTTGAATTTCGCGAATGCCCCAAGGGAAATCTTCAACGAATACCCGGCCATCAATCATGTGAAGAATAGTCATGCAATGCAGCAAATCTAATTTTTGTCTACTACATTGCTGCTTGTCATGGCCTTAGAAATGCTTCCAAGAACGATAGCGCTCCAAGGACGTGTAGAGTGCGAATGCTTGCATCAATTGCCGGAATCGATGTTGCGCGATAAATCCGTCTATGCAGTCAATCGGAGAACATCCCGAAATAGGAAGGCATTTTTACAGATAATGAATCAATACTTAATTTTTTGGCACATTTTTGCGCATAAGATGCACTAAAATACAATTTTATGTATTCTTTAGTTTGCTGGTAATGAGTCAATGTGAAGTTTTAATAAATAACGTTCTGCAGCTATAAGTGATAAACACATTTTCCTAAATCACACACTATAGTGTAGATAATGAATATACAGTGTATTTATCGTTACAACTGAGGCAGAAAAAGCATATGTTATATCAGATCATTGCATTATCTGATATCTTGGGGTTAATTTGTGTGTGTGCAAACAATCGCGTGTGTGCATATGTGTGGCGGGGGGCGAACGTGTACAGAATTATATGAGTTTACTTCTGTCCAAAGCTTAGAAGCAGGGATGTTAAAGGGGCCCTGAAACACTTTTTTGAGTAGCCATGGAATTAATTCACTGTAAGAGCTTATTGCATCACAAATTCAACGCCGCAAAAATTTTAAGAATCCGCCCTGTACGAGCGGAGTTACAAAGATTTGTCACACGCTGCAATCGCATTCTCTCTTCTCTCGTCTCGATGAAATCGCTGAAAGCTAAGCAGGGAGAAATGGGAGGGGCAAAAAAAAAAAACGTCACGCTCGCCTCGTGACCTTGAGCACTTATTTATTTTGTTTTTCTTTGAATACGCGGCTTTGCCAGTGCGATCGCACTCGCACGCGTGGACATATGACTGCCTTCTGCGGTGATCCCTGTAACAACCGAGCGCGCCATGTTCAAATCAGCCAATGGCTGATAGATGGGCATTCTACGAGTGTTTTTTGAGCATCTTCCTACATTTATCGAGGCTCTAAAGCATCTCTAAAGAACCTGGTCGTGTTACAAAAAAAATGCCTTGCTGTGCATTGAAGGTGTATCCTATAACGCACACACTGCTTCAATATTTGCAAAATATAGAATTTTAAGAATTACCTGTTATTATGAATACCAGCTTCTGTCAGCTTTTAAATCAAAAATACGCAGAGGAGGTATCTTTTTACGCACCTTGGCCACCTTGCAACCAAATCCTGCCAGTCGCGTTACTCGCTGTACGGAGACTTGGCACGTACCTTGTCCTCGCACAACTATGCATTTCAAACACTATGTTACCGCCTTCCAAGTGTGATGAACAAGTGGAAACTAACAACTGATAATCTGCGCATATTTGCTAAAACTGAAATGTTAAATCGGATGTCCTGATTGTGTTCTAAATGAATGTTGGGTGATTTCTGTAAGGGTTATTCAGTTTTTATTCTTTCATGCATTGCTTTGTTATGAATATTTTTGTATGTATTTTAGAGTTGTGATTCTATTATTTGCTGTCATGGACCACATACGTGTTTCTTTTTGTATTGTCGCTTTCCGCTGCTTGTAATGTTTGTAATTTTTTGTAAATTTGTAGTTTAGATTTTTTTTCTGGGTGAAGGCGCCAGTCAAGCTGTGAAATGCAGCTTTTTTCCCTTCGCACCAAACCACGTATACATTGTATTGTCGTGTACTTGTCACGTGGTTGAATAAACTCAAACTTAAACTCAAACTCAAGAGAAATCAATTTTCAGTTGACTTTGATAATTTACTGCGAATTCTAGGTCGCGTGTTGCGCTATAACATTTGGCTCGCGTGTTCTCGGGAGCCTCTACTACCAATCGGCAGCGTTTTGTGACCATGCTCAAAAAGTGTTGCAGGGCCTTTTTAAGCAGAGGTATAGGGAGAAAATTTTCAAGACGAAAGCCTTAGATGCCTTATCAAGCACGAGAATTGACCGGCGTCCAGTGTCAGCTTGCAACGTTGGTGGTGTCCACATGAGTGGCGGTGTAAAAATTGTTGTCCTGTTATGACGTTATTATTACGTCACATATATTCAATATTGTGGCATGAGCATGAAGCCACTTGACGTAACATGACGTGACGTCATCGCATGTCATCATTGTTTGGTGAAAGCTGGGCCGATCACGGGAGCCTGTGCAAATGAGGATGACATGCCAAAAGCATACAATTGCCGCCAATCTTTGCGGATTCGTATAATCATGTTAGCTGCAGAAAGCTTTCAGAGAGGAGCACAGGAGGTTCAATACATCGACTAAGAAAAAAAATAAAATGATTACTTTTGTTTTGAGTCTGCTGAGGCAGGGGTATTATGTACCCTGCAAACTTTTGAATTAGTGTAAATGAATTATTTTCATTCTCTGTTACTGGTTAAAGTGACACCATACAGTCATAACTTGCGAAGTGGTAGTGTATTGTGAAGGTTGACTCGTAATGTCGTATGAACGGTCCCACCGCGGTCGTCTAGGGGCTATGGTGCTCGGCTGCTTACCCACAGAATAGAATGCCGGCTGCGGTGGCGGTGTTTGTGATTGAGGCTAAAATGCTTTATGCCCGCGTGGTTAGATTTAGGTGCATGTGAAGGCACCACAGGTGGTCGGAATTTCCGGAGTCTTCCACTACGGCATCTCCTATAATCACACATGGGTTTAGAGGTGTTAAACCTCAATAATTGTTAATCACTAATTGCGTCTGAACGATGTGTCATCGATATGATTGAAACAAAGAAAGGAATTATATTACAGAATAACAACCTCGAGTTCAAATGCCGTGCAAGGGAGTGAAGACGGAATCGAATAACGCGAGGGGTTGACAGCGCACAGGAGCACTTCACCCAATTTCCCGACACCCAAAACCAACTGCCAGATGACACAAGAGTTAAAAATTTACTTGTCTTACTTTGACTCAATACACGATAAATGTTTTTGCTCGAGCTGAAAGGCAGCTCAGACACGTATTATTTAATAATTTTAATGTTTATTTTTCAATACCGTATAGGTACTATTGGGCATTATAGGGGGAGGAGAGGAGAGATTTAAGTGAATGTGTACATTTCAAGAAACATAAATAAAAAACGACGTACCAAAAACAAGACTAGAAAGAGGAAGCAGCGTGCCAATCAAATTACGGCATCGAGTGAAATACATTCTACAACATCAATCGAAAACAATTTTTAGTAATTATGTACACTTTTTATTACATTTAAGTAATTCTGCACAATTGTTTCGTAATTTTATTAATTATGTGCACTTTAAAGTGTTATGAAAAGATTATGAAAATAGCGTCAAAGAACAATGAATCATATCGTGAACAAAAAACTCTAAATAAAACGAGGGCAACCAGACACAGATTAGCAATGTTACTCGCTCTGCAAATAGCCATGCAGCATCGAGTGACAAATGAAAGAATCTGTAATTTCGGAGACGTCAAGAGGAAGGGAGTTCCACTCAGTTATGTGTATACGCATAATGGCAAATTTCGAAGAAAAAAAGTAAAGACCTGACAGCAGCTTTGCTTGCGTGCGCTTGTCAACGAATCGAAAAAGTGTTGCATTCATTCTGAACAACGTGCGACACTGCATGCAGTACGACTAACTATGTGCACGAACGATTGGGTCAGTAAAGAAAATAGCATAAAACTGAACGCGTGACTTCAACTTGGATTTCGCTGTAGTACCTTACCTCACACCATATTTCAGAAATGCTCATTGCTGGTTCGTTGGCTGCTAAGTTTTTTTTACTATATATTTGTTTGCAAATGTGTTACAATTAGCTAGGCTAGAGAGGAGAGACATTAGAGAACGAGAAGAACATTGCAATCCTAGTGACGCTTTCCGCCTTCGTTGCTGAAGTGCCACGAATTCACTATCAAGGCTTCACTGTCAAGAGTTCACTGTCAAGAGCTCACCATTAAGAGTGGCCTCGTAGCTTACTGTAATTGCTGCGTTACCATTGTGCTTCTTAAGCTATTTGGAACGAAGCAGCATTATACTGACGAACAACTATGCTGGAATCGCCTGACCACGCGATTGTCCAAAGAACGGTCCACAGCTCGGTGATAAATTCCTTTTGCGAAATTACCTAAAATTGGTTATTTACCACTTCTTTCCGCCATCTTTCAAAGAAAATTTGTTTCAGATAGAGAGGAGGAAATATTGAGTTGACGGCTTTTTCTAAGGTGTCGAGATCAATATCCAAGAGTGTCTTTTTATAATAAATTATTAGGTATCTATCCTACTGCTGAAATATTAGTCGGAAGAAACCTATTCCACAAAAATATGAGACATGCCCAGCTGTTCGGCTAACATATGCAGTGATAATGTAGCACGCGTATGGACAATTTAATTGAGACTAATTTCAAAGCCATTTCACGCGTGTCAACATCAGTAGCCGTAGCCTGCAGTCTCTTTAAAGCTCTCGAAGTACTCTTGCCGATGCAGAGGATGTGTGGATGTAAACTCTACTGACTAACAAGGTGAGTGAATAAAGATGGCAACCACTCTGCGTATATTGACAACTACGAGATATTGAAGCAACGAAAGCTCGAGGGCGTAGGTTCGGTTACCGGTAATAGGGGGGGGGGGGATGAAAACAACGTTGATGTGCTTAGGTGTAGGATTCAGATGCCGTTTTGTACACCCAGTAGGTTGAAATTAATCCTTAAGTCACCCCCAACAGCGTGCCTTATGTGATATAGTCGTTTTGGCACGTCGAACCCTAGCGATTATTGCTAATGTAAACAACGGGAAATCTGCAGGATCAGACTATGGAGCCCGACTGTATAAGAGGCCCGATAAAGTGAGTCGTGGCTTCAAAAGTTGTGTCGAAGACTGCAGCCCCCTATGTACGCGTGCGCAAACGTGTCCATTTCACCTCTCGTCGCTGCGCACACCACGTACAGTTGTTTATTGGGAGGCTCGCGCGCTGCGCATCGCGATTACAACAACGTCCTTGTCCCCGATGGCCGGTGCTATTTCGGTGAGAAAGCGACACGCTTCGCTATCTCCCCACATGTACTACACACTCGTCATGTAAACGATCAGCAGGGCATACGGTGTGCCCGGCAAGTGGCCCTCTCGCTGTGCGTGTGGTTATTCAACCTTCAATCTTGCGCGAGTAATCCGCCTCCTATGGCTGTTACGCGTGGTCTTGTGGCGGTCGGCGTGGCGCTTCTTGTTGTCGAACGAGCCGCCGACACTGGCGTCCATGCACGCCGGCTTGGTAGCTCACGACGTGCGCGATTGTCGACATCGGCGTCACCGTCACTCACCGTATATGTGTGTGTATCTAAATATAAAAAGTGCAAAAGTGGGGCACGTTTTTATCTTCTTGTCACAATGCGCGTCACTTTCTAATTTATTGCTATCGCGTTCATTGCTTCGAATTTGCGGCAAAGCTGTGACTTTCTTAAATGCGAAGCATTTTTTAGCGAACTTCGGTGGATTTGAACGCATCTATCTATCTATCTATCTATCTATCTATCTATCTATCTATCTATCTATCTATCTATCTATCTATCTATCTATCTATCTATCTATCTATCTGTCTGTCTGTCTGTCTGTCTGTCTGTCTGTCTGTCTGTCTGTCTGTATGTATGTATGTATGTATGTATGTATGTATGTATGTATGTATGTATGTATGTATGTATGTATGTATGTATGTATGTATGTATGTATGTCTGTATGTCTGGCCGCCTACGACTTTTAGCTCTCATCGCCGTTTCAATAACGGGACCTGTACCAAAATTGGCATGGCATAATTTGACTGAATGACGAGCATAAGTAACTAGTCATAACGTAAAAATCATGATATGTATGTTATGAATGTCATGTTTTACATGTCAGGGTATTGCTGCTCTTTCGGTGGTTTTGTTGGCATGGCGTATTGTAAAACTGGTATGGTATGACATGACTGCGTAGCGAACATAAGTAACAGGCCCTAACATGGAAAGCACGATATGGCTGTCATGTAAGAACATGACTACATGCCACGCTCATGATGCACTCGCGGCCGTTTCGTTTAGATTCACATATACCAAAATTGGTATTACGAGACGTGAATGAATGACAAAGATAGGTGGCTGGTGCAAACACGATGATCATGACATCCTTATTGTGTAAAACATGACTACATGACACGCTCATGATTCGCTCACGGCCATTTCGCTAGCTTCAAGTAGAGCAAATTTTGTATTACGTGACGCGAATGGACGAGGAAGGTATATGAGTCGTCCAAACATGTTAATCATGTCATACGTGTGATGTAAGAACATGACTACATACCACACTCATGGTGTATTCGCGGCCGTTTCGCCAGCTTCACATATACCAAATTGGGTATCATGTGAAGCGAACGGACGACGAAGGTAAATGACTCGTCTAAACATGATAATCATACAGTGTCTGTCATGTAAAACATGACTACATGCTATGCTCATCGTGCACTCACGGCCGTATTGCTAGCCACATGTACACCGAAGTCGGTGTTACGTACGTCACGTGAATGGATGACGAAGGTATATGGCAGGTTTAAACATGATAATCATGACATGCGTGTCATGAAAGAACATGAGTACATATCACGTTCATGGTGCGCTCGCGCTCGTTTCGGTTGCTTGACATATACCAAATTTGGTATTACATGACGTGAATGGACTCCAAACAAATGCTAGGCGCAAACATGATAATTATGACGGGGAGGTCATGGACGGCATAATTTACATACCTACTACTGCTGGTGCTAGTATTGCCCACGTTAGTAATCCCGTCGTTACGTGACTATAAACAACGTAGGTTCATACTACTTAGATACGTGAGTACGCATAACATTTCTATACTTGTGTTTAGTGTGTACTACGACCAGTCCGCCTCGTAATGCTGTGCTGATTACAAAGTGACATACCAACCTTCCTCATTCGTGCTTCGCATATCATTGATTCCACACTGTACGTGGGATCTGCCATTGTTTTCTTTCTCTCTCTCTCTCTTTCTCTCGGTGGACAACCTGAGAACGCCGAACAAAATTAGCTGCCTCCTCACGCCACGTTTTTTTTCTTTTAGTGACATAAGGTGATTGTACCGAATTCCTCTGCAGGCTAACACTTGGTTCATGAGTAATTCAGTTCGAGTTTCTTTCCCAATACTACAGCCGGGCAACTATCAGTGATCTGTGTTGTTCTTGATGAAGAGGTGCCGTTTTCTGTTCTCCCATGCGGACACACCATTCAGCACCTTGTGTTTCGAGGCACAGTCATCGACCACTGTTCTTTCCATCTCTCTCTATTTCTTTCTTTCTAGAGGTCTTACAGGAGAACATGAGCACCACCGCAACGTTAAGAATCATGCACGTAGACAGTAAAACCTCATGCATAAGTACATATTGCATATTTTTCAAGCCTCAAAACAACTGATAAACGCGCTCACAAGATGATCGCAACGTCAAACACGAAATACAGTAGCGCTTTACAAAGTTATAAGAAAAGGAAATTTCTGAGAGGCTCACTCTCACGCTGATAGCATGCCGAGCGTGAGTGCATGGTGATGAGAACTTATTGCTTGGGCTTTATACAGACTTTGCACTTGGCCCTTATTAAGAATACTTCGGCGACAACACAGAAAATCTACTTGGTTGTCTCTGTAGAAGTGTCATCGCAAAAAAAAACGCAACAACTCTTGCAGCTATATTTATAGCGTCTGAATAAATTCCAGTAAGAGCAAAATGGGGTTGCTTATACGCTTTTTGGGAGTGTATAAGTCTGCGATATCTGAGCATGTTAAATATTGAATAATATGTGGGGTTTAACGTTTCAAAACCGCCATATGATTATTAGAGACGCCGTAGTGGAGGGCTCCGGAAATTTTGACCACCTGTGGTTCTTTAACGTGCACCTAAATCTGAGCACACGGACCTACAACAATTCCGCCTCCATCGGAATTGCAGCCGCCGCCGCCGGGATTTGATCTCGCGACAGCATGTTAAATATAGTCCGGCGTTTTTTCCAGAGAGCAATCAATGTGCGCGTGTTTTAACACATCAGTGGCTACCGAACAATGAAGGACGTTCATAAACATCTGGCTGCTGTTGATATAATATCTGTGGTTCTACATAAAAAAGGCTTAGATATGATTATGAGTTACGCCGTAGCTGGAGAGCTCCGAAAATTTCGTCCATCTTGTGTTCCTCAGCGTGAACTGACATAGCACAGTACACGGGAAACCCGTGACTGTCGGGTGAGAAGCCGAGCACCGACAGCCCTGATTCAGCGCGATGGAACCCTTGTTTCTGTTACCATAACGATCGAGCACGTATACACGATTTTCTACGGCGCGCATTTATTGAGGAGCGCGGCTGATTACCTAAAGAACGCAAGATGCGATCCTGTCGCTGTGCTTGCATATCTCTTTTTTTATTGAAATAGAAAATAAACGAAGGAGTTTTTGTAACCGTTACTTGGCGACGGCTACCCCTTTCCTCTTATTTGGTACAAATAAAAATATGAAAAAAAACAATGACATATATACATATATACAGTCCTACATGGGTGAGAGCAAATGTTCTCTTATATAGGCAGAATAACCACGTAGACGACACGCTTACTTTTAACTTTTGTCCGCTCAGTAGTCGTCACAAATCTTTGTTTCTTCGAAGAAGTGTTGCAGCACCTTCATTGCTTTGCCGTTTGTTTTGGATTGTCATGGACCTAGTATTTTATTCAACCCGAATGGTCGCTCAGGATCTAACCTATGCAGTTCTTGTTCTAGTCGCCTTCGGTGTGTGTCATGTTTTGGGCAGTCGAGCAAGAGGTGACAGACATCCTCGTCGACGTGGCCGCATGAACATGCTGACGATGTTGCACGATGAATACGATGTAGAAAGTGCTTTGTGTAAGCAATTCCGAGTCGTGGGCGATGAATGAGTGTGTCGATACGTCTTGGGAGGTCATGGTCTAATCGGCATTCAAGATTCGGATCAACAGAATATAGAATCAATTCCTTTGTTTTGTCTGTGAAGCAGGTAGACAGGCATAATTCACGTTTTGTTGTTCTTAAAAGTCTATTTACATCATATTGAGATACCGGAATGAGGCACGTTTGCGTAAAATTATGAGCGGTTTTCGCGACCTCATCCGCCATTTCATTTCCCTTAATTCCGCAGTGACTAGGAACCCACTGAAATGCAACTAGAGTTGCATATCTCCCTGCACTTGCTTCCTCGCCCATCGGCGTCATTGTACCCCACGCCAGACAAATTGGTGCACGTGTTTCAAGAGTGAGGCAGAAGAGGAAGAAGAGGACGGAGAGAGTGCGTGCCGGTTTGTGATGATGATAACTTTCTATCCACGACACACGGTGAACCTCGCGCTTAACAGCTCTGCTGTAAAAGCATTTATTCGAGGGAGGTGAAATATGACTGCGAATAGGTCAGGCTCATTTCTTCCAGGCCAAGAAAAAGCGGCATGAAGCACGCGAACTGAAACACAACTTGTACATGTCGATTACCAATTCACCGATAAAAAGAATAGCAGGCCATCAACATAGCTCACTAAACAACACTCGACGCATAGATGAGCGGGAAAAAAAGGAATGTAATGGGAGAGGATGCACCAGGCAAACGGTGGCCACACGGTTCATCGCATTCGCATTGCTTTTATGCCTCTTTAATGTGTGTAAACGACTTTTCTAAAACGTAATTTTTCTGAGCGTAATGCACTCTTTCAGGTACTTCGCTTGAAGTGCAGGAAGAAAAAAATAGGCAGTTCTGCGTTTTACCTCTCAGCGAATCTGTTCGTCATACATTGTTGGTCGCTATACCATGGACATGAAACGAAACTGGAAATTCTTGCTTTATTTTTTATATTCTCTGAAGTGGCTTAGGCGGCGGATGATGACGCACAGTGGCGCAACCGTTGTGTACAATAAAGGCTAAGAATATGAAGTATAATGAGGTATACCGGCTGTAAAAAAAGAAAAAAACTTCATGCAAACTCGATGGAGCGGGAGGATTCTCTACCTTTCCAGGAGCTCATTGCAAGGAGCCTTGAAGTCGCACAGTTAGTAAAGATGGTTTATGTATTCCTTTTGTCAATCATTACTCATGTCCTGCGTAAGCCTTTACAGAAAACTATTTAGAGTCATGTGCGTTGTGAATGCACTGGAGCACACTGTGCTAAGATTTTCCAACCGAATAAAGAGAATGGTGCATCTAGACGACTTTTCTTTTTTTAATGTTATTTTCAAGGGCCACCATAAAACTCGGGCACTGTAGAGTACTATTGGGTTCGCACTAAAGAATACGGTCAATGGGCAATTTTTTATATATGCTTAATAAATCGGACGCTTTTGGAGCACTCGCTCAAGCTACATAGCGTCAATGTGTAAGAAAGTCTGGAATTTCAGACGCGGAAACTCTTCGGCATCCAATTCTTCACACTTTCTGCTCAAGTTCCAGATCCGAAACGGCATTAATTGAAGCAGCATCGGTCATCTTGCAAGCTTAAATCAGCTTTCATGAGTCGATCGTTCGCGGCCGTATAGCGAATGCCAAAAGTCAGCTTTTGGAATCCCCTAGGGCTGCTATTGAATGACAAAGCGTCTGCTGTTGAGATGGTGTGCGTGGATGAAGCGGCTCGGATTTCTCGTTTTTTTTTTGTTACCTCAAGTATTTTGCATGCCATTACTATTCGTCATGGACACTCCGCAGCCAGTTTTTATTGTTATAAGCGATAAAGCGACCTGAGGGCATTGCAGTTAAACGGGTCTTTTCACCAGAAACCACAAGATAAAATGATGTTGTGGCAGCTTCTTGTTGTTATAACCATTATATGGTTAAGGCAGGTACTGTTACATATGCGTTCGACTGCTCGGCCTGATTAGACCCATAGAGCTCGGCTAACTATCATGAAAAAAAAATAAGTTGCCTTATCGGTTAGACACTACTTATTTTTGCAAGCTCAAAAAGTCGGTGTTATTTCTTTTACTTTCCTCTTTTTTTCCCTCGGCCTTTGTGTGTTTGTCTGTAATATTAGTCCGCTTTCCTAGGACCCAACCAAACAACCAACAGTTTCATTGTCAGCATAAAAACTTATCATTGGCACAGTTGAAGTCTGGCACCTGCAAATGAAGATCAAGTTCTACTTGACTCGTCATCAGGAGTGACCTCTCATCAAGGCAGATGCTCGGCAATACTTGGAGCTCCGGGAAAACATTACAAATCCTAGCCTTCTGGAGACGATTGCTGATGGCCTAGTCACTCAAGGTAGTGTGTTCTTTTTAAAAGCTCCTTCAGCATATGAATTACGAACACCCATAAACTTTACTGTTCATATCGCCCATTAACGCCTTACTTGAAATGCAAAACCCATATATGACACTGGAAGAGCAGCTTTCAAAACGTATTGTTTCAGCTGCCAGGGCAAAAAGAAACAAAACAAAAGAAAGAAGTGTCTGTAAGACCTGATATCTTTGACGGCAGTCCAGGCGTTCTGGCTGGATTTCGACGAATGTGCCAGAAACCAGTAGAAAAGCGATGAAGACCGCGTACTTCATATGAGTAAAAACGCACGCAAGGGGTTCGTCTTGCAAATACTTTTCTATGCAAACACTTCTTGGGTCACATGGAGTAAAGCTTCGCAAGGGCTTTTGAAACGAACAATATAGAACTTTGCAATAGCGCCATTGTTTACAGACAGAGATGCACTATTGACACGTTTTGACAAGTGGCGTTTACCGCTGACCCAACACTGGTGAACCCCTCTGTCCTCACTTTTGTCATGCATGATATGACTGAGCATTATCAAAGACAGGTTTCATTTAGATACCTCGCCTCTATGGACGAGTTCCTCTAAGCGCTGCGAAATAGTGCAGCCCCTGAACACAACGCACCTGCTAGGGAGGCGAAAGTCAACAAACGTGAATACTGAGGCAAGACGACAGCCACATCTCGGGATATTCCAAAGGCTAGCACTCAATCTAGCTCACACTGCAGCATAAAATTGAGTGAACATTGTATGGACCTAGCTAAAGAATACCCCACTATTGAGGAAACAGTCTTTCTCATAAGGACAATAATCACGGATGTGGCGACGCTAGTGAATGGTCGCAATCTGTCAGTTTTTATTGACCCTACCTCTTCTGCAAGTTTAATCAGCGCAACCTTGTGAATGCTAGCGAGATTGTTCATGGCGAAGCCCATACGTGTGTGCAACTATGATTGCTCTTGTGAATTATATTGCAGATGGCTGCAAGTTATTCTAAAGTATGAAGGCGAAAAACTATAATTTGAAGCAATAGTAGTGCCGAAAATCAATTTCCAATGCATCGTATCGAGACCCTATATGACACGCATGAAGATTAATATCCTCTGGAAAACGTGATCAAAGTGAGAAGACAGCGTGATAAATCTCATATCACCCATAAGGTTGACCATAAGCTGCCTACCCCCGAGAATGTGCCATTGGTTTTTCCTGAGCTTTCGTGTGTTGGAGCATACCGAGACGCCACAACGGCCATTGAGGTACCTTTTTTTTATTTTGATATTACACAATTGTAAAGATACATCTATACATCCTCAGTAATGACTAGAAAGTCTAGTTAAAGCAGGAACTCCACAGAGTGCTGAAGGTGGGAATCATCGAACCTACCACTCCGCATGTTCACTTCAACCATTACAATTGTCCCGAAAAGAGATGGGCCATTTCGCCAATGCAAGGATTATCAACTAATAAACAAAGAAATGCATCTTTTCTATACCCAATGCCAAGAATTGATTATATCATTGATGACGTTGAAGAATGTCAGTGTGATCCCCACACTGACCTGTGTAAAGGGTACCGGCAAGTGGCGCTACAGGAAGCTACAAAAAAAAGTACCGCATCTGTCACTCCTTTCTACCTCTACGAATACATCCGACTACCCTTCGGAAAGAAAAAAACTCTGGATGATGGTTTCAAAACATGAACAATATGCTTGGAATTTCATCGGAAGGTTTTGCGATGTCTATGTGGATGACATTATCATATATTCAAAAATACTGGAACATCGTGGAGAGCACCTAAAGAAGGTCTTCAAGTCACTTAGCTCTGCTAGAGTAAAGATCAACATGAAGAAGAGTGAGTTCTTCTTGAGTAAAAATAGTATTTCTAATAATAGTTTTTGATGAAAGAACCAAGGGCAACAAAGAGGACAGCACCCAGTGCATTAAGAAGCTGACTGAACCCTATTACATCCACTCTTCAAGAGTGTTCCATGAACTCACAGAGCACTTTCGCGAGTTGATGAAGGACTATGCAAGAAAAACAAAATGTTTAACTACACTGACTTTAATGTAATTTTATCAGTCTGGTTCGACGAGTGCGAGAAGATTTATCAGAAAATTGTTAAAGCCATTTTATCTTATCCTGTATTACGCTGCCCAGCTTCGATTTACCACTTGAGCTCTACATGGTTGCATCTCACTGTGCTACAGGAGCCATCCAGTATCAACGTGACCACAACGAGTAACCTGGTAGAGAACTGAAGGTCATCGGCTCCTATTATTTTACGTTTACTAAAACGCTAAAAATTTATACAACACAACAGAAAAGCAAGCGTCAGCTGTCATAATGGCCCTCAGGTACTTAAGTTTCGATTTATTCACTGATACAGTTTTGTTTATTCCGATAATCACTGATATCAGGCCTTGACATATCTGTGGCAACGTGCACAGACAACGGACAGAATATCTCGATTGGTGAGTGGGATCAGCAATTTGGTTTGGGTTAACACTTAGACCAGACCAAAAACACCAGGACACTGACACACTATCGTGCCTTCATGTACCACAAGAAATGCCTAAAGGAAGCATTAACTTAGTGCCGCTTTGGGAGAGACCGCAGGACATGGAGCTGTGCAGTGGAAAACTATATCACAGCCGTCCATATTAAGGAAGACACCATGAATACTGAAATACATATACCCCAATCTTATACAGAGATTTATATAGAAAAGCGTGAAATTAGACGTTGCCAATTATGCCAAGACGTGTTAGGAGTGCCAAATGGTGAAGTCGAAATACAAACTGCGTGGAAATAGAGAAGTTATGCCGGAGTACTCAACCACCCCACTCGAAGCAGTTAATTTTGACTTCACTGAAGTTAAAACAACACTAAACAGGAGAATAATTTTCTTTTATTGATAAAGTAGCCTTCCACAATTCCAAAATTACCGCTGAAAAGACACTTAGTAAGCCAGAAAAGGCGAGAGAAGAAAATGTGGGTGGCGACTTCACGTTGGAATTCCTGCGCGAAACGATATTTGATTGATTGATGTGTGGTGTTTAACGTCCCAAAACCACCATACGATTAAGAGAGACGCCGTAGTGGAGAGCTCCTAAAGGTTCGACCACCTGGGGTTCTTTAACGCGCACCCAATTCTGAGCACACGGGCCTACAACATTTCCGCCTCCATCGGAAATGCAGCCGCCGCAGCCGCGATTCAATCCCGCGACCTGCAGGTCAGCAGCCGAGTACCTTAGCCACTAAACCACCGCGGCGGGGCAATGCGCAAAACACGGTGGCATTCTAAATTTTTTGACAGTGTTTGCTACGACCTACGTCGCTCTTAATAGGTAAAAATGAAGGACAATGTGTGCTGATGGAACCGGAGACTTGGCATACGAAGCTTCGGGAAGTTACATGGAGTCAATGTCGGCAAAATGCGACGAATTCACTTGGAAATTTGTGACGTTTTTGCAAAGATTTCTGCATGACATTCGAAAACAGCTACTTGACCTTCATTTTCTCCTCAATTAGTAATAGTGATTTTCTCCTCTAACGATCATAGTGACACAATTATTATTATTATTATTATTATTATTATTATTATTATTATTATTATTATTATTATTATTATTATTATTGAAAGCTGAACAATAATACAGATATTAAAATTTTGGGGGGATATAGTCGGCTGAGAAAATTCAATAAAAAGACCATAGAGGTTTATAAAACATACACAAGAAAAGCATGCATGCACGCCTTACGCTCCTTGGGCAACTCTTGACGTACTGCAAATCAACTAATTGAAATTTAGAACAAAACATTATGCTGAAATCTGGGGCCTAGTTTTGGCGTTTCGTACTAAAAAGAAGATATATGCGTGCTTCAGCACCTCTGGACGCGTCAGTGGTTGTATATATATTATCCTTTGTAGCACGTAGTTGTTGAAAATTTCAAATGAATATTTGTCTCGCAAGTGTGCATGCTCATCTCTGCGTACTGCATGAGCTACAAACTACAGTACATGATCAAATTACTAGCTGTTTCACACCTCTGGAAGCACAGGCACTACCTCAATTTGTATTTTGTGTAGCCTTTTTGCCCACTTGACTCACCCTGTACACGAAACGTCAGTAACGTCCGAGGCTGCGAGTTGAACCACACGTACGAACACGTGGTGGAAATGGTCACTGAAGCACGCTTATCAAGCTGATGACCGAGCTGGTGGCAGCGAATCGAAAGACAAGCATTATTGAATTTAAAGTTTTCAAGGAGGTTATGAACGATTGCCGCCCTCAATTGTTCCAGAGCCCAGTTGGTTCAGCTGTGATGCGCATGGGGGAGGGTGTCCACCCACAAATCAGAGATACAACGTCACGCGATGACACTGCATTATAGGCTGAGTTGCTGAAACAGCTGAATAATTAAGTACAGCGCATGACTGACTGCACTCCTTTGCAGTTTCGACTACCGCTTGGTGCACCTAGACGTGACGCGAGTTTACGGCGTCGCTTGTGGTCGGGCGCCTGCTCTACAAGCGCTGACTGTTTCCGTATCGGTACGGCAGACAGTGTGTGGGGCAGCTTTAGGCGCTGCAAGTAGATCATATATTTTCGCGTAGCCTCCTTACTCTGCGCCATGCCGTCCTTATTTGAGAACAGGATCCACTCTTGAAATTTCTGTACAGTGATGGCAAGGAAGAAACTACAAACACTATATCAATGGTAAATTAAATATTTAAGATAGATAGAGAGATAGAGAGAGACATAGCAATTTTAATGACGTCCCCGTAAATGTTAGTCTGCTTTATCTCCTGGTTCGCTACTGTAGGTGTCAGGTGTGGTATATGCATTGATGACATATTTACACAAATAATACGTATGCAGTTACAAACGTACATATATACACAAGAGTCTTTCATGGGTTTCGTTAAGGCGAGTATTTCTCACAAACACCAGCAGTGATTTTGTGTTTCACATCGCACACTCACCGCTTTGCCACGGGCCGAAAAGGTGTCGCAGCTGAAAACTCAAGCCTTACGGCGACTGAAGTGTGACCCTCAGATTCTCTCATTTTGCGTCGTAACGCGAACAGTCACGGAGAACGTGCTTTAAACGCTCACGAGTTTTACACGAGGCAGACGTAGAAGATTGACTGCTTCATCTAGTGCTGAATGCGAATGCATATTTTGCCTTGCCTAGGAAGCCTTTGTGGCATATAAAAGCTGCATGACGGGTCCATCCTGTGCAGTGATCCATACTGGTGGCTCGGGTCAAACCGTATTGTTCGCTGTAGATTCCCGGCGAGCAACAGATGCAACAATTGCTGCATCTTTTCTTTAAAAAAGTTGAATCAATTTATTTTCAGACGCCTCATCATGTATGGCTCTGGCAGCGGTGTCAGCACGAACATTGCTTTGTACATCGCATTGGACTGTTAGCGCTAGTGCGGTAGCATATCTCATGAGCATTACTGCCCAGGTGCCAGATGTCGAGTAGTGGAGCTGATCTTGCGTACGTGGTGATTTCAGGGACTGCAGTGTGGCTCATGAGTCGGAGAATATCACCGAAATATTCAGTTTCTCATCTTTGATCATCTTTTATCCGATTTTTGACAAGCGCTCTTCGCAGAGCAGCCAGCATGGTGGAAATACGTGCGGTGGCTCAGAGTGGCCGAGATGGTCACATTCGCCAACGTTATTCACACACAAATAGCGGATGATCTATGTGCGACAAGATTCATCAGTATAAACATGATAAAGGATTCTATTTCGTTGCTACCAAACGCATTGTATATTACGTAACCATTCTCGTACAGAACTTGTGAGTGAAATGTTTTGCTACACGGGATCACTTTGGGGAAGACAGTACCGCGTTCAACGAGATGATGGACGTGGGGTGCTTTCTTCTCGGGAGCTTCAATAAATACTTAAATGTTCTTATGAATGCTGCCTGCCAGCATATAACTTTTGCATGTAATTTTAATTTGTCGTTGCATTGGTTTAAAAACGAAAATAGTATTAATGATAATTGAAGGAATATCTATGTGGTTACGTTGTAATTACAATTCTTTGCTGTTAAATACACAATAAATGACTTTAACACTACCGCTTGTTTTAGAAATTATAATTTTAATAACTATGTAAATTTCACGCATTTATAAACAGCCTCGCATAATGCGTGCCACAAATAATTAAAATGTCATCAACATCCTCTGAAAATACAAGGATTGGATTGAATTGGATAAACTTTTATTTCTGAAAATACAAGGAACGAGCGCGTTAATTTCTCCTAGCGTTTCCCGTCTGTGCGGCAAAATTTGTGACACCAGCAGTCTGTTCATGCGACATCTTCAGGAGATAACCTCTTGATTGGGCCACTTGCAAGGGATATCAGCTGTCACTTGTCCCCACGGTTGCCGGCAAGATTTTTAGGAACGAAGCTCCTTATGGCGTGGGTCTGCACATCCCACGGGGTTTGTTGTTGGTGATGTACGTAGCCACCGGTGACACATACCCACTCTACAGCGGGTATGTACCACTGTATGTGCTATACCACTGTATTTACTCGTATGTGGAACTAGATTGCGGTACTTGTAGATCATGATGTTTGTATGTTCAGTAAAGAATCTCGGGTAGCGTGGCGTCACCTGCAGACCTTGTCTTACCCCAATCCATACATACTGTCCAAGATATATCCAGACACATACGCTCCACAGTGCAGGTTTTGCATCCCTAAAACAGTCACCATGTACCACATGGTATAGGAGTGCCCACACAATCCACCTATACAAACCAGAGAACAGCACAACACTGTAGGGTGGGAGGCAGCTCTGTCCAGCTCGGATCCGAAGACCCAAGAGGCCCTCGTGAGACGAGCGAGGACAGCAGCCCGTGCCAATGGCATCCCGGACTAAGGATCCCACTCACCGACATTCCTTCCTCGGTCACAAATAAATGTTTTATTCTCTCTCTCTCTCTCTTGTATGTGATAAAATTTAAACATAGTACAGGAATGCACCGTTCATACTCATTGGTGATTTCAACGTTGACATCACAGACACGACCAATAGTTAGCTTATTCAACATGTGGCTTATAGATATGCACTCACATGTATCGTATGACCATATGAAATCAACTGTGTTCCGAGGAACATGCATTGACTCAGTATTTGCAAAATTTCCTCTGCAACCTATACAGGAACCGCTCACCCTTCATTTATTGTACCATAAATCCGTCGTAATGAGGACATCGCAAGCCATCCATAGTCTCTAAGAACAAAGAAAAAGTCATTCTATATATACCCATACAGTGTTTCTCGTGATGTCTTTACACGATGATTGACTGGGCGAATTACACACAAAAAATTCACGGTTTTACAGATGATTCTCTCCGGAGCTTCGCCCACTCGTCATCATTCACCCCCTGGATATGCTGTGATTTTTTTTTTATCTTGGGGGGTGCAAGCTAGTGTTATATCGCGGCTGTGGGAAGGGAAGAGCACTGGTGTAGCTTAGGTGAGGAAAAAGGTTCATATGGCCTGAGGAGAGGGGAGGGGGCAAGTGCCCCTTTTTCACCCCCCTGCCCCCACCCATGCTTATCTCCCGCCCTGCTTTGCACTGCAGTCGTGCGCCCACTGTGCCTTGTCTTGCTTGACTATCGGGTACGATTGATTGATTGATATGGGGGTTTAACGTCCCAAAACCACCATATGATTATGAGAGACGCCGTAGTGGAGGGCTCCGGGAATTGCAACCACCTGGGGTTCTTTAACGTGCACCCAAATCTGAGCACACGGGCCTACACCATTTCCGCCTCCATCGGAAATGCAGCCGCTGCAGCCGGGATTCGAACCCACGACCTGCGGGTCAGCAGCCGAGTACCTTAGCCACTAGACCACCGTATCGGGTACGATACACTTATTTCGCTTTATTTTGTGCGTTTTACACTGCGCAAGCGGAAACTACAGACGAAAAGCACGAAATGCTGTATCACTGTTATTGATGACATTGAGCACGTGTTTTTTGGCACAATAACTAGCGAGTACGAGATAACGCTTGTAGGAATGGTTGGGAAGGCGAGAAACATCATTAACCGTTCTCTCGTCTTGGAACACCGAGCGCTTTATGGGCCTTTTAAGAGAAAACTACAGACGTTGCGTGTCGGACGAAATAGCATTCGACGAAGAAAACAGTACTTGGGCCATTGCATACACCACCATCTGCATTACCTGTAAAAGCAATGCGGAGTTTTTATAAGCATCTGAACTCTGCGGCAGTATGATTACACTATGAATGATATACCTGTGGGTGCGTCACTCCTCCTCACTGTCCTTTACTCCAGTGTGGGGCCGCAATGGAGGCACAACCTGATTGAATTTCTTGTAATGAATGAATGTTTTCACTCTGTTTCTCTCTCTCTTTCTAATCTTATATACTATGGATAACTTCTTTCGCGATATAGTTACGTATGAAGAATGTAAAGCTCACTAGCTAGAAACAATAGTACAATACTGAGCACAAGTTTTGCATAGGTAAACCTTTACCAGTTCTAAGTTGAACAGGTATTACGCTTTATTAACGAACAAAGAGCTAACGCGAACAGTAATCTTCTACAATTGCAGATTGCAAGAAACAATGGTGCAGTAGCATATCGGATTAGTGCGTGAGAACAAGGGCTACGCTCTTAGCGCATAATTTTTATCTGGCAACCATCTGATGGGTGGAATTCACATGGGGCACTTATTATGACAGTTATGACATGGGGCACTCATTATGACTCCGTGGAAACAGTCTTGCACCATGATAGGCCTTCAGTTCTCGAGTGTGATCCGCTTTTAATGAAGCGCTGATATCAGTGACGCTTATTAAAGGAACATGTTTTTCTGTGACAAAGCAGCTGCTGCATTTCTGATGACTTAAAATTTGTTAAGTACGTAGGCCTAGAATTCCAAATAGCAGTACTGAATTCTACATCCTCGCCCCACCACGGTGGTCAAGTAGCTAAGGTACTCGGCTGCTGACCCACAGGTCGCGGGATTGAATCCCAGCTTTGGTGGCTCCATTTTCGATGGATTCGAAAATGTTGTAGGCCCGTGTGCTTATATATGGGTGTACGGTAAAGAACCCCAGGTGGTCGAAATTTCCGGAGCCCTCCACCAATGCTTCTCTCATAATCTTATGGTGGTTTTTGGATGTTAAACACCACATAATATTAATTCTACTTTCTCGTGAAAGTTGTGTATGCAAAAAGTGGCTGAGGATGAGTGGAATTCAAATCAGGCCTAGTAAAAACGAATGATTTTCGGGGGTCTACTCATAATAACATAAACCTCCACATTACTAGTGGTCTTAGACTATTGATAAAAGTGTGGGTCTATGTTGTATATTTTAGACTCTTATAGTATTAGTTCTGTAAGCACACGGCTCACCTATCTGCCCTCCAATATATTATTGGCAGCAGTGGTTGCGACTGTGTACAAGCATTGACCCTTGTGTTCGCTCCGTCCAGGTGGTGAGTCTTATCTGCACGGCTCACTGGACAGCACTGCTTAGCTGCTGCTGCTGCATCCTCGGCATGTGCAACTACGTCACTGAACTTCAGCCGCTACGTTCGCCATCTACCGGACAAGGAGCCCTACAAATAGACCATCGTTTGCCATTGCTCGTCATTTTGGCAGCAGTGGTTGCGGCTGTGTACAAGCATTGACCCTTGTGTTCGCTCCGTCCAGGTTCGTTGCTTCTTGGTGCACTCCTTTCTGTTTTGCGTTTTTTTCTCGCTTCCACTGCTGTCTTTAATATAGTTTAATATAGTTCATTTTCTTTTTTTATCTTGTGTCTTGTGTTCTGTATCATGAGTTTACTTATCTTCATTACTTATCTTGAGAATGCCAACTTGCGCGGGACTAGCAAAGGAATTACAGGCTTTTTGGCAAGAGGTCGCAGCCATGAAAACAAGCCTTGTGATGTTCAATGACCTCTATGAACGTGTAAAGAATGACAATGAGGCACTAACTAAAAAAACAAGGTCTTGAGGGATGACAATAGGAAGCTCAGTAAACAAATGTGTGATCTCGAGCAATACTCGTGACTTAATAATGTTGAACTGAAGGGAATCCCTGAGACATAGGGCGAAGAATGCTTGGCAGTCGTCCAGGTTATTGGTGATAAGATTGGTTGTCCAATTGCCGATACAAACATAGACACCGCGCATCGGGTGCCCGCAAAGAATGGAAGCAACATTATTGCGCGATTCTGTTCGAGAAACAAGAAGGCTGAATTCGCCAAGAAGGCAAGAAAGGCACGTCTGTCTGCCACAGATATAGGGTTTTCTCAGAGCACAGGCCCTAAACCTGTGTATGTGAATGACCATCTCACACCAGAGCGAAAGTGCCTTTTTGCACAGGCACTTGCGCTTAAGAAAGCCAACCAGTGGAAGCATCTCTGGACTGACAATTGTACAATCAAAGCCAGAAAGGCGGATGAAAGTCGCGTGTTTCGGATAGCATACGCAGAAGATCTCCGAGTATTCTCTTAGATATCCTATCAGTCCCCATTTCAAACCAACCTTTGATCAACATGGCTGCGTTCTTGTGCCAGCAAACATCATAATTGCTAATCGAGAAGTCACCAGCCCTATCACTACTTCACTTAAACATTCGTCGTCTTAGAAAGCACCAGGATGATCTTGTTGCGTTGATTTCCTTGCTTAAACATTCATTCTCTGTCATATGTTTATCTGAAACTTGGTTGTCTGGTAATGAGGGTAACTTGTACGGATTGCCAGGTTATTATTCTGAGTACTGTAATCGGGAGCTCTGTCGTGGTGGCGGTAGTGCCATACTTGTCAACTCATTCCTAACCTACACACGCCGTAGTGACATAACCTTTAACAATATTTTATGTGAATTGGTTTGGCTTGAATTCAACCATAGTGTTACACCATTGAATAGCCGCAGTACTATTATAGCTTCCATTTATCGGTCACCTTCATCATCGTATTCCGATTTTTGTAATCAGTTAAGCATAATTCTTAATAACCTAGTAAGGGAAAATAAAAACGTTGTCTTAAGTGGTGATTTTATTATAAACAATATTGATCGTGATAGTGCATCGTGCTTGGAATATATGAACTGTTTATACTGCTTTGGCTCTACGTCGCATATTTCAGCACCAACTAGAAACGATTTACTAGGTTCGAAAACGCTAATAGATCATATCATCTCCAACATTTCCACTGAACACGTTGCAGGTGTAATAGATCATAGCATTACAGTCCATAATCCCGTATTTTTCATTCGGGACTCCGAAAATACCCAGGCTGGTAACATCTTTACGAAACGCCGATTCGATGCGGACAAGTTTGTGCAAATAATTAGCATAGTAGACTGGACATCGGTGACTAATCTAGACTGCGCAGAAAAGGCTTTTGAGTCTTTCTCAGAAGTAATAGCTTCAGGTATAGGAGCATGCACCACTTCCACTACTGTCACGATGTGGTATCGTTCCCCTAGAAATCCATGGATAAGCAACTCGTTGTTGAAGTTCATTAATAAAAAAATAACCTTCATAAGAAACTAAAGTCGCAGCCCTATAACCTCGCATTAAAATGCCGTTTTCACAAATACTCAGCAACATTATCTTCCTTACTCAGGCGTGCTAAGCGCCATTACTACCGGAATCTCATTGTAAAAAACACAGATAACATGAGACGCTGCTGGAAAGTCATTAAAAAAATTTTGAACATGAAAAACTGCTCGGAGCTCACAATAAAAATAAATCAAGGTGACGAAATGTATACCAACCCTGTAAGAGTGGCCGCCACGTTCAGTGAGCATTTCTGCGCATCTGCGGATACGCAGCAATCACCAGGTCATTTACGCTATATACTACGGTGTACTCATTCTTTTTATCTTCATTCCACGTCTGCAGATGAAGTACTTCAGGTCACCACATCACTAAAAACCACAAGTGCTGGTTTAGATCATATTGGTTCTTTTAAAGTAAAACTAGTTTCAAACTTAATATCACCACCTTTGGCAGTAACTATTAACAAGCTGTTTTCAGCAGCTGTGTTTCCGAGCTGCCTTAAGGCTGGTAAAATAGTTCCAGTTTTTGAGAAGGGCGATAAGACTTTTGTACAGAATTATTGGCCAATCTGTATCCTGCCTTTCTTCGGTAAGGTAATTGAAAAGTTATTCCACATTAGATTAATGCGTTATCTGAAAAAAAATAATCTTTTATCTCCACAACAATTCGGATTCCGTCAAGGATATTCAACTGAGCTGGCACTAATTACCTTAACGGAGGAAATTAAACAAGCTATTGATAGAGGGTTACTTGTGGGATCTGTGTTTATCGATTTGACGAAGGCTTTTGACACTATAAATCATCACGTACTACTTACTGGACTCGAATCATTTGGTATGTCTGGTCCGCCACTAAATTTTATTAAGAGCTACCTCAGTAACCGGTCTCAAATGGTTCATGTTAATGGCCATCTTTCAACGCCCAAGTTAATTAACGTTGGTGTTCCACAGGGATCAATTTTAGGCCCACTTTTATTTTTGATGTTTATTATGATCTACCTACCATTCTTACAAGGACCAAGTGCATACTTTACGCTGAGGACACAACCATCTTCCAGTCATCTAAATCAGTTTCTTCACTCCAGTCTGACCTCAACACAGATTTACATAACATAACTTTATGGTGCCAGGCTAATTGTCTTCAGATCAATGCTACTAAAACCGTGTTTATGTTGTTCCATTCCCCGCGCATTTCACTTGACATACAACCTTCCCTTCACATTGGTAATACCGTCATAAACATTTCCAGTGAAGCGTGGTTTCTTGGCGTCATCTTAGACAGCGAACTAAAATTTCCTAAACGTGCAGCATCACTCGTTAAAAAGATTGCATTTGGTATTCACGTTATCATCAAGACACGAAATCATTTTCCGCATCACATCATACGCACTTTGTATTTTGCTTATATTCATAGCCATATTTCGTATTGCGTATCATCTTGGGCCAACACATATTTAACGCACATCGAACGTTTGCAGCGTGTTCATAATCAAGCAGTTAGATTAATGACTTTCAGCCTATTTTACGTCTCCTGTAGCTCGTTGTTTCCTCAGCTTAACATACTCCCATTGAGACAATTATTTTGTCACAGAATGTCCATTGTCGCCTTGAGACTCATCACGCATGACATTTTTATCGCATGTATTGATCATCGTCACTTAACTAATAGTAACATCACCCGGTTTTTTCCAGCGCAATAATCTTCTTTTGCCGGCCGTAAGGACAAATTACGGCAAGTTTTCAACCGTATTTACTAGCATAGCCATTTGGAATTCATTGCCTTTCGAATTGAAATCATCGCATAACATCCATACTTTCATTTCGCGCAGCAAGAAATATTACGTTCAGGAATTAATCAACTCATACGATTTGTGTAATTAACTGTTAATAGCTCTCCACATTTCTGTGCTATTTTACTACTTCAATTTGCCTTTGTATGATTGATAACACTGATAATGAAACGTGTTGCATTTGTCACGTAGAGTTCATTACTATTGTTTTTGTCTTCACTTGCTTTTGACTATTTCCTTGTTATTTTTCAGTAGTGAGAATTTTCATTATGTTGTGTATTGATCGTATTTTTATTGTTAATCAAGCGGATTCATTATTACTCACAAGTCTGTATACTATTGCGGTATTTTTTGTAATTACCCCATCCATGTACCATAGGAGGTCCCCCTGTCAGTTTCTCTGAAACTTTGGGACCTCCTGCTGTATATAACGCTAACCATGTAATTCAACTGAATTATTTAATAAACTTGAATTGACTTGACTTAGAACTATCGTATTCTTCGTTTTTTTTCTTCTTCTTTTAGACATTTCACCTGTAATTGTTAATGGGTGTCATCTCTCTACTTGTACAAATTCTGACGACACTTGTGCTTGTGAATTGAGCACATTTCTCTTGAAGATTTATACTTTGGTATGCGACGACGGACGATGCCTATTTACTTCTCAAGACTTTCTTCTTTGTTAGTACTGTTGCATTGCCATTAACCAAATTATCTTGGACCACTTCTAGTTCAATAGTTTTTTATTTATATTGCTCACTTTAATGTTCTGAACTACGACTTGAATGTGGCTGAACGTGTCGCGTGGACTTTTTGTTGAATATATGTGTGGTGCCGAGAGTCGCCAGGGTCTATCTATTAAAGCTTACGCTAAGCGGTGAGTGATGCAAACACGTCATTAGTTTCGTACGAAGTTTTTTTTTTCTTTCACTGCTCTCTAGACTTAGAAATAATTCGCTCTTTACCAATTCATCCAGTATTCTACGTTATTAGGGTGGCTGTATATGTAAATACTAGTAGGTATATCTGACTCTCCACTCAGGCCTACCAGTATCTCTATTTAGCAGAGTTTTAAATACTACTTCAAAACAACAAAGAAATAAGATACAGCCTTCAAAGCAGCGCCAGTCTATTCTTTAGCAGTTAAAAACTTTTCGCGTTTACTTTTCATGCCCTCCAATTACCCGCGACGTGTACGCTCTACATAACAATCACATAGATGTAGCTAATTAGTTCGTAAAACAGGAGCGCACAACTCGTCAGTCGACAGGAAACTTCAAAGCAGGAGTGTGACCACTCGAAATCAGCCGTTTTTTTCTCTGTTTTACATAATGAAAATATGGACATTTAAACAGTTAAGAAATGGCCAGGTGTTGACGAGTCATGTGAAGTTGAGATTTGCTAGGCTATCAGGTGGTATTCTACACTGCTAAGAAAGTACAACAGAACCCGCTACTTAGAGAGAGCGCAGCAGCCTAGCATACAATGACGAAATTCAGTTCGAATGCAGATGCTGGACCATTCCCAATCGTACTTTTCTTAGAACGCGTGATACAATACACGTCAGAAAGAAAAAAAAGAAGAGGTCTGGGTTGACCTTCACTGGCGACCAGCTACCGGTAATGCACTTCCTCACCAGAGCAGGAGTGGCAAACCTGGTGCAGTACTTGGCTACTACCTCCCTTATTAAAGTACCAGTTAATCCTTGGTCCTCAGTTCCCAGCGGCTGCGAAGCAACTGCCCAGGGCAGCGGCCAGACCTGTGACGCAGCGGAGAGTGCTAAGAATCTCTGGATGCCGACAGGCCGCCATTGGAATATGAAATTGGCTACGTTCAACGCTAGAACGATATTTAGTGAGACTAGTCGAGCTCTGCTATTCGACTGATGAGAGGGTGTGAAATGAGATGTAGTAGGGCTCAGCGCAGTTAAGACATGTGAAGCTAATATAGTGATGAAAAACGAAGCCGTCTTATGCTACCGTAGATTAGTTGAGAGAAATGAACTTGGGGTAAGGTTTCTTATACACAAGAATACCGCCGGACAATGAGGAATACTACAACATCAGCGAGAGCATGGGAAGTGTCAAGATTAGGTTAACAAAAGGTACAAGATGAAGGTGGTACAGGTTTACGCACCTACGTCGAGCCATGATGATCATTTCGTTGAACGCTTCTATGAAGACGTAGAGTAGGCCATTAATAAAGTAAAGACACAGTGTACTATTCTGATGGTTGACGTTAATGCCAAAGTATAGGCAAGAAACAGGCCGGAGACCATGCACTCGGGAAATATAGCACCGGCTCTAGAAACGCCATAGGGAAGTTATTAGTAGAGTTCGCAAATCGTAATAATTTATGGATCTTGAATACCTTCTACAGAAAACGGGCTAACCATAGGTGGGCGTGGCGGAGTCCTAATGGCGAAACTAAAAATGAAATAGGCTTCTATCTGTGTGCACGTGCACACCGTCCTTGTACAGGATGTACAAGTGGTTGGCAAGATCTTATGCTTGCCGCTTATGATTACCGCAGACCATAGAATGATAAGAGCTAGTATTCGACTTGATTTAAAAAAAAAGCAATGGCACAAACTGCAAAAATCCAGTGAATGAGCTGTTGGTGAGTGGAAAGTACAGGAATTCAGACTCGCTTCAGAATAGATTCGAGGCTCTAAACGAGGTAACCGACGTTAGCGTTCACGCAATGAACGATAATCTTACTAATGTATCATTGAAGTCTCTGCAATGGTAGTCGGAGAAACCATCACTAGACAGGGCACTCACAAACCATCTCAGGAGATGAAAAATGTTACTAACAGACGACAAACCATGAAACATTTGACAAGAAAATTAAACGGTGTGCTTTAGGCTGACAATGTTACTCATCTTTTGGGTGTTAGCTTTTGTTTTATATCAGTAAGCTACTTCTAACTTAAGTCATAGTTATTCATACGATAATTAAAATGTCTATGGCTTCGCGTTCTAAAACCACGATATGGTTAGGAGAAACGCTGTAGTGAAAGGCTTCTGAAATTTCGACCACCTGGTATCCCTTAACGTGCACTGACATTCCATAATACACGGGTCTCTACCATTTCGCCTCTACCGTCGCGGCCAGCATCAAACCCGCGACCTTCAGGTCACCAGCCGAGAACCCTACAGCCACTGTTCCAAAGTGTTTCGAAACGACAGATAAGCAAAAATTTCACCGATAAAACAGTGTGTGACAGCAGGTTTTTTTATCGTATCAATATTAGCGCGCATATCATGAGGTTACTTTTTCTACTTTTGTAACTTTTGTTTTGTTCCAAAGTATATCGCCAATACAAAGGGCGTTTGATAAATTGCAGATACATCAACACGAATGAAACAGTGACACACATAAGTGTTCCTATATTCTAATAAATGGAAGATAGGGCCACCACGTTTCCGATGATTGTGTCCTTTCCGAAGTATTGATTTGCTTTGTGCTTCAAGAACGAGCATCGACTGATTATTCGAAAACTAATATTGAGGCACACCTAAATATAAGGTGTATTCAAGAAGTATCAAGACTTTTCTCAGCGGAAACACATTTATTGATAAGGATGTGATAGGAATGAAACGCTAATCTCTTTCAGAATAGTCGTCTTGTGCTTCCAGTGCTTCCAGTGCTTCCTACGAATGCTTCCGCCATTGCACGAAAGACTACTGGGACGCAGCTTTAGGATTTGTGATCAGCCAAGCAGTCGCATCTTGCATGGTGCCTTCTGTTGTCTCGAAACCAGTTTCTTTCGGCCGCGTTTTCAACTTGAGACACATCCAAAAGTCATGCGGAGTCATGTCGTCGTGTGTAGGGAGCCTAAGAATACCAGGAACGTTTTGCAGACTGAGTTCAATCGGCTCCGTTGTTAACTGCCCTGGTACCCAGCAATTTCTCGGACACTCCCCTCATGCCCAGATTTTTCGTCAATATTCCGTCATTCTCATATATTCCGTCACATTGCTTAGTACTTTCCTCACTTAAAACAATACGTAAAAAGTATGTGTCACCCTCATGATCGGCTTGGTTTGAAGATGTATGAATATATCATCACTGGCGTGCAAATGATATCATCCTGTTAACGTACGCCACAAGACATAGGTGCCTACGATTAATTCGTAGGCGCTGGTGAGGATTCGTGAGGTCACAACAGTGTTTTCATTGGCTTGCAGACGTTCACTCAACGTGTGTATATAACGCAGTGATCTTGACGGATAGATAGATAACGAGCTCAGATGAGGTACCAACGAATCCGCCCCCATTTTATAGGAGGAGGGCCGTGGGCCGCTGCCACAGGGACGGGGAGGCTATTGCCTCATCGCCGCGTCGTGAGACTTCTGGACGTCTTTGAGTTGCTGAGAAAGGACAGGTCTCGTGATCACGAAATAAAATTCATATTCAGGGAATTCTTTATGCTTTCTCTGTAGAGAGGAACATGGGGTCTAAAATCAATGCGATCTTTATAGTATGGACAAAGTACTACTTTAATAAAAATTATTTTGTGGTGACTTGCGCCAAGCCAGGTGATCACATAATGAGGTTCTACCACAGAGATTATTTTGCTGGAACTCTATATGCAACATGTATAATGCGTGTCTTTCATTACACCCCTATCGGGTTGGTTTGTCGTAAGCACGTGTCGAATGGTCAAAGTACAATATATATTCGGTAGCACACGATTTGTCACGCCTAAATTGTCGCCTCATGAAGTGCGTGAGATGTGCTCAATTTCCTTATGAAAATACTAACTAGGGTTTTACGTCCCAATACCTCAATCTAATTATGAGAAACGCTCCAGACATCTCGACCACGTAGTGTTCTTTAACGAGCCCAGTCATCGCACAATATACGGGCTTCTGGCATTTCGCGTCCATCAAAATGTGACCGGGCCCCACCGCGGTGGTCTAGTGGCTAAGGTACTCGGCTGCTGAACCACAGGTCGCGGGTTAAAATCCCGGCTGCGGCGGCTGCATTTCCGGTGGAGGCGGAAATGTTGTAGGCCCGTGTGCTCAGATTTTGGTGCACGTTAAAGAACTCCAGGTGGTCTAAATTTCCGAAGCCCTCCCCTACGGCGTCTCTCATAATCATATGGTGGTTTTGGGGCGTTAAACCCCACATACCAATCAATCAATCAAAATGTGACCAGCGCGGCCGGCATCGAACCCGCATATCTTGAGTTAGCAGCCGAGCACCATAAACATGCCTTCACGGTGGTGGACTGCTCAATTTTCTTGAAAACGTCTAGTCACTATTCTGTATGTTCTCTCGCCCCGACACATTCTAGCTCCTCGAGGCGTATTGTGCGTGCGACATTATGCATTTACACTCAGCCCGCGTCTCTAAAAGCTATAGTAACAGCAACGAACGCGCGTGTTCAACAATATGTATAACTGATACAATACCTTTGTTGCTTTCATGCCTGATAAAAAAATCTCACGAGATTTCACACCAATTGAATTGTTGACTCATCGTATTTGCAGCATTATCAAAAATGATGAACGTTCTATATACGTTTGTACATTCGCAGCTAATGCATTCTTGGCGCAGCCAGTGCCGTACAAAACGTGCTTTGTTCAAGCAGTCTGAAGTCGAAATTGGTGGAAAAAAATGTTTACCAACACTCGCCTGTTTAACTCTGCCTCTATTACAAGGTTAACATAAAGATGATCAAAAGCTGTGGGTTCTGCTGTTTCAAACAAATGTAACCCTTCCAATCAAATCATTTCTTTTTCCTAGCTATTTCATTCAATGCCCGACAGAGTCTACTGAAAGACGCAAACATCTGCCAACCATCTTCGGTTACCCGTGTCTTCCTCACTGGAAGCAGCACGAGAAAACAATGAGACAAGAGAAACACACTAAATCAAGCACTGACTTCAAACGAGGTTTTTTGTACTGTCGAACATAAGTATATATTTTATTTTCACAGAAGATGAAGTAAGTGGGGAGAGGATAGATAGATAGACGGACGGACCGACATACAGACAGACAGACAGACAGACAGACAGACAGACAGACAGACAGACAGACCGACGGACGGGCAGACAGACAGACAGACGGAAGGACGGACTGTACAGACAGACGGACAGACGGACAGACTGTACAGACAGACGGACGGACAAATGGACGGACCGACAGACAGACGGACAGACAGACAGACAGACAGACAGACGGACAGACAGACGGACGGGCAGACTGTAAAAACAGGCGGGCAGACGGACAGACTGTACAGACAGACAGACGGGCGAACAGACTGTACAGATGGACGGACTGTACAGAAGGACGGGCGGACGCACGGACGGACAGACTGTACAGACAGACGGACGGACGGACTGTAGAGACAGACGGACGAACGGACTGTACAGATAGACGGACGGACAGACAGTACAGACAGACGCATGGACGGACTGTACAGACAGACGGACGGACGAATAGACTGTACAGGCAGACGGACGGACGGACTGCACAGACAGACGGACGGACGGACTGTACAGACAGACGGACGGACGGACTGTACAGACAGACGGACGGACGGATAGACTGTACAGACAGACGGATGCACGGACTGTACAGACAGACGGACGGACGGATAGACTGTACAGACAGACGGACGGACGGACTGTACAGACAGATGGACGGACGGATAGACAGACAGACAGACACACGGACGGACGGATGGACTGTACAGACGGACGGACGGACGGACGGACAGACTGTACAGACGGACGGGTGGACGGACGGACGGACAGACTGTACAGACAGACAGACGGATGGACTGCCCAGGCTGACAGACGGACGGACTGTGCAGACAGACGGACGGACAGACGGACAGACAGACAGACGGACGCACAGACTGTACAGACGGACGGATGGACGGACAGACTGTACAGACGGATGGACGGACGGACAGTACAGACGGACGAACAGACATACGGACGGACGAATGGACGGACGGACGGACAGACAGACAGACGGACGGACGGACGGACAGACAGACAGACGGACGGACGGACGGACAGACGGACTGTACAGACGGACGGACGGACTGTAAAGACGGACGGGCGGACGGACTGTACAGACAGACGGACGGACGGACAGACTGTACAGACGGACGGACGGACAGACTGTACAGACGGACGGACTGTACAGACAGATGGACGGATGGACAGACTGTACAGACAGACGGACGGATAAACAGACTGTACAGACAGATGGACGGATGGACAGACTGTACAGATAGATAGATAGATAGATAGATAGATAGATAGATAGATAGATAGATAGATAGATAGATAGATAGATAGATAGATAGATACGCTCAAACTGGCCAAAGTTTGCTGAGAAATGCTTCACATTTAAAAACTTGTTCAGTGATCCTAACGTGGAATGGAGTGCTGGACTCAAAATAAACGTTAATTTTAAGTGACTTTCAAGCTCAATGTGGTCAAGCGAATACAGGTTGGTGACAGCGCCAACGGCGGTGTTTGGCGACTATCTAAGGAAAAAATCAAAATAGAAATATAAATAAAATCGACGCCCCAAATCCTGCGGTTCACCTGTCATGAATCTGTGAAAGAGAATTGTGCCATGAAATTTATGTTGCAGTCATCAGTACTGTTTTGTTGCTAACACAGACACTACACGCAATATTAATTAAAAGTTCGTCGTCCTTATATTTGAAACAGCGATAGTAGCACAGTGATGTCAAAATCTTTGCGAAGAATTGGCAGAAAGTTGAATTTCTTTGACCAAAAACCAGTGCCACCATTATAAGTCTTTATAAAAAAACCACCAATTTATCATGCGCAAATTGTACTTGGCGTCGTAGAAATGCACAGCGGAGATGCTCCAGACTTGATAAAGTGTGACGGCCACGGGACGGCTTTGTGCTCTCCCATCGTAGAGTACCTAGTGCTCTAAATTGTGCCACGAATGCGAATGCATTCGGCAAGATATTGTCATGGGTATAGAAAAGTACCTCAGGCACGGGTGCAGAAATGACTCAGTAGGAATGAAGACGATGATGTTGTTGTGGGGCCGTGTCTGGACTGCCCTGTTGTCCTGCATCCTTGCACACTGTGTGCAGTGTTAGCCCATCCAGCGTTAACTTATTAAATACTCCCCGTTACATATTTTGGTGAAGATGCGGGGTAAAATTCCGACTCTGGATCTCCGTAGCGGACGTCAGCTTCGTCCAGCCACGGTGCCTGAAGGTGGTGCGCCGTCTGTTCAGTCCACGCCTGCTCCGTCACCTGTGATCCCTCCCCATCTTCTCGATCCAGGTTCATTTTGCGGCACCGGTACAACTGACGTTGACTAGTGGCTCGCCTTGTACGAGCGCGTCGGCAAGCAATACAGGTGGGATGAGACGCTTATGCTGGCCAACATCATCTTTTAGCTGCGAGGTACTGCACGCGCCTGGTACGAGACACACGAGGAAGACCTGATGAGTTCGGACGTGTGCAAACAGAAGCTCCGTGACTTGTTCGGCCGGTGAGTCGCTCGACAAGTGGCAGCCAGGCAGAAACTCGCGTCACGAGTTCAATCTTCCACCGAGTCGTACGCCATCTATATCCAAGACGTGGTCGCCTTGTGTCGGAAGACCGACAAAGACATGACCTAACTAGACAAGGTAAGGAATGTGTTGAAGGGCATAGCCGACGATGCTTCCAACATTCTGATATGCAAGAACTGTACCACCATTGACTCAAATGTCAGTGAAAGTCGGTGGTTCGAACAAGGCAAAGGCAGGAGAATAACACAACGTTTTTCCCGACTCCCGAACTTTGCTGCGACTTCTTCCTGCGAGGATCCTGTGACGCCACCTCCATTCGTGGATCCTCCAAACATCACAAGAATAGTCCACCAGGAGCTGGAAGCCATGGCTCCTTCCGCTCATCAACCCCATGTGCCTGGCAACTTGTCCCCAATATCTCTTATTCAGGCTGTTGTGCAACAAGAGTTTGCCAACATGGCCGTCTTGGTTCCTCAAAACTCCAGCCACACACCGCAGCCCATCAATTCTAACGCTCCAGTGCTTCCGCCCTTGCACGAAAGACTACTGGGACGCAGCTTTAGGATTTGTGATCAGCCAAGCAGTCGCATCTTGCATGGTGCCTTCTGTTGTCTCGAAACCAGTTTCTTTCGGCCGCGTTTTCAACTTGAGACACATCCAAAAGTCATGCGGAGTCATGTCGTCGTGTGTAGGGAGCCTAAGAATACCAGGAACGTTTTGCAGACTGAGTTCAATCGGCTCCGTTGTTAACTGCCCTGGTACCCAGCAATTTCTCGGACACTCCCCTCATGCCCAGATTTTTCGTCAAAATTCCGTCATTCTCATATATTCCGTCACATTGCTTAGTACTTTCCTCACTAAAAACAATACGTAAAAAGTATGTGTCACCCTCATGATCGGCTTGGTTTGAAGATGTATGAATATATCATCACTGGCGTGCAAATGATATCATCCTGTTAACGTACGCCACAAGACATAGGTGCCTACGATTAATTCGTAGGCGCTGGTGAGGATTCGTGAGGTCACAACAGTGTTTTCATTGGCTTGCAGACATTCATTCAACGTGTGTATATAACGCAGTGATCTAGACGGATAGATAGATAACGAGCTCAGTTGAGGTACCAACGAATCCGCCCCCATTTTATAGGAGGAGGGCCGTGGGCCGCTGCCACAGGGACGGGGAGGCTATTGCCTCATCGCCGCGTCGTGAGACTTCTGGACGTCTTTGAGTTGCTGACAAAGGACAGGTCTCGTGATCACGAAATAAAATTCATATTCAGGGAATTCTTTATGCTCTCTCTGTAGAGAGGAACATGGGGTCTAAAATCAATGCGATCTTTATAGTCTGGACAAAGTACTACTTTAATAAAAATCATTTTGTGGTGACTTGCGCCAAGCCACGTGATCACATAATGATGTTCTACCACAAAGGTTATTTTGCTGGAACTCTATATGCAACATGTAGAATGCGTGTCTTCCATTACGCCCCTACCGGGTTGGTTTGTCGTAAGCACGTGTCGAATGGTCAAAGTACAAAATATATTCGGTAGCACACGATTTAACACGCCTAAATTGTCGCCTCATGAAGTGCGGGAGATGTGCTCAATTTCCTTATGAAAATACTAACTAGGGTTTACAACCCAATACCTCAATATAATTATGAGAAACACTCCAGACATTTCGACCACGTAGTGTTCTTTAACGAGCACAGTCATCGCACAATATACGGGCTTCTGGCATTTCGCGTCCATCAAAATGTGACCGGGCCCCACCGCGGTGGTCTAGTGGCTAAGGTACTCGGCTGCTGACCCACAGGTCGCGGGTTAAAATCCCGGCTGCGGTGGCTGCATTTCCGGTGGAGGCGGAAATGTTGTAGGCCCGTGTGCTCAGATTTTGGTGCACGTTAAAGAACCCCAGGTGGTCTAAATTTCCAGAGCCCTCCACTACAGCGTCTCTCATAATCATATGGTGGTTTTGGGGCGTTAAACCCCACATACCAATCAATCAATCAAAATGTGACCAGCGCGGCCGGGATCGAACCCGCATATCTTGAGTTAGCAGCCGAGCACCATAAACATGCCTTCACGGTGGTGCACTGCTCAATTTTCTTGAAAACGTCTAGTCACTATTCTATATGTTCTCTCGCCCCGACACATTCTAGCTCCTCGAGGCGTATTGTGCGTGCGACATTATGCATTTACACTCAGCCCCCGTCTCTCAAAGCTATAGTAACAGCAACGAACGCGCGTGTTCAACAATATTTATAACTGATACAATACCTTTGTTGCTTTCATGCCTGATAAAAAAATCTCACGACATTTTACACCAATTGACTTGTTGACTGATCGTATTTGCAGCATTATCAAAAATGATGAACGTTCTATGTGCGTTTGTTGATTCGCAGCTATAGTATTCCCGGCGCTGCCAGTGTCGTACAAAACGTGCTTTGTTCAAGCAGTCTGAAGTCGAAATCGGTGAAAAAAAAGTGTTTACCTACACTCACCTGTTTAACTCTGCCTCTATTACAAGGTTAACATAAAGATGATCAAAAGCTGTGGGTTCTGCTGTTTCAAACAAATGTATCCCTTCCCATAAAATCATTTCCTAGCTATTTCATTCAATGCACGACAGAGTCTACTGAAATACGCAAACATCTGCCAACCATCTTCAGTTACTCGTGTCTTTCTCACTGGAAGCAGCAGGAGAAAACAATGAGACAAGAGAAACATACTAAATCAAGCACTGACTTCAAACGAGGTTTTTGTACTCTCGAACATAAGTACATATAGTATTTTCACAGAAGATGAAGGAAGTGTGGTCAGGATAGATAGATAGATAGATAGATAGATAGATAGATAGATAGATAGATAGATAGATAGATAGATAGATAGATAGATAGATAGATAGATAGATAGATAGATAGATAGACCGACGGACGGACGGACGGACGGACAGACGGACAGACAGACGGACAGACAGACAGACAGACAGACAGACAGACAGATAGACAGACGGACGGACGGACGGACGGACAGACGGACGGACAGATAGATAGATAGATAGATACGCTCAAACTGGCCAAAGTTTGCTGAGAAATGCTTCACATTTAAAAACTTGTTCAGTGATCCTAACGTGGAATGGAGTGCTGGACTCAAAATAAACGTTAATTTTAAGCGACTTTCAAGCTCAATGTGGTCAAGCGAATACAGGTTGGTGACAGCGCCAACGGCGGTGTTTGGCGACTATCTAAGGAAAAAATCAAAATAGAAATATAAATAAAATCGCCGCCCCAAATCCTGCGGTTCACCTGTCATGAATCTGTGAAAGAGAATTGTGCCATGAAATTTATGTTGCAGTCATCAGTACTGTTTTGATGCTAACACAGACACTACACGCAATATTAATTAAAAGTTCGTCGTCCTTATACTTGAAACAGCGATAGTAGCACAGTGATGTCAAAATCTTTGCGAAGAATTGGCAGAAAGTTGAATTTCTTTGACCAAAAAACCAGTGCCACCATTATAAGTCTTTATAAAGAAACCACCAATTTATCATGCGCAAATTGTACTTGGCGTCGTAGAAATGCACAGCGGAGATGCTCCAGACTTGATAAAGTGTGACGCCCACGGGACGGCTTTGTGCTCTCCCATCGTAGAGTACCTAGTGCTCTAAATTGTGCCACGAATGCGAATGCATTCGGCAAGATATTGTCATGGGTATAGAAAAGTACCTCAGGCACGGGTGCAGAAATGACTCAGAAGGAATGAAGACGATGATGTTGTTGTGGGGCCGTGTCTGGACTGCCCTGTTGTCCTGCATCCTTGCACACTGTGTGCAGTGTTAGCCCATCCAGCGTTAACTTATTAAATACTCCCCGTTACATATTTTTGGTGAAGATGCGGGGTAAAATTCCGACTCTGGATCTCCGTAGCGGACGTCAGCTTCGTCCAGCCACGGTGCCTGAAGGTGGTGCGCCGTCCGTTCAGTCCACGCCTGCTCCGTCACCTGTGATCCCTCCCCATCTTCTCGATCCAGGTTCATTTTGCGGCACCGGTACAACTGACGTTGACTAGTGGCTCGCCTTGTACGAGCGCGTCGGCAAGCAATACAGGTGGGATGAGACGCTTATGCTGGCCAACATCATCTTTTAGCTGCGAGGTACTGCACGCGCCTGGTACGAGACACACGAGAAAGACCTGATGAGTTCGGACGTGTGCAAACAGAAGCTCCGTGACTTGTTCGGCCGGTGAGTCGCTCGACAAGTGGCAGCCAGGCAGAAACTCGCGTCACGAGTTCAATCTTCCACCGAGTCGTACGTCCATCTATATCCAAGACGTGGTCGCCTTGTGTCGGAAGACCGACAAAGACATGACCTAACTAGACAAGGTCAGGAATGTGTTGAAGGGCATAGCCGACGATGCTTCCAACATTCTGATATGCAAGAACTGTACCACCATTGACTCAAATGTCAGTGAAAGTCGGTGGTTCGAACAAGGCAAAGGCAGGAGAATAACACAACGTTTTTCCCGACTCCCGAACTTTGCTGCGACTTCTTCCTGCGAGGATCCTGTGACGCCACCTCCATTCGTGAATCCTCCAAACATCACAAGAATAGTCCACCAGGAGCTGGAAGCCATGGCTCCTTCCGCTTATCAACCCCATGTGCCTGGCAACTTGTCCCCAATATCTCTTATTCAGGCTGTTGTGCGACAAGAGTTTGCCAACATGGCCGTCTTGGTTCCTCAAAACTCCAGCCACACACCGCAGCCCATCAATTCTAACGCTCCAGTGCTTCCGCCCTTGCACGAAAGACTACTGGGACGCAGCTTTAGGATTTGTGATCAGCCAAGCAGTCGCATCTTGCATGGTGCCTTCTGTTGTCTCGAAACCAGTTTCTTTCGGCCGCGTTTTCAACTTGAGACACATCCAAAAGTCATGCGGAGTCATGTCGTCGTGTGTAGGGAGCCTAAGAATACCAGGAACGTTTTGCAGACTGAGTTCAATCGGCTCCGTTGTTAACTGCCCTGGTACCCAGCAATTTCTCGGACACTCCCCTCATGCCCAGATTTTTCGTCAAAATTCCGTCATTCTCATATATTCCGTCACATTGCTTAGTACTTTCCTCACTAAAAACAATACGTAAAAAGTATGTGTCACCCTCATGATCGGCTTGGTTTGAAGATGTATGAATATATCATCACTGGCGTGCAAATGATATCATCCTGTTAACGTACGCCACAAGACATAGGTGCCTACGATTAATTCGTAGGCGCTGGTGAGGATTCGTGAGGTCACAACAGTGTTTTCATTGGCTTGCAGACATTCATTCAACGTGTGTATATAACGCAGTGATCTAGACGGATAGATAGATAACGAGCTCAGTTGAGGTACCAACGAATCCGCCCCCATTTTATAGGAGGAGGGCCGTGGGCCGCTGCCACAGGGACGGGGAGGCTATTGCCTCATCGCCGCGTCGTGAGACTTCTGGACGTCTTTGAGTTGCTGACAAAGGACAGGTCTCGTGATCACGAAATAAAATTCATATTCAGGGAATTCTTTATGCTCTCTCTGTAGAGAGGAACATGGGGTCTAAAATCAATGCGATCTTTATAGTCTGGACAAAGTACTACTTTAATAAAAATTATTTTGTGGTGACTTGCGCCAAGCCACGTGATCACATAATGAGGTTCTACCACAAAGGTTATTTTGCTGGAACTCTATATGCAACATGTAGAATGCGTGTCTTCCATTACGCCCCTACCGGGTTGGTTTGTCGTAAGCACGTGTCGAATGGTCAAAGTACAAAATATATTCGGTAGCACACGATTTAACACGCCTAAATTGTCGCCTCATGAAGTGCGGGAGATGTGCTCAATTTCCTTATGAAAATACTAACTAGGGTTTACAACCCAATACCTCAATATAATTATGAGAAACACTCCAGACATTTCGACCACGTAGTGTTCTTTAACGAGCACAGTCATCGCACAATATACGGGCTTCTGGCATTTCGCGTCCATCAAAATGTGACCGGGCCCCACCGCGGTGGTCTAGTGGCTAAGGTACTCGGCTGCTGACCCACAGGTCGCGGGTTAAAATCCCGGCTGCGGTGGCTGCATTTCCGGTGGAGGCGGAAATGTTGTAGGCCCGTGTGCTCAGATTTTGGTGCACGTTAAAGAACCCCAGGTGGTCTAAATTTCCAGAGCCCTCCACTACAGCTGTCTCTCATAATCATATGGTGGTTTTGGGGCGTTAAACCCCACATACCAATCAATCAATCAAAATGTGACCAGCGCGGCCGGGATCGAACCCGCATATCTTGAGTTAGCAGCCGAGCACCATAAACATGCCTTCACGGTGGTGGACTGCTCAATTTTCTTGAAAACGTCTAGTCACTATTCTATATGTTCTCTCGCCCCGACACATTCTAGCTCCTCGAGGCGTATTGTGCGTGCGACATTATGCATTTACACTCAGCCCCCGTCTCTCAAAGCTATAGTAACAGCAACGAACGCGCGTGTTCAACAATATTTATAACTGATACAATACCTTTGTTGCTTTCATGCCTGATAAAAAAATCTCACGACATTTTACACCAATTGACTTGTTGACTGATCGTATTTGCAGCATTATCAAAAATGATGAACGTTCTATGTGCGTTTGTTGATTCGCAGCTATAGTATTCCCGGCGCTGCCAGTGTCGTACAAAACGTGCTTTGTTCAAGCAGTCTGAAGTCGAAATCGGTGAAAAAAAAGTGTTTACCTACACTCACCTGTTTAACTCTGCCTCTATTACAAGGTTAACATAATGACGATCAAAAGCTCTGGGTTCTGCTGTTTCAAACAAATGTATCCCTTCCCATAAAATCATTTCCTAGCTATTTCATTCAATGCACGACAGAGTCTACTGAAATACGCAAACATCTGCCAACCATCTTCAGTTACTCGTGTCTTTCTCACTGGAAGCAGCAGGAGAAAACAATGAGACAAGAGAAACATACTAAATCAAGCACTGACTTCAAACGAGGTTTTTGTACTCTCGAACATAAGTATATATAGTATTTTCACAGAAGATGAAGGAAGTGTGGTCAGGATAGATAGATAGATAGATAGATAGATAGATAGATAGATAGATAGATAGATAGATAGATAGATAGATAGATAGACCGACGGACGGACGGACGGACGGACAGACGGACAGACAGACGGACAGACAGACAGACAGACAGACAGATAGACGGACGGACGGACGGACGGACGGACGGACGGACAGACGGACGGACAGATAGATAGATAGATAGATACGCTCAAACTGGCCAAAGTTTGCTGAGAAATGCTTCACATTTAAAAACTTGTTCAGTGATCCTAACGTGGAATGGAGTGCTGGACTCAAAATAAACGTTAATTTTAAGCGACTTTCAAGCTCAATGTGGTCAAGCGAATACAGGTTGGTGACAGCGCCAACGGCGGTGTTTGGCGACTATCTAAGGAAAAAATCAAAATAGAAATATGAATAAAATCGCCGCCCCAAATCCTGCGGTTCACCTGTCATGAATCTGTGAAAGAGAATTGTGCCATGAAATTTATGTTGCAGTCATCAGTACTGTTTTGATGCTAACACAGACACTACACGCAATATTAATTAAAAGTTCGTCGTCCTTATACTTGAAACAGCGATAGTAGCACAGTGATGTCAAAATCTTTGCGAAGAATTGGCAGAAAGTTGAATTTCTTTGACCAAAAACCAGTGCCACCATTATAAGTCTTTATAAAGAAACCACCAATTTATCATGCGCAAATTGTACTTGGCGTCGTAGAAATGCACAGCGGAGATGCTCCAGACTTGATAAAGTGTGACGCCCACGGGACGGCTTTGTGCTCTCCCATCGTAGAGTACCTAGTGCTCTAAATTGTGCCACGAATGCGAATGCATTCGGCAAGATATTGTCATGGGTATAGAAAAGTACCTCAGGCACGGGTGCAGAAATGACTCAGAAGGAATGAAGACGATGATGTTGTTGTGGGGCCGTGTCTGGACTGCCCTGTTGTCCTGCATCCTTGCACACTGTGTGCAGTGTTAGCCCATCCAGCGTTAACTTATTAAATACTCCCCGTTACATATTTTTGGTGAAGATGCGGGGTAAAATTCCGACTCTGGATCTCCGTAGCGGACGTCAGCTTCGTCCAGCCACGGTGCCTGAAGGTGGTGCGCCGTCCGTTCAGTCCACGCCTGCTCCGTCACCTGTGATCCCTCCCCATCTTCTCGATCCAGGTTCATTTTGCGGCACCGGTACAACTGACGTTGACTAGTGGCTCGCCTTGTACGAGCGCGTCGGCAAGCAATACAGGTGGGATGAGACGCTTATGCTGGCCAACATCATCTTTTAGCTGCGAGGTACTGCACGCGCCTGGTACGAGACACACGAGAAAGACCTGATGAGTTCGGACGTGTGCAAACAGAAGCTCCGTGACTTGTTCGGCCGGTGAGTCGCTCGACAAGTGGCAGCCAGGCAGAAACTCGCGTCACGAGTTCAATCTTCCACCGAGTCGTACGTCATCTATATCCAAGACGTGGTCGCCTTGTGTCGGAAGACCGACAAAGACATGACCTAACTAGACAAGGTCAGGAATGTGTTGAAGGGCATAGCCGACGATGCTTCCAACATTCTGATATGCAAGAACTGTACCACCATTGACTCAAATGTCAGTGAAAGTCGGTGGTTCGAACAAGGCAAAGGCAGGAGAATAACACAACGTTTTTCCCGACTGCCGAACTTTGCTGCGACTTCTTCCTGCGAGGATCCTGTGACGCCACCTCCATTCGTGAATCCTCCAAACATCACAAGAATAGTCCACCAGGAGCTGGAAGCCATGGCTCCTTCCGCTTATCAACCCCATGTGCCTGGCAACTTGTCCCCAATATCTCTTATTCAGGCTGTTGTGCGACAAGAGTTTGCCAACATGGCCGTCTTGGTTCCTCAAAACTCCAGCCACACACCGCAGCCCATCAATTCTAACGCTCCAGTGCTTCCGCCCTTGCACGAAAGACTACTGGGACGCAGCTTTAGGATTTGTGATCAGCCAAGCAGTCGCATCTTGCATGGTGCCTTCTGTTGTCTCGAAACCAGTTTCTTTCGGCCGCGTTTTCAACTTGAGACACATCCAAAAGTCATGCGGAGTCATGTCGTCGTGTGTAGGGAGCCTAAGAATACCAGGAACGTTTTGCAGACTGAGTTCAATCGGCTCCGTTGTTAACTGCCCTGGTACCCAGCAATTTCTCGGACACTCCCCTCATGCCCAGATTTTTCGTCAAAATTCCGTCATTCTCATATATTCCGTCACATTGCTTAGTACTTTCCTCACTAAAAACAATACGTAAAAAGTATGTGTCACCCTCATGATCGGCTTGGTTTGAAGATGTATGAATATATCATCACTGGCGTGCAAATGATATCATCCTGTTAACGTACGCCACAAGACATAGGTGCCTACGATTAATTCGTAGGCGCTGGTGAGGATTCGTGAGGTCACAACAGTGTTTTCATTGGCTTGCAGACATTCATTCAACGTGTGTATATAACGCAGTGATCTAGACGGATAGATAGATAACGAGCTCAGTTGAGGTACCAACGAATCCGCCC